>JALPQD010000465.1:0-245835 GCA_023101885.1 Typhlomys cinereus | reverse complement strand
TTTATGGACAATTATTAGCTATTAGAAGAAAGGCCAGTTTCTTTTTTCGAATTGTTGATCCTTTTACAATATCAAGCGAAAGTTGCCAAGTAAAAATTAAGCTGCTATAAAAAATTGTATGTATGGGGCTGGAGAGGTGGCTCAGGGGTTAAGCCTCTGCCTTGCAGGCGGAAGGTCCTGAGTTCGGATCCCAGATCCCACGTATAGACGCCAGGCGGAAGCGGGGGCGGCCTGTGTTTCCAGTCCTGGTAGGGCGGAGCCTGTGAATCCCAGGGCAGAGTGACAAGGAGGAGGTGGAGGCGTCCGTGGTGGTTCCGGAGTTCGTCCGTGGTTCTACATACACAGACACACACATACATACATACACACGCACACACACTCACAATTGAATAAATAATAATAATAAAAAAAATTTTAAAAAAATTGTATGTATGTTTCTGTGTGAAACCGAGGCTTCTCCTTTACGTACATATGAAGGATTCAGTTTCAAAATCACAACATATAATTTGGAATACCTTTTCACAGGTTTAGTTTTCATTTATGTATGTTCTTTGTTGGAGTATATGCTGTAGTCCTCTATTTTCAGAAAAAGTTAGAATTTCAAATATATTATTAAATTATCATTTGAGAAATGAATGTGTCATAATCATAGAAATACCAAGCACAATGTATGCAAATTGTTTTTGTTTTTAAATGTGGCTCTAAGGGAAAAGATAAACTGCAGTCTCTAGAGTTCATATATTTGCATGATCCTGCTCACTGAGTTTGAAGATTTGATTCCATGCCTCTTAAAACTATTACAGAAAGGGGTTGGAGATATGGTTCAGGGGTTAAGACTTTGCTTCATGAGCAGAAAATCCTGAATTCAGATCACAGGTCCCATTAAAAATATCAGGCGGAACTGGTGGCAGAATGTACTCCTGGGCCTGATAGGTAGAGCTTCGGAAAACCCAGAGCAAAGCAAAAGGAGGTAGAGCAATCCAGGATGATTCCAGAAGCCAGATTTGAGCCTACACTGACACATGCATGCACACACACACACACACACACACACACACACACACACACACACACACATATTCACGCACCTATACACATGCAAAAAAAAAGCCTTTTCCATAAATATATGCAATCCAGCATTGAGAGAAGTGTCTGTAGTTGGGCTTAGTTAGAACTCTGTACTAAATTCTTAGCAATGATTTTTTTTTTCTTTTTGTCCCTTCTGGACCTTCATGTATCACTGAACCTATTCTGTCAGCTCAGCCTTTGATAGTTTCCACAAACTAAAGATTTACCTACAGAAATCAGAGAAATTATAAGTGAGAAGAGTGCAGCCTCTGAGAAAGTGGAAGAGAAAGGCGCCAAGTCTGACAAAGGAAGCAGGATGTTTGCCAGTGCTCCTGCCTCCTGTTATTTTGCAAATGCAAACAGATCCAGGAGGGAAATAAAAGGAGGGAACTTGACTTCATTCCATTTTTTATTTATAATTTTTTTTATTTATTCAAGTGTGCACATGCGTGTGTGTGTGTGTGTGTGTGTGTGTGTGTGTAAAACCACGGAAGAATTCGGGAACCACCATGGACGCCTCCACTTCCTCCTTGTTTATTCTGCACAGGGATTCACAGGCTCCACCCTACCAGGACCGGAAACACAGGCCGCCCCTGCTTCCACCCAGCGTCTAATAAGTGGGGTCTATGATCTGAACTTAAGACCTTCCGCCTGCAAGGCAGAGGCTTAACCCCCAAGCCACCTCTCCAGCCTCCAGTACAAAAATTTTTTAAAGAGGCGAAGTTATCTGCTGGTTGTTCACCATTTGGTTCAATCAGAATATAGCAGAAAACTGAATCAAGAGAGTGTGAGTCTGTCTTTCTGTCAATGCAACATTCTGTCCACGGGGGAGTAACTTTTATATACTGCTATACAAAGCAAATTAAATGGAACCTTAGTAAATCAGTCCTGCATTTAATTCTGGGTTATTTTAAGTACTTGTAGTTCTGTGTTGTTACTAGAAATGTTTCCTAAAAAAAACTACTTCTTGCTACTGCCCTGTCATAACAACATGTGCTCGTTAAGGTCGCTGATTGTAGTGGTCCAGTTTCCCTAGTTATTTTGATGATGTGATTCCAGTCCTGGGTCCACAGGAGACAACTGAGTAGTGTGCATGATGGAACAGTGAATGAGTGAGTCAGAGTCATCTGAATTTACTGGTGCTGGCAAGAGAATCTACTGGGGAAGATTTGCATCTCAGATGGAAGCTGGAATATCTCTGGAACAGTGTTTTTGAAACACAAAATGGGCTCTTCAGTATACATGTGTTAATGTATGTTAATGTAATGTTAAATGTCTGTGTCCTCATCTTCAGTCAATAAATCTGTATATGAAACAAGACAAAAGTTTCATAGAATCTGTGAATTTCGTTATATAAAAAAACAAAAGTAGACATATGCCTTTGATCTTGTAGTTGAAACAAATTCAAAATGAATCACAGAGCTTAAACAAAAAAACTATAAAATTGTTAGGATAATCCCCACAAAATCTGGATTGCCCAAGATCTTAGGGTGATGCAAAAGTGATAAGTCCATGAAGCAGTTTATACATTGGTCTCCATCAACATTGCAAAATTCTCTCTGTTAAGCATGCTGTCCAGAAAAGGATTTAGCAAAAAATATTTCCAAAGTATTATCCATCAGCTGAAGACTGCTATTCAAAAATATAAAGAACTCACAATGTATGTATTAATTAATTCATGTTATTTTGCAAGAAAAACAATCTAAAAATATGGGCTGCTGTATTAGTCCAACTCTCTAACACTCTATGATGTCATTCAAATGTCAATGGAAAGATCGATAAATGGACAAATGACCAGATTTTAGGATAGCAAAACTACAGTGACAGATACGTGCCAGTACAAATTTGTCAAAACCCAAATTTGTATGAAACGAAAATAGTGAGTTCCCTTCTCAGAGCACAAATGGGGACCAGCAGGAGTTCATCATCTATTGGAAGAAATGCACTGTGGTGGGACGCACAATGATGGGAGAAACTAAAGGTGAACCTGTGTGGAATATCTCTGTATCTTCCTCCTGAGCCTGTAATGCAAAAGAGGCCATTTTAGCCAACTAAAAACATGTAACAGCTAAAACAATAAAGTTTTATTTCATTCATTGAAAGAATTAAAAGATTGGATGCCACAGTAGGGGAGTGAGAGAGTTGGTCTTATTCAGGAAGTGGAACATTCAAGAAATTGGCTATAGGTGGGAATTTTGTAGCAGGAGAAAACATGAATAGGTATTGTATTTTCCTTTCAGTATTCCATAGCGTCTTCTCTGAGATAGACCATTAAATCAGGAGAGGCACTGCCATGTCTGTAATTCAACTGCTGAAGATCAGAGCAACCTGTAAGGTTTCTTCAGCTCAATCCTCTTAAACCTCACCCCTGAGGTTATCTGAAAAGCACTTCTGTGGTCAAGTGGATGGTAACACAGATAACCACCCAGGGCACCCAGCTCTCTCTGCAGACTATGTTGCCATCTAGTCCACGACGGAAAATTCAAACTGATTTAAGCTGGCAGGAGGATGAATGCAGCACCATGGCTTAAATATCTGAGCGCAACCTGCCAAAGTAACAGGCAACAGGTTCTTACAGACTCAATGACCTTAGAGTTGAGAAAGAAGAGGGTGCACCTTGTTCCCTGTGTGGGAGCAGGACCTGCCCCAAGGCAGCTGTGGACCACTGGTGCCAAGCAGAGGCCCTGACTCCAGCCCAGCCTTTGGGCTTTTGAATCTGAAAGCATTGGTTTCAGGGGATGAAGTGAGATATCCAAAGAACAAATTTGATTTGTAAAACAAACTGCCACAAACTGTGCTTCTCTCGGGATTGCCCTGGAAAACACTTCCTTAGCTGACTGCATGAGAAACACAGAAAAATACCACAGAGATAGAGCTTGCACATCTTTTGGAGATGCTAAGCTTGGAATAAATCTTAGCTAATCTGCATTTATTTTATATTTGTACTAATTATGGGTGGGGAAACCAACATTATAGATACACTTTAAGGACAGAAAATTTTTTTCTTATGTATTTCCCCACTTTTCATTGCCTTTTTCATTTTGTATGTGTAGGTATGGGTATATATGTGGGGGGGTGTGGGTAGCAAAGAGGACACTGTGTGTGCCTATGTAGCAATCATCCTGGATTGCTCCACTTCTCATTGTTTTGTTCTGGTGTTTCAAAGCCTGTGTCTTCCAGGGACAGAAGTTCTGGCTGTTACCATTTCCACCCGGCCATATTTACCTAGGATCTGGGATCTGAGCTCATTTCCTTTCAGTTGTGAGGCAAAGACTTTGTCCCCTGAATCATCTCTCCAGTCCAGTCATGGAGCTCAGTGTAGCTCTAGCATTATACCAGCAGCTCACCTGCCACATTTCCTCCTGCCTCCCCCACAGCAGGGCTGCTGGAATTGGAAACCTCATTAAATGCAAGCTGTTGAGTTTGTTTGTGATGGGGCACCATCTAGTTGTGCACTAAATCTTGGAATTTAGAACCATTATGTGGGGTTTTCCTACAGGAGGCACAAAGACTATGTGTTCACATGCCAGAGGTTTTTATAAAGGGGTTCTCCCTCATTCCGCACCTGCCCAGGACACGCACAGTCAAGTCAGGACACATTGTTGTGCCCTAGGTAAGCTCCCCCTGCTCACTCCCAAATCCCAGGCAACACACTAGTCCCAGCCTCTCCCACCAGCCTGCCAGAGCAGGCGCTGCTCCAGGCCGGGGAGGACCCCTGGGCCGCACCCCAGCTCCCCAAGTCAATTGTGCCCTTTCCCCACACACCCAGATCCTCGCAGTGCAGCCACGACACACTGCACCCTAGGTAAGCTCCCCTTGCACACCCTCAAACCCCAGGCAATCCCCTAGTCCCAGCTCCTCCCACCAGCCAGCCGCAGCAGCAGATGCTCCAGGCCAACTAATTCAGTTCAGTGAAAAACACACAGAAATTGAAAGAAGTCTTAAGAGTTAAAGAAAAAATGCCCAAGTCAAAGTGCAAATCCATGAGAAGCAAAGCCCAAGAAAACAAATCTCCCACTGAAGGAATTAATCCCATAATGATAGACTCCAACCAGAACAAATCCATGGAAAATAGCCAAGAAAGCCTTACCCAAGATAACGACTTTAAAACATGTTCATTACCATGATCAATACTATGAAAGAGGAAATCTGGGAGGAGTTAAATAACCACATCAACAACTTTGAAGAGGAAGACAACAGACACTTGGAGGAGATGAGAAAAACAGTTCAAGAAACAAAAATAAGCATAGAGCAGGTAAAACAGACTCAAGCAGAGTCTAAAACTGGACTAAAAGGCAAGTTATCTTCAACCCAGAGCTCAACAGAGAGTCTTATCAACAGAACTAAGGAAGCAGAAAATAGAATCTTAGATCTTGAAGACAAAGTGGGAGTATTAACCAGCTCAATGGAAGAGGTTGTTAAAGCCAAAATGATACTTGAGATAAATATACAAGAGTTATGGGGCACCCTGAAGAAAGCTAAAATGTGTATTCATGCAATAACAGAGCAAGAATCCCAAAATACCACACCTGAGGAAATTTTTCAACTATCATCAAGGACAACTTTCCTTATCTAAAAAAGAGAGGCCATCCATATACAAGAGTCATTCTGCACCCCAAGCAGATATGACCAAAATAGAAACTCACCATGGCAAATAATAGTTAAAACACTCCACATTCAAGACAAAGAAATGGTGCTGAGAGCTTCAAGGGGAAAAAAAAGTCACTTTTAAAGGTAAACCTATTAAAATAACAAATGACTTCTCAGTCAAAACAGTAAAAGCTAGAAGAGCTTGGAGAGACATACTTCAAGTATTGAATGAGCAAAAATGTCAACCCAGGCTGATATACCCCACAAAACTATCCATTATGATCGAGAGAGAAAGAAAAATTTTCCAACACAAAGACAACTTGAAGTGATACATGTCCACCAAACCAGGCCTTCAAATAAATGCTAGAAATGATACTCAAGTTTGAAGAAAAAAAAAAAAAAAGCATATCCAAGAGGACAGAAGGGAAGTATAATACCACCAAAGCCTAAAAGCGGAACAATACACTTACAAAAGCCACTAAACATAATAAGTGTCCGGAATTAAAAATAATTTCTCCATTGTAACATTATATGTTAATGTAATTAACTCACCGATCAAGAGACACAGATTACAAACTTGGATTAAAAATCACAATACATCAATCTGCTGCCTGCAGGAAATCCAGCTCACCACAAAAGATAGGCACATCCTAAAAATAAAAGGCTGGTCCAAAATTCTGCAAGGTAATGGAACCAGGAAACAGGCAGGGGTAGCAATTATGCTTTCAGACAAAGTGGACTTCAAACCAAAGAAAATCATAAGAGACACAGATGGATACTACATTTTAGTCACAGGTACAATTCACCAGGAAGACTTCACAATACTGAACATGCACCCAATATGCCCCCCCACATTCATTAAGTAAACCCTACAGCGTCTAAAGTGAGAAATCAATCCCAAATTGATAATTCTTGGGGATTTCAACACCGCCCTCTCAACATAGGATAGATCAACAGGTAATAAACTTTACCGAGATATTTTGGAATTTAGTCAAACCCATACTGAAATGGACCATAAAGATCTCTATCACACTTTTCATTCATGCACCAAAGAATACACATTTTTCTCAACAGCACGTGGAACATTCTCCAAAATAGATCATATTGGGCCATGAAACTAATCTCCACATATACACGAAAGTTGAAATTCTAGTCTGTGCCCTTTCAGACCACCACGGCCTGAAGGTTGACATCCACAACACAACAAACAAAGGAAAATACACTAACTCCTGGAAACTTAACACTATGATGCTGAATGAGAACTGGATTCAGGAAGAAATTAAAAAGGAAATATAAGATTTCCTGAAAGAGAATGATAATGAAAATACAACTTAGCAAAATCTCTGGGACACAATGAAAGCTTTCCTAAGAAGTAAGCCCATAGCTCTCAATGCCCACACCAAAAAAATGGAAACAACACAAATAAATAACTTAACAATGCAACTTAAAGCTTTAGAGAAACCAGAGCAATCCAATCCCAAAGGCAGTAGAAGAGAGGAGATTAGCAAAATAAGGGGAGAAATTCCGAAATAGAGATTAGGAAAATGATAAAGGATATCAACTAGTCAAAAAGCTGATTTTTTGAAAAAAATCTTTAAGATTGATACACCCCTAAATAAATTAACCAAAAGCAAGAGAGAGAAAAACCAAATTAACATAATTAGAAATGAAAATGGAGTTATCACTACTAATACCCAAGAAATCCAGAGAATTATAATGTCATATTTCAAAAACTTATACTCTGTAAAATTTGACAACACAAAGGAGATGAATGAATTCCTAAGTAAACTCAACTTTCCTAAATTGAATCAGAAAGTTTTGAAATATTTAACTATAACTATAGCATATGAGGAAATCAATGAAATAATCTCAAATCGTCCCATCAAAAAATATCCTGGACCAGATGGACTCAGCACAGAATTCTATGAGATATTTAAGGAATTAATAACACCAATACTCCTTAAAATGTTCCATCAAAGAGCAAAAGAAGGAACACTACCAAATTCCCTATGTGAAGCTAATATCATCTTAATCCCAAAACCTAATAAAGATTCACTTAAAAAAGAAAACTATAGGCCAATCTCTGTGATGGACACAGTGCAAAGATTCTCAACAAAGTCTTAGCAAATTGGATTCAAAAAATATCAAAAAGATCATTCACTGGTATCAAGTAGGCTTTATCCCAGGAAAAAGAGGTTGGTACAGAATATGCAAATCATTAAATGTAATACACCATATAAACCAGTCCAAAGTTCAAGACCACATGATACTCTCGATGGATGCAGAAAAAGGTTTTGACAAGATCCAACAGCCCTTTATGGTCAAAATTCTAGAGACAGTTGGAATGGAAGGAACCTTTATCAATATAATAAAAGCTGTATAAAACAAGCTAACAGTAAGGATTATACTCAGTGGGAAAAACTTGAAGCATTCCTACTTCGATCAGGAACTAGACAAGGCTTTCTACTCTCACCACTTCTATTCAATATTGTACTTGAAGTCTTAGCTGAAGCCATAGGACAAGAAAGGGACATAAAAGGAATTCAAATCAGCAACGAAGAAATCAAGTTATCTCTATTTGCAGGTGACGTGATCTTATACCTGAGGGATCCCAAAAACTCCAACAGGAAGCTCCTGGAACTAATACAGAAGTTCAGCAGGGTGGCAGGATACAAAATACATGCACAAAAATCAGTGGCTTTCCTCTATGCCTAGGATGAATGTAGTGAAAAAGCCCTAAAAGAAACAATCCTATTTACTATAGCCACTAAAAAAAATGAAATACCTTGGTATAAACCTAACCAAGGAAGTAAGAGACCTTTATAACACTTTATAAAACCTTTATGAAAACTTTAAAATCCTAAAGAAAGAAATTGCAGAAGACACCAGAAGGTGGAAAGACCTCCCATGTTCCTGGATTGGCAGAATCAATATCGTAAAAATGACTATCCTAACAAAGGCAATATACAGATTCAAAGCTATACCAATTAAAATCCCAAAGCAAATCTTTAAATAATTTGACCAAACAATCTCAAAATTCATATGGAGGCACAAAAGATCCAGGAAAGCAAAAACAATCCTGAATAACTAGTTGTAAAAACAGCCTGGTATTGCCTCCAAAATAGACACACAGATCAATGGATAAGAGTTGAAGACCCAGGTACAAGCCCACAAAATTACAGCCATTTGATCTTTAACAAAGGGGCCCTAAAAATCCAATAGAACAAGAACAGCATCTTCAACAAATGGTGCTGGCAAAACTGGATCTCCACATGCAGAAGATTAAAGCTGGACCCATACTTGTCACCATGTACAAGACCTAATCCCAAATGGATCAAGACCTTGATATGAGGCCAGATGCTATAAAAACCATAGTTGAAAGGGTAGGGAACTCCCACGAGCTGATTGGGCTAGGCCAACATTTCCTAAACAGACATCCACTGGCACAGTCACTGCTACCAACTCTCAACAGTTGGGATCTAGTGAAATTAAAGAGCTTCTGTTCAGGTAAAGAGATTATAACACGAGCTCAAAGGCAACACACAAAATGGGAGAAAATCTTCACTAACCACACATCTGATAGAGCTCTATTATCCAGAGTGCACAAAGAACTTAGAAAACTAAACACCAAGGAAATTAATGGCCCAATTAAAAATGGGCCCTGGAACGTAAAAGAAACTTTACCAGGGATGAAATTAAAAAGTCTAACAAATATCTTAAAAAATGCTCCACTTCCTTAGCAAATCAAATCTTCCCTGAGATATCATCTCACTCCGGTCAGGATGGCAAAAATCCACAATACAAACAACAACAAATGCTGGAGAGGATGTGGAGAGAGGGGAACTCTCCTACAATGCTGGTGGTAATGCAACCACTCTGCTGAGACATCTGGCGATTTTTTAAAAAGGCAGAAATAAAATTGCCTTATGACTGCTATTCCACTTTTGGGAATAACCCCCCATACAGCAAAAATTCACCTCTATAGCACAAGCACGACCATGTTCATAGCAGCACTGTTTACAATAGCAAAGTCATGGAATCAATACAAATGCCCAACAGTTAATGAGTGGATAAGGAAAAGGTGGTACATCTATACAATGGAGTACTACTCAGCCATCAAAAATGATGAATCATTGGAATTTGCTGGGAAATGGATGTTATTAGAAACAATTATATTAAGTGAAGTATCCCAAACCCAGAAAATTAAGTGCCACATGTACTCCCTAATAGGTGGCTCCTAGTACCAAACCCACCCAGCCCACCTAGAGATACTTAAGGATGAATCTCTGTAATACCTACAGTAATTGCAAGGATTATGAACAGGAGGGATAGGGTAGGAGGGCCACACCAGAAACAAGGAGAGAGGGACCCATGTTACAGCAGAGAAAATAGGCCTCCATCAAGGACTGAAAGTAAGTAATGAGACATCTGGTTAAGTTCACAGACTTTCCTTCCTGATCATTTACAACTGATGGGGTATGATCTCACCAGAAGGGGAGGGCATATATTCTGGCGGATAAAAAGTAACCATTTTGCAAATGGGTAATTGGCCCCTGCCTCACTATGGTTTCCTACGTTTATTTCATCTACCTTTGAATATACTCTTATAACAAGACTCTAGTTTAACAGCTTTTTATCTCTGGCCAGGGGGTAACATCCAATACCCATCAGGATGGAGTGAAGGGCATTGCAGGAGCAGCAAAACTGCAAAAGAAAATCAACAAACCATAATCCAGAACTTCAGAGACTCTATATCAACCACCTAGAACTAGGCCAGCCTAATCTCTCCCCATCCTGAAGCTCAGGTAAATTTGTGGAAGAGGGGGTGGTAAGAGTGTAAGAGCACAAGGATGGGAGGAGCAATGATATGCAAGATACTCCACACAAGTTAGGGCCGAAGCAATCACAATTCGACTTTGCATGCCGTGCACAATGTCCAACACACTATTGACCTCACAAAATCTAGCATTTGCTGAAGACACCAAGATCCTTGGAGGCAAGGGATTGACAGCCACAGTAGTGTTCCTATGCTTAAGGGAAACATAGGAAAGGGTTCAGGGAAATGCCACTGGGTCCTTGTACTTCAACGGAGAGGAAGATCCAGAGGAGAGTTTAGCATGCACATTAAAGGGTTCTCCGGGGATTGGTGGGGAGTCACTGGGGATACAGGGAGAGGGGTGAGAGGAGGGGGAACAGGGGGGTTGGGGGAGGATGAGGAGGGAGGGAACCGGTGTACCTATTAAGTATGAGCAGAATTAAAAATTAAAAATATAAAAAAAGATCATACCCCATATGTTGCAAGTGATCAGTAAGGAAAGTCTGTCAGCTTAACCAGATATCTTATTACTTCCTTTCAGTACTAGATGTGGCCTATTTACTCTGCTGTAGCATGATCCCCACACTTCTTATTTCTGGTGGGGCCCTCCTTCCACTTCCCTCCCTGCTTATAATCTGCAATTACTGTAGGTATTACAGAGATTTATCTTTGTGTGTGTCACTAAGTTGGTTTGGTACTAGGATCCACATATTAAGGAGTACATATGGTACGTAATTTTCTGTGTCTGGAATACGTCACTCAATATAATTGTTTCTAATAACATCCATGTCCTGGCACAATTCATTACTTCATCTTTTTTGATAGCTGAGTAGTATTCCATTACATAAATGTACATTTTCCTTATCCACTCATCAACTGTTGGGCATTTGTATTGATTCCATGACTTTGCTATTGTAAACGGTGCTGCTATGAACATGGTTGTGCTTGTGCTATAGAGGTGAATTTTTGCTGTATAGGGGTTATTCCCAAAAGTTGAATAGCAGGGTCATAAGACAATTTTATTTCTGCCTTTTTAAAAATTCGCCAGATGGCTCAACAGAGTGGTTGTATAAGCCTGCATTCCCACCAGCAATGTAGGAGAGTTCCCCTCTCTCCACATCCTCTCCAGCATTTGGTGCTGTTTGTATTGTGGATTTTTGCCATCCTCACCAGGGTGAGATGATATCTCAGGGAGGTTTTGATTTGCATTTTACTGATGGCTAAGGATGTGGAGCATTTTTTAAGGTATTTGTTAGACATTTCAATTTCTTCCCTGGTAAAGTTCCAAGGCCCATTTTTTAATTGGCCCATTTATTTCCTTGGTGTTTAGTTTTCTAAGTTCTTTGTGCACTCTGGATAACAGAGCTCTATCAGGTATGTGGTTAGTGAAGAATTTCTCCCATTCTGTGGGCTGCTTTTGTGCTCAAGTTACAATGTCTTTATCTGAACAGAAGCTCTTTAATTTCATAAGATCCCATCTGTCAAGTGTTGGTTGCAGTGACTGTGCTATTGGCTTTACATTTATGCCAACAGTTGGCCTAGCTCAATCAGCTCGAGGGAGTTCCATTGAGCTGGTGGAGCGGGGTGGGGTTAAGGGCCATTTGTTATTTTAATAGGTTTACCTTTAAAAGTTTTCTTTGTGCTAGAAAACTTTTCTTTTTTTCCTCGATCATGACAGATATTTTTGCCAAGTATATTAGCTTGGGTTGATATTTTTGCTCATTCAATATTTAAAGTACATATCTCCAAGCTCTTCTTGCTTCTTCTGTTTCCATTGAGAAGTCATTTGTTATTTTAATAGGTTTACCTTTAAAAGTAACTTGTTTTATTTCTTTTTCCCTTGAATCTCTCAGCACCTTTTCCTTGTCTTGAGTGTGGAGCATTTTGACTATTATTTGCCATGGCAAGTTTCTATTTTGGTTATATCTGTTTGGAGTGTGGAATGCCTCTTCTATTTGGATGTGCCTCTCATTCTTTAGGTGTCGTAGTTAAGCACAGGTGTCAACTTGACTGTTGAGGCTTTGAACTCTGGGCACAGTTGTAGAAAGATGATGGTTGAGTTAAGCACAGAAAAAACCTGAAGGAGATTGTCTAGCTGATAGGGAACACACAGCACATGGTGGGTGGGATTAGGCCCTGGATAAATCAAAGAGAGCTGGTTGAGAGGTTTGATATCCTTCTGTTTACTTGCCCAGACATGCTGGTCCGTCAAGTAAGGATTGTTTATCTCTCAGTTGTTATGCAGTGATGGTGTGGCCAATTCCCTAGACCTTGGTATTGGTGCATGTTCTCCCATCAAGCTAGACTAAGAACTGTAACCAGAAATTGTAAGAGAATAAACCCCTTGGTCCCTTAAGCCATTTGATGGTCATTTAGCAGCAATGTTGCAGGTGAGGGAAGTTTTCATTTATGATAATTTAAAAATTTTCCTCAGGTGTGGCATTTTGAGATTTTTGCTCTGGTATTCCATGAATGCACATGTTAGGCTTCGTCAGGTTGTTTCTTGAATATTCCTCTCACGTATCTTTTTGGCTTTAACAACCTCTTCCATTGAGCTGCTTAGTACTTCCACTTCTTCTTTAATATCTGAAATTCTATTTTCTACTTCATTAGTTCTGTTGATAAGACTGTTGAGTTATGGGTTGAAGGTAACTTCTCTTCTAGTTCAATTTTAAACTCTACTTGAGACTATTCTAACTGCTCTGTGCTTATTTTTGTTTCTTGAACTGTTTTTCTCAACTCCACCAAGTGTCTATTGTGTTCCTGTTCAAAGTGGTTGAAACAGTTATTTAACTCCTCCTGGATTTCCTCTTTCATAGGACTGATCATGGTAATGATCATGCTTTGAATGCCATTACATTGGGCCTGGCTTTCTTGGCTATTTTCTTTAAATTTGTTCTGGTTGGAATCTATCATTGTGGGGTTAATTCCTTCAGTGGGAGATTTGTCTTCTTGGATTTTGTTTCTCATGGATCTGTACTTTAACTTGGGCATTGTTGTTTCATCTCTTAAGACCTTTCAGTTTCTGTGTGTTTTTGACTGAACTGAATTAGTTTGTATTACTACTTTCAGGCAGTTATTACTAGTGTTTGCCTTGGAGTTAGGTATGTTTGTCTGTCATTATTGTTATTTCCTGGATGCAGTTATTAGACTGTTAGTGCATCAATTAAGACAAGTTTAGTGAACAGGGGGTGAATATTAGTATGGTAGTGCACTTTTACAGTTTAGTACATTGGTGATACGTGAGGGTGAGTGGTATAGTCCCTGAAGTTTTACATGGTTTGGGGGTGGTTATGTGGAAAAGTTAATCTACAGTGATTAATAAATGAAAGGAGCAGGATAGTAAAAAAGGGTTTACTTATCTTTGGGTTGGAAGTGAAGAATCTCTCCCATGTGATAGGATGATTTTAGACGATATCAGGTGCATGGCCTTTGTTCCCTAGAGCTTTCTTGGGTTTTCTTTGGACTCTGTTGAATTCTGCGGAGCAGTGTGTCCTCCCTGGACCACAAACTGGGGCAGCATTGATGCTGCTCAGGCTGGCCGGTGGGAGGAGCTAGGTCAAGCTGGTGGGAGTTACCTGAAATGTAAGTTGACCAGGAGTGTCTGGGGCAGGTGGGTGGCTGGACCAGAAGAGTGTTTGGTATTGTTCTTCTAAGTGTAGCATGTTAAAATGGACATTTTGGTTTAAAAACCATTACCTGTTTATTTTTCATTCACCTCCATGAAGAATTCATCACAATTTTTATAAATCCATGGATATGGGAAGGTTGGTTCCTACTTAAATGTAGCACTCAATTGCATCCAAAGCAAAAGTAAAAAGAATTGGATCTTTAAAAAGGATCCACATAGGTTTTGTTTCTAACTGCTTTTTCCTCATATGAGATCTAAAGTAAAGTTTCTCCAATTTTCCAATGATATGTCAGTATATATATGTGTATCTCAATGTGTGTGTATGAAAATATGTGTGTCTCCTTACATACATGACTATTTTACAGGCATGAGTCTGTATGTATTTCTGATGTGTAACTATTGGATTTTGCTTTGGGATGTATGTTGGTATATGTGTCTTTGCATGCATGTGCATGCATGTGTTTCTGTTTGTGTGGGTGTCTATTTACATATACGTATGTCCATGTATTTTTGTGTGTATATGTGTACATGCATGTATTTTGGGGTGACTATGTGTGTTTGTGTTTCTGTGTGTGGTTCTGTTTGCGTATGTGCATCTGCATCTGTTGTTGTTCATGTGATCATGTTTGGTTGTGTGTGTTCATGTCTGTGTGTATATGTGTATACCTGTACTAGTGTGTTCATTCATGTGTGTGTTTTTGTATTATCTACAGTGTATCTGAGTGGGAATGTATGTGTTTATTTGCATGTGTGCCTGTGTGCATCTGTGTGCATGTGTGTGTATGTGCTGTCTATTTTTGTGAGTGCATGTGTTTGTGTGAGTATATATGTGTTGGCAAGTGTATCCATACATTGGCAAGAGTTAGTAAGCATTCAGTAGCTTCTGTGCTTATGATTTTGCCTTCAAATATTATGGAAGAGTAACAAAGTACAGCAGTAAGTCAGTTTGAGAAGACCATAGACCACTTGACCAGCACAGTTGTAGGCATCATGTTGTGGTCAGTGGGTACCTGAAGACTTGAGGCAGCTCATCATACTGCCGGAAGAAAAGTTGGAGTCTACCACTGCAATGAAGGAAGAGCAGAAGCAGCATGTGACCCAACTTTTCCTTTAAGGACAAAGTAGGAGTTGATAATATGGCTCAGATAGTCATGGTTCCTATGTACAAACCTGGCCATCTGAGTTTAATCCCTAGAGTGCGCATGTTGAAAGAGAGAGCAGACCTGTGAAAGTTGCCATTGAACTCACCAATGATTTATGGCACATACCTCCTCCACCTTTCATTCTCTTTTAAACAAGTAAATAAAATATAAATTTTAGAAAAAGAATGAATCAAACTGTTTAGCACTGGAGCACAATACTGGGCTCTTGTATCATCTACCCAAGATCAGGCCATGTTTGTGACAAAACCATTCTAACATGTGCCTTTGGGAGATGATTTGAAAAATTACTAATAACTGAGCCATTTACAAGTCCCTATTTGAATAAAACCATTTATAGGAACCAAGAATATCTTCCAGGATGTTCAGATTTCATGTTATTTTTCTTTTTAAACTTGAAGCTATTTAAAATTACAGTGTATTTTTGTTTCTCCCCATATTGCCTACCCCATCTGCCCTCTTCTCTCAGAAACATATTTTTTCCTACTTGAATATTCTTTCTTATATAAGAAATCCATTGTGTTCCATGAAGGAGGTTTGTTCTTGCATGTGCCTCGGTAGCTGCTACAGAATTAGTGATATTCCAATAGGGGTACCCCTGATGCTTAAGAGACCACTTATTCTGGCCAGTTTTGACCATCAATGATCACTCCCAATGGAATGGGACCACCTGAACTCCCAAATAATTCATTGTTGGAAGACGTTTACATTTGAAAAACATTTTATTTTCTCCCATGCACCAGGTAAACATATAATGAGGGAGATAATTTCGAGTGATGTCAAGTGGTTCAGGGTGGTGTGTATCATTACTTGGAATTAAAGCTTGAGTCAACAAATAATCATCATGATCTCAGTCTTGATGAGGTCTCCACATACCTTGTTCTTTCTCAGTAGATTCATGTTTAATTTACTGTCCTTGATTTTTGTGGAGATATGTGACAGAAGCAACTTAAGGAAAGAAAAAAACTACTTTGGCTTTCAGTTTCAGGACTCTGTCCATCATGATAGGAAAGGTATGGCAGCAGGAACATGATGTAGCTGGTCACATGACACATACATTTGGAAAGGCAACAGGGATGTTTGGAGATACTTAGCAATGTTTTTTCTCTTTCTTCATTCTGAGACCCCAGTCCACGGAAAAGAGGTGCACACCATTAGTTTGGAGACAGCTCATTTCAATTAACACCATTGAGAAACTACCTTAAACTCATATTCAGAGATGTGTCTCCTGTGTGATTCCTCACCTGAGATCAAGTAAACATTCAATGTTAGTCACTGAAATTCTATAATCCCAACATTATCAGTGTGCATTGCAAAATGGCAACAAATGTCAAGATTTTTACAAAATCATCCCCCATTACACAATATTCTTTCTGCATCATTTTCTCTATCTCTCTCCAAGACCACAGGCTTCATTGTCCAATCGTCTTTTATCCACTAGTGAGAGTCTATTGAAATGCCATCTTCAAGAACTTTCTTTTCCCTTTAGAAACAAAAAGTTATTTATCAGGAAATAAGAGGAATGTCCTCTCTCTGCATCTACATACCCAGTTTTCATTCAGCAATTATATTGCTTCACAATGAAATTTATAAGCTTTCTTCTCCATCTTCAAAAATGGGCTCTGGATTACTAGGGACATCTTTCAGTTTGGAGGATAAACAAAACACTTTCACTTTTTCCAAAAACCCTCCAGGTCATATTGCTGATGACAGAAAATTAGTAGAGGAAATATTGGAAAACTAACAATATCAATCCTACTATGCAATAATGCTCAAGGAACCAATATGAGTCCCATAATAACAATTAATATTATACCATAGCATTTGAGAATTAAGATTGTGTAGCCTCACATTCTGGCTTTATAGTAACTTTTCACAAATTCTTTAGAATTTAAGACATTGAAAGGGTCAAGAATTGTTTTTAATTTTTGAACCTTTGGACAGAATTTCTGTCTGGTCTTAGCAAAACAGCATAGCATTTTGGGACAAAAATGCACCCCAGCAGGCCTGCACAGGAGGCCAAAATGCAGAAGACTTCCACGGCCACCATAACCTTCCCCTTGGTGCTGTGGTAGACAGGGAAGAAAGTGACCCACACACTGCAGAACACTAGCATGCTGAAGGTCATGAACTTGGCTTCATTGAAGGTGTCAGGCAGGTTCCTGGCCAGGAAAGCCACAGTGAAGCTCCCCAGGGCCAGAGAGCCCAGGTATCCCAGTACACAGTAGAAGGCAGTGGCTGAGCCCTTGTTGCACATGATGATGATGTGGCCATGTTCAGAGTGAATGTCTGTGTCAATAAAAGGAGGACATGTTACAAGCCAGACTCCACAGAAAATAAGTTGGACCAAGGTGCAGATAGGGATGATGTAGTTAGGTGCCCCTGAAACCAGCAACCACCACATCTTTCTTCCTGGAGCAGTGAGCTTGAAGGCCAGAACCACAGTGATTGTCTTGGCCAAGACAGTGGACACAGCCACAGTGAACACAACCCCAAATGTGATCTGCTGCAAGATGCAGGTGACTGTGTTGGGATGTCCAATGAAGAGCAAGGAGCAGAGGAAACAGAAGATGAGGGTGATGAGTAAGATGTAGCTGAGAGTTCGGTTATTGGCTTTTATGATGGGAGTGTCTCGGTGCTTCACAAAGACCCCAAGAACAAGAGCTGTGAGTGCAGAGAATCCCAGGGCCATGCAGGCCAGAGCCATCCCTAAGGGGTCTTCATAAGCCAGAAAGGACATTGACCTTGGGAGACAGTGGGTCTGCTCTGTGTTTGGATAGTGATCATCTGCACACTTCAAACATTGATCCATTCCTGATGCAGAAAGCAGAATGTAACCAACACATCTTAATGCTTCTCTCTTATTCACAGCACACTTTAAATAAGTGTGGAGTAAGATAATCAATAGTATAATAATGAATAAATAAATAGTATAATAATAAACATATGATTTCCTGTAGATTTCCCTAGGACAGTGATTCCCAATTTCATCTGTTCACCATTTTATGGTAAACAAATGCCAAAAGTTTCATATTCTTTCACTGAATCCTATAGAATGATGTTTGTTACCTTGACTCAAAAGAAAATGCTTATGTGATGATATAACAGGAGTGAGCAGACTGTGTCCCTTACAAAACCAAATTTTATTTTTCCCCATAATTGATTTTTTAGCTTTTTTCCTAATCATACAATCTCAGTAGTTATCCCAACCCTCTCTCTCCCCCCTCTCATCCACAGTAGTCCCACCTTGCACTCTCCCCCTTTTCCCCTTCCTTTCACACCCTTCCTCCTTCCCCATATCCCAGTGACTCCCTCTTCCTCCATCTCATCCCCAGTATGATCCTCTTGTGTGAACTCCAAACCTTTCTCTGAGTCCTCCATCCTAGTGTGGGTTTAAGCCACAGTGGTATAGCCTGGAGCCCCTTCTTCCTATTAGTATGGGAACTCTATCATGACAGTTTAATTCATCGACTCTAAGTATCCTACTACCTGGATCCTTCTCCCCTATGATGCATGCTAGAATTTAGGTAGTCATTCATTATACAGGTCAGGAAATGTCCAATCCTGGCTGTTGGAGCCCTAACTTGTGTGGAGTATCTTGCATATCACTGGTCTTCCCCATAATTAGGCTATTAAAATCTTGCTGTCCCTTATTTCTCAAGGTTCCCTGAGCTTTAGGATGTATAGAGATTTGGCTGGTCTGGTTACAGATAATTAATGTAGGCCCTTTGGTTTCTTGAATTATGGTTTGCTATTGTTTTCAGTTTTGCTTTTCCTGCACAGCCTTTGGCTCCATCCTGATTGGTAATGAAGGTCACCTCCTAACTAACAAGAAAAGATTGTTTAAATGAAGGTCATAATATAAGAGGAGACTCAAAGGTAGATGGAAGAATGAGAGTAGGACTTAGCAGTGAAGAAGGAGGGTCAGTGTCCCACTTGCAGGATGGTTACATCTGTCTGCTGGTCCTTATGTCCACCCTGATTGGTGAGATCAAACTTGTTCAGTTGCAAATGACCAGGAAGGGAAGTGAGAGTGAGCTGCACCAGATGTCTCCTTATTTACATGCAATACTTGACCATGGCCTATTGTCTCTACTGAAATGAGTTCCTCTATCTCCTTTTTTGGGGGGACCCTCCTTCCTTGTCTCTCCTATTTATAAACCTTTGTGATTACAGTAGGTATTACAGAGATTTATCTTTGAACATGTCATTAATAAGGTTTGGTACTAGGATGCACCTACTATGGAGTACACATGGTGTCTAATTTTCTGTGTCTGGGATACTTCACTCAATATAATTTTTTTCTAATTCGATCCATTTCCTAGCAAATTTCATTAATTCATTTTTTTATGGATGAGTAGCATTCCATTGTGTAAATGTACCATGGTTTTCCTTATCCACTCATCAACTGTTGGGCATTTGGGTTAATTCCATGACTTTGCTATTGTAATTAGTGCTATAATGAACATTGCTGTACTTGTGTCACTGTAGTGAATTTCTGCATTGTGGGGGACTGATTATTCCCAGAAGTGGTATAGCAAGGTCATATAGCATTTCAAACTTTAACTTTTTAGAAATTGCCAAACAGATCACCAAGGTGGTCATATAAGCCTGCATTCCCACCATTAATGTATGAGAATTCCCTTTTCTCCACATGCTCCCCAGCATTTGGTGTTTTTTATATTATGTATTTTTGCCATCCTGACCAGGGTGAGATCATATCTCAGGGTAGTTTTGATTTGCATTTTCCTGATGGCTAGAGATGAGGAGGATTTTTTTAGATATTTATTAGACATTTCAATTTTGTCCCTCGAAAACCTTCTTTTGAGTTCTGAGGCCCGTTTCTTAATTGGGCCATTTATCTACTTGGTATTTAGCTTTTAAGTTCTTTGAGCACTCTATCAGACATGGTTAGTGAAAAATTTTCCCCGTTCTGTGGGTTGCCTTTTTGCTGGGTTTGCAGTCTCTTTATCTAAATAGAAGCTTTTTAATTCCATAAAATCCCATTTGTTGAGTGATGGTTCTAGTGCCTGTGCCATTGGGTTTCTGTTTAGGAAATGTTGTCTTAGCTAATCAGCTTGAAGGATTTCCTTACCCTTTCACCTAGGTTTTTGTAAGGTCTGGCCTAACATTAAGGTCCTTGTTCCATTTGTAATTAACTTTAGTACATGGCAACAAGTGCGTGTCCAGATTTAATCTTCATGCGTGTGGATATACAATTTTACCAGCACCATTTGTTGAAGATGCTATTCTTTTTCCATTGAATTTTTTGTGCACTTTTGTCAAAAAACAAATGGCTATAATTGTGAGGGCTTATATCTGGGTCTTCAACCTTTATCCATTGATCTATGTGTATATTTTGGAGCCAGTACTAAGCTGTTTTTTTATGGATTTGTAATCTAGATTAAGATTTGTTACAGTGATAACTCCAGCAGTGTTTTTGTTCCTTTTGTGCTTCCATATGAATTTTGAGATTGTTTCATCAATTTCTTTAAAGTAATTCTTGGGGATTTTGATTGGTCTAGCATTGAATCTGTATATTGCTTTTTAGGATGGTCTTTTATATGATGTTTATTCTGCCAATCCAGGAGCATGAAATGTCTTTCCACCTTCTGGTGTCTTCTATAATTACTTTCTTTAGCTTTTTAAAGTTTTCATTGTAAAAGTCTCTCACTTCCTTGGTTAGGTTTATACCAAGGTATTTCATTTTTTTTAGGGGCTATAGTAAATGGGATTGTTTCTCTTAGGGCTTTTTCACTTCCTTAATCCTTGGCATATAGGAGGAGCACTGATTTTCGCATGTTTATTTTGTAACCTGCCACCCTGCTGAACTTTTGTATTAGTTCCAGGAATTTCCTGGTAGATTTTTTTGGATCACTCAGATATAGGATCATGTCATCTTCAAATAGAGATATGTTGACTTCTTCTTTGCTGACTTGAATCCCTTTTATCTACTTCTCTTGTCTTAAGGCACTAGTTAAGACTTCAAGTATAATATTGAGTAGAAGTTGTGAGAGGGGATAGCCTTTTCTAGCTCCTGATTAAAGTGGGAATTCTTCAGTTTTTCCCCACTGAGTATAATCCTTACTGTTGGCTTGCTGTATACAGCTTTCATTACGTTGATGAAGTTCCTCCCATTCTAACCATCTCTAAGGTTTTGATCATAAAAGGATGTTGGAACTTATCTAAATGTCAATGGAATTAACTCACCAATCAAAAGACAAAGGTTACAAACATGGATTAAAAATCAAAACCCATCCATTTTCTTTCTTCAAAAAATATGTCTCATCACAAAAGATAGGCATATTCTAAAAGGAAAAGGCTGGTTAAAAATTCTTAAAGCTAATGGAACCAGGAAACAAGCAGGGTCTTGTCTTTTTTCTGTGTCTACCTAAAGTATTATATAATCTTGGATTGGATTATATGATGGTTTACATTTATTAATTGGCATATGTTGAACCAACCTTGTGTGTATCTTTATTAGGTTCTGGGATTAGTTTGATGTTAGCTGCATAGAAAGAATTTGGAAGTTTTCTTCCCTTTGCAATTTTATGGAACAGTTTAATGAGTAGCGGTGTTAGTTTTTCTTTAAATATCTGGTAGAATTTTGTGCTGAACCCATCTGATACAGGATATTTTTTGGTGGGAAGGATAGAGGATTACTTCATTAGTTTCCTAATTTTATAGGACTAAGAATTCAAACCTTCCTGATTCAATTAGGTAAATTGTGCTTACTCAAGAGTTCATCCATTTCTTTTGTACTATCAAATTTCATGGACTATAAGTTTTTGAAATATGACCTTATAGTTCTCTGAATTTCTTGTGTATCAGTAGTGATAACTCCATTTTCAGTTCTAATTTTGTTAATTTGGGTTTTCTCTCGATTTTGGTTAATTTAGCTAGGGGTGTATTGATCTTATTGATTTTTTCAAACAAGCAATTTTTTGACTGGTTGATTCTTTGTATGGTTTTCCTTATCTCAATTGCAGACATTTCTCCCCTGATTTTGCTAATCTCCTCTCTTCTACTGCTTTAGAGATTGGACTGTTCTTGTGTCGCTAAAGCTTTAAGCTGCATTGTTATTTGTAATTTCATTATTGTTTTTTTCTAGGATATCTTGAATTTCCTTTATGAATTCTTCCTGAATCCCAGTCTAAACCAGCATCATAGTGTTTAGTTTCCAAGAGTAAGTGTATTTTCTGTTGTTTGTTGCTTTGTGAATGTCAAGTTTTAGACCGTGTTGTTCTGACCGGGTACAGGCTATAATTTCCACTTTTCTGTACATATGTAGATGTATTTTGTGGCCCAATATGTTGTCTACCTTGCACAAAGATCCATGGGCTGATGAGAAGAGTTAAGTTCATTTCAGTAAGAGTTTGATTTAAATACTAATGTGTCTCTATTGAGTTTTTGGTCTTTTGATCTATCCCATGCTGAGAGTGTGATATTGAATTCCCCAAGTATTATAGTTTTGGGATTGATTTCTTGTTTTAGACATTGTAGTGCTTGCTTAATGAATGTGAAGGAGCCTCTATTAGAAGCATACATGTTCATTTTTGTGAAGTCTTCCTGTTGAATTGTTCATGTGACTAAAATGTAATATCCTGCTTTGTTTCTTATAATTTTCTTTGGCTTGAAGTCCACTTTGTCAGATAGCATAATTGCTACCCTGCTTGTTTCCTGGTTCCATTAGTTTAAATAATTTTTAACCAGCCTTTTCCTTTTAGAATATGCCTATCTTTTGTGATGAGACGTATTTTTTGAAGCAAGAAAATGGATGGGTTTTGATTTTTAATCCATGTTTGTAACCTTTGTCTTTTGATTGGTGAGTTAATTCCATTGACATTTAATGTTATAATGGAGAAATTACTTTTAATTCCTGACATTTTTTGTGTTTAGTGGCTTCCATAAGTGTACTTTTTACCTTAGGTTGCAGTGATATTATGTATTCCTTCTGTCCTCCTGGATATACTTATTCATTTTTTCAAGCTTGCGTATCTTTTCTAGCATTCTCTGAAGAACTGGTTTGGTGTTCATGTAAGCCTTCAACTTGTCTTTAAGGTGTAAAATTTTTCTTTCAGCCCTGATCTTGACTGATAGCTTTGCTGGGTGTATTAGCCTGGATTGACATTTGTGCTCATTCAATACTTGAAATATGTCTCTCCAAGCTCTTTTGGCATTTACTGTTTACACTGGAAAAGTCATTTGTTATTTTAATAGGTAACCTTTAAAAGACACTTTTTTTTTCTGTTGAAGCACATTCTCTTTGTTTTCTATGTGTAGTGCCTTGCCTATTATTTGCCACAGCAAGTTTCTATTCTGTTCATTTCTATTTGTGGTGCAGAATGCCTCTTTTATTTGGATGAGCCTCTATTTCTTTAAAGGTAGAAAGTTTGCTTTATGATAATTTGAAATATTTTCATGGGTGTGGTATTTTGGGATTCTTATCCTAGTCTTTGATGAATGCACATGTCAGGCTTGTTCAAGGTGTCCCATAACTCTTGAATATTCCTCTCAAGTACCTTGTTGGCTTTAACAACCTCTTAGATTGAACTGGTTAGTTCTTTCACTTTGTCTTCAAGATCTGATATTCTATTTTTTCCTTCATTAGTTCTGCTGAAAAGACTGTCTGTTGAGTTCTGGGTTGAAGATAGCTGGTCGTATAGTTCAGTTTAGAACTCTGCTTTGAGATTGTTTTAACTGCTCTATGCCTATTTTTGTTTCTTCAACTGCTTTTCTCATCTCCTCCAAGGCCTGTTGTGTTCCTATTCAAAGTGGTTGTTGCAGATATTTAACTCCTTCAGGATTTCCTCATTCATTGTTTTGAACATAGTAAGGATCAGGCTTTGACATTCGTTATCTTGGGTATGGCTTTCTGTGAGTTTGTTCTAGTTGGATTCCATCATATGGAATTCATTCTTTAGGTACAAGGGTTGTTGCATTGGTTTTTGTTTCACATGTATTTGAGTTGTGACCTGGGCATTTTTGTTTTATCTCTTAAGAACTTCTTTTTGTTTCTGTGTGTTTTTGGCTGAACTGAATTCGATATTATTACTACATTTGAGCAGTTATTGTTACCGTTTCTCTTGGAGTTGGGTATACTTGTCTGGTATTGGTGCTATTTCCTAGATGAGGCTATTGAAGTGTTAGTACATCAATTAAGTTGGGTGTATTAGTTAGGGATTGAAGATTAGTATGTTAGTACACTTCTTAGCTTTACTTCCTTGGTGACATGTGAGGGTGAATGGTATAGTCTCTGAAGTTACATTAGTTTTTGGGTGGCCATATGGAAATGTTAAGCTACACTGAGTAATAATTGAGAGAATGATATAGTGAAAATTCTTTAATTATCTTAGAGCTGGATATGAAGATTCTGTCTCATATGATGGGATGATTTAAAAGTTCTCAGATGAATGTTGTTGACCCATAACCCTTTTTCTTGGGTTTTCACTGCACTGTGTTGAATTCTGAGGAGCAGCAAATCTGCCCCAGTCTGGTTTTGGGGCACAAAGGCAGAGTGGCTAGTGTGGAGTACAGAAAAGCTGGGAATTCGGGCATGGCCTAGAGGCCTTCCCTAGAACCAGAAAGGCAATCTGGCTACTAGTGGGGTGCACAGATGACCTGTGCTCTCAGGTGTGGCCAAGAGGCCTTCTCTAGTACCAGAGAGGCAGGCTGGTTAGTAGTGGGGCACACAGATGACCTGGGGCCTCAGATGTGGTCTAAGGGGCTTACCTAAGGAGCAGGGAGTCAACCCTGATCCTGGTCCAGTGTAGAAAGCTGGAGTTGCTAGTGAGGCATGCAAATGACCTGGGATCTGAGGATTGTTCTAGGTGCCTTACCTGAGGAGCAGAGAGTCGGCCAGGGTCAGGATCCAGGTCCCAGACAGGAATACACACCCAGCCTTAATACCCATAGTTATTTGATGTGATAATTGAATTTCACAGGGAAATCTTATTCTGATTGTTGAAGTCCATCTGCCATAATCATATTGATGTTGCCTGTGGCTGTATACTTACACAATCATATAAACAAAGAAATATTCCTCCCTTTCCATATAAAGAAGGGGGTGCAATTTTATTATTAATATAAAAGACCTCAGGATCAGTGATCCTAAAGCTATATTGATAATATCATCTCCATGGAGCATATGTTCATGCTTATTGAAATGTCATTGAAATAATATTTATAAATTTTATTGAATTCTATTTTTATTAGCATTGGTGAGTTGGAATGAGCATATAGAAAAGGAGTCATTAAAAAAAACTGCCTATTCAAGAGTTATGGATACATTGAAAAAGCCTAACATGCACATTCATGGAATACCAGAACAAGAATCCAAAAATGACACATGTGAGGAAATTTTTCTAATTATCATAATGGAGAACTTCCCACATCTAAAGAAAGAGATGTCCATCCACATATAAGAGACATATAGCACCCCAAACAGATATGACCAAAATAGAAACTCACCATGGCAAATAATATTAAAAACATTACACATACAGGACAAAGAGAACTTGCTAAGAGCTTCAAGAGCAAAAAAAAGTTGTCACTTTTAAAGATAAACCTACTAAAATAACTAAAGTTTTTTCAGTGGAAACAGTAAAAGCCAGTAGAGATTGGAGAAACATATTTGAAATATTGAATGAGCAAAATGTCAATCCAGGTTGATATGCCCATCAAAACTATGACTCATGATTCAGGCTGAAAGAAAAATTTTCCACCCTAAAGACAAGTTGAAGGCTTGCATGTACACCAAACCAGTCCTTCAAAAATGCTAAAATAGTTACTCAGTCTTAAAGAAAAGAACAAGCATATCCAGGAGAACAAAGGAATATAAAATGCCACTGCAACCTAAGCTAAAAAATACACTTATGGAAGTGACTAAACACAAATAATGTCAGGAACTAAAAGTAATTTCTCCGTTATAACATCAAATGTCAATGGAATTAACTCACCAATCAAAAGATATAGGTTACAAACATGGATTAGAAATCAAAACCATCCATCTACTGCCTTCAAGAAACACCTCTCATCACAAAAGATAGGCACATTCTAAAAGTAAAAGGCTGGGCAAATTTCTGCAAGCTAATGCAACCAGGACAAAGCAGGGTAGCAATTATGCTATATAACAAAGTGGACTTCAAGCCAAAGAAAATCATAAGAGATACAGAAGAATATTACATTTCAGTCACATGAACAATGCACCAGGAAGTCTTCACAGTACTCAACATATACACAACTAATATGGGCTCCTTCACATTCATTAAGCAAACACTACATTATCTAAAACAAGAAATCAATCCCAAAAGGATAGTACTCAGGTATAGATCACAGGCCAAAAACTCAAGAGAGGCACATTATAATTAAACCAAATGCTTACTGAAATGGACCTTGCAGATCTTTATAGAACCTTTCATCCAAGTACTAAGGAATACACAATTTTCTCAGCATCCCATGCAACTTTCTCCATAGTAGATCACATACTAGAACACAAACAAAATGTTCACATATATAGGAAAGTTGAAATTCTAGCATGTATCCTGGCAGACCACTGTGGTCTAAAGCTTGAAATCCACAACACAACAGAAGAAAAGTGTTTGTACCATGAAAATGTGGATATTATCACATCTATGACCCCATTGGCAATTCTTCCTGTGTTCCTTGAAGAATTAGGAGAATATCCACAGTTCACTTCTTCATATGCTGACTTCCCTCTTACGTGTTGCTGGAAGATAAACAACTACCTCAATGTTGGAGTTCTGCACCATGTGTACCATGTTGGACATCACAAATGTGCTAGTCCTGCTGAAAGAAGACAATGAAGATGAAGAACTTTCCCCTAAGACATGGAAGTACCTGTTGCATTGGAAATCTCATTCTCTGAACATGAGGAACAGTCAAAACAACAGCTAGCCTTTCCCTTCACATCGAACTTCCTCAGACGTAATCTGAGGAAGAGAAGTTGTGTCTTAGCAATAGATAAAATTGAATCTTTTACTTTCATAGGCATATTGTCTTAGTGGAAGACCTCATGAGTAACCATCTCTCTCTGAGAGACCACAGAGAGTGGCTGTGTGGGGGGAAAGGAAATCACATGCTTCAGTGGTGCACTCATTTATACATCCTCCATGTTCCAGCAAGTGCTCAGCCACATGTGAATGCAGTCACCCAGATGGAACTCAGTGGGCCACACACACAAAGACATGAAAGGATGGAGACTGTGGAAATAAAGGATGCCAGCAAGAGGCGCAGTGATGGGATCAGGTAGAATGGGGTAAAGATTAGTGAAGTTCATTGTATTCATCCATGGAAGAATCAAAGATAAAATTAGAATAAAATGAATTATATGGAAACTATTGAGGAAACATCTATGAATCATTGTGCTACATAGGGCCAAATAATACAAAGTGATATAGATTTACTGTAGAAGAAATGGTTTCAACTCACCTGTACATCTCCCATGGCCCACTCCATCAGGTCTTCATATAAATACAATTGCTGTCCATTTGGAACATATAAAGAAAACTGTCCTAATTTCACTCCTAGCCCAAGACCCTGTGGAAAATTCCAGTTGATGAGAATGTCATACTCTGCATCCAAGTGTTGCTTTTGGCTCAAGATCACTGTGTCTCCCATAGGGTTAGTGAACTGCAGGTTCTTCAGAAAGGCATGGATCTAAAAGATGCAAAAACTTGAGCACAAAGCATGTGCTATAAGGAATGAACCTAGTTTCTATAATCTCTCCATTGTATTGATGATTTGTAACTTTAGGTTTGGCCAGAAGACTCATTAGTAGCTGCACTTATCCAAATCCTAGAAGGCCTCACCATCTGAGTTGGATGCAAGGTACCCACATGGTAGAAGGGAAGAATCAAGTACTTTATTTTTGAGACAGAAAATCATCTTTTACCCTCCTGTTAGTTGAAAGTTTTTCTTAAAATACCACTCAATAGGCAGGCTATCTTCTTTATAAACTAATTTTTATTAATTGAATCTTTCATATAAAATTGCAATGAATTAACCAGTCATCCCCCTACTATCTACCCCCAAGCCCCTTCCAATCCACCCCATGGATTTCTTTCCAGCCAGAGTCTCTCCTGCTTGGTCTCCATCCTTCATGAGTGATCTACTGGGTTCCATACAGGACACTTGCAAGGGCAAGTGTCCAGACACCTTTTGGGGCATGAAAAGCTGACCAGTGGACTAACCCTTGACTAATATGTTCTCCTTGTACGGGCAGGCATTAGTCTCAAACAGTCTGTGTGGCACATTGTCTCCTGAGAGCCTCCTGCATAGTGAAATGCTGATAGTTCATCTGTGTGGAAGTCTAGTGGACTCTCACACAGCACTGCTAAGATTTTTGTGCATGGCAGCCCTGGCATGAACAGGGGTAACTGCTTGGCAGTACCACTCACCACTATTCTCCACTCGTATTCCTACTGCTTCCCCTTCCATGCAGATCTCCAAACCAACATGTTGATGTGCTGTTTAGGGCTCTGCAATATACTGTCTCTTTAATGGTGCTTTTAGGACACTTTTGATAGAGAGGATCATCCTCTCTCTTTCTCTCACTCTGTCCTTCTCTCTGTGTCTTTCTCTCTCTCTTCTGTCTGTCTCTCTCCAAACTGTCTCTCACTTTTCTCTCAATATATTTTTATTAATAATATTTATATTAATGAAATATTTCTCAAAAATGTAACTTCTTAGGTAACCAATGAGTTGAAATAAGAAAAGTAGAACAAACAATTTTACAATAACATTTTGTTTTGTTTATTAGAATATCGGGGTAGTGAATCCCCAAAAGATGGTCATTAACTACTCAGCAACTCAGAGAGATAACTTTCAGCATCCTGTGTTTTGACTGTCCTAAGAGCAAGAACCACAGAAATGAGGACCTGAGTTAGGAAAGTGTTAACAGGACTCCTTGAAATCAATGCTGGAGAATCTGCTTCCTCTTCTTCAGCTGCTTTCTGTCACCCAGCAAACAAGATACTTTCTTTGCTCACTTACAGATTTATTGACAAAACACTGGTTTTATTACTATCCTTCATTCAAAACTTTAGCCCTTCCTCTACATTTTTGTTCATAGTGCATGCCCATGGAATGTCACCTCTGTGGAGGTGACAAATTTGAGGATCCATTGTTGCTAAGAGAAAGGATCATAAGCACACAACACTGAGCTTATCTGCCTATACTTAAGGGTGTCACATGCATGACACAATTCTCACTGTACCTGCAAGCACGTGTTCACTTTTTCTATATCATTCTCTGCTGGCTGTATGTCTAGGTGTTGGAGCATCATTTGATGCTGTGCGTGGGCCACAGCATACACGGCATTGTATAAAGCATAGCACTCATCATTCAGGGCCATATCAAATGTGTGCTGTGGTAACCATTCCAAGGAAGTTTTGGATAAGCAGTTGATTGGTGTTTCACATTCAGACTCAGAGAGTGAACAGTTAAAATGCATCCACCCCAATCTTGACAAAAAAATGTCCCATGGCTCTGCAGAAATGTTCAGTATTGGGATGTAGTCTTTTAGACTTGAAATCTCTCCATGATGATGTGAAAAAGTGAAATGTCCATGGAATGAGTCAGGGGTGAAAGTTCCTTTCCTTGTGCTAACATTCCACTGTGAGGTGGAAACCCAAATTCTCTGTATTCCCAAATATTCCCATCTTCTAATGCTTATTTCTAGGACAGAGTTTATGTCCCCAAAAACAATAACAACATTTGCCGATGAAGTCATTATCTGGTTATAATATTTTTCAGCTTTTGCTTGGTATGAGTTCATATTATCTGGAATCTCATTCACAAAGGCTAAACAGACTCCATTATTTTGCATGTGTACCCTCAAGTCTGAGAGAAACTGGATACTCTGGTCATCATCAGAAATGACCAGCCCCACCCAGGTCCATCCAAAATGAATCATCAGGGAAACCATGGCAAGAGGGAGAAATGTATCCTTTGGAGCCATTTGATACAAGTAAGGAAAGTTGTCACGGTCACTCAGAATGGGATGAAATGGCCCATAGGCCATCTGAAACAGAGAAAACACATGATTTGAATCACCCTCAAAGTCACATCTGAGTTGTGTTCAGAACTATCTTTATTTCATAAGAAATGCAATGTCATTAATCTTTTATTTCTCCCAAGAATTTATACAAATTTAGTGATGGGTCTACATATTCCAAAAAAATCCTACTTTTTAACCCCTGCTTGCTCTTTTCCTACAAGGAATTGTCAATACTCCTCACTGAGAGGAATGTCCTATAAAACCAGTCACCTTCAATCTCCTTAGTCATTCAGTAGAACAGAAGAAGACAGAGATGATACCCAACCTCACCTGTAGATAAACATTGAACTGCATAAATGTTGCCAGTCTGGCAGATGTTTTCCATGATGGTCCCGTAAATGCCACATCACACTTGGATGCATAACACATGTAATTAGGAAAAATATAAGCATGTTCTGCAATCTCATTTAGAAAACTGTTCACTGAGAAGTCATGGTCACAGGTACCAGAAATAAATATAAATTGGAAAGAGGCATTGGGTAAAAGGTAGGGGTTTCTGTTTATTTCCTCAGTGGCAAAAAGTAAGGTCAGAGCATGTTGGTATTTTCTCGAAGTCAAGCTGAAAGGAGAACACAGTATTCATTGCATGTTGTTCCCAACACCACAACCTTCCATCAGATACAAAGAACTTTATATAGTAAGTGATATTTAGCCCTCAGGTTCCTGTGTTGGAGAAAAGTCACCTATTTATGAAGATGTGTCCCCAGGACATCTTCCTGACTGTCCAAATTTCATCTTCCAGTTGTGTAATAAATATAGAACCTGAACAACTAAGTGAATAAGTTCTTTTGTTCTCCACTTACACTTTCTAGTTACACTCAACAAGAAATGATACATGCTGCATACCCAACACTGAATATCAGCAGTGGGAGTCAAAGAGTTTATATGCTCCATTTCACATAAAACTGTGTTTGCATTCTGGAAGGTTATGAAGAAAAGTCAAGAGAAATGTAATTCACCCCTTTGTTCCTCCCACCCGCCTGACAGCTGGACTGGGACAGGACTCCTCATGGTCCTCCATCCCAGGTGAGATCCACCAGCCACCAGATTGCCCCTTTTCCCAGCTCCTCGCACCAGCCAGGCTGAGCAACAGCCAGGCTGCCTCCAGTTTGCCTAGGCCATGCCCTAGGTCCCAGACCCTTTGTTCCTCCTGCCCACCTGCCCACCTGACCAGGACAGGACTCGCTGAAGGTCTTCCATCCCTGGAGCTTGGGTGGGCCATTAAGCCAAGTCCCAGGTTTCAGGTGAAAAGCTCTGCCATCTCCATCAGAGTGTCTGCCCCTCCGGCCCACCGGGGACCCTCGCTCATGGCCCACGGAGGACACACTGCTGTTCAGAATTCAACAGAGTCCAAAGGAAACTCAAGCAAATCTCTAGGGGACAAAGGCCATATATCTGAAGTCCTCTACAATCATCGTACTACATGGAAGAGATTCTTCACTTCCAGCCCAAAGAGAAGTAAACCCCCCTTTTTTTTAACCATCCTGATCCTTTCAAATATTAATCACTGTAGGTTAACTTTTACATATAGCCACCAACAAAAGGGGTTATACAACTTCAGGGGTTATATCTCTCACCCTCACATATCACCAAGGTACTAAATCGTAAAAAGGCACTACCATACTAATATTCACCCCCTGTCCACTAAACCTGACTTAACTGTTGTACTAACAGTCTAATGACCTCATCTAGGAAATAACAAGAGCAACAGACAAACGTACCAAACTCCAAGGCAAACACTAGTAATAACTGCCCGAGATTAGTAATACCAATTAAATCAGTTCAGTCAAAAACACATAGGAACTGAAAGGTCTTAAGAGACAAAACAACAATGCCCAAGTCAAAGTGCAAATCCATGAGAAACAAAACCCAAGAAGACAAAACTCCCACTGAAAGAATTAACACCATAATGATGGATTCCAACCAGAACAAATTCATAAAAAATAGCCAAGAAAGCCAGTCCCAAAATAAAAACTTTCAAAGTATGATCATTACCATGATCAATACTATGAAAGAGGAAATCTATAAGGAGTTAAACAACCGCACCAACCACTTTGAACAGGAACACAACAGACACTTGAAGGAGTTGAGAAAAAGAGTTCAAGAAACAAAAATAGACATAGAGCAGTTGAAGCAGTCTCAGGCAGAGTTTAAAATCAAAATAAAAGACAAGTGATCTTCAATCCAAAACTCAACAGAGAGTCTTATCAACAGAACTAACAAAGCTGAAAATAGAATTTCAGATCTTGAAGACAAAGTGGGAGAATTAACCAGCTCAATGGAAGAGGTTACTAAAGCCAAAAGATATGTGAGAGGAATATTCAAGAGATATGGGATACCCTGAAGAACCCTAACATGCGCATTCATGAAATACCAGAGCAAGAATCCCAAAACACCACACCTGAGAAAATTTTTCAAATTATCTTTAATGAAAACTTTCCTCATCTAAAGAATGAGAGATGCATAGAAATACAAGAGGCATTCTGCACCCCAAACAGATATGACCAAAAAAGAAAATCACCACGGCAAATAATAGTCAAAACATTCCACATTCAAGACAAAGAAAAGGTGCTGAGAGCAAATGACTTCTTAAGGGAAACACTCAAACAAGAAGACCTTGGAGAGATGTACTTCAAGTATTAAATGAACAAAAATGTCAACCCATACTGATATACCCAGCAAAACTATTCATCATGATTGGAGGAGAAAGAAAAGTTTTCTTTCTTCAAGACAACTTGATGGCTTACATGTCTACCAAACCAGGCCTTCAAAAAATGCTAGAAATGATACTCAAGCTTGAAGAAAAAAACAAGCATATCCAAGAGGACAGAAGGGAAATATAATACCACCAAAACCTGAAAGTCAAACAACACACTTACAAAAGCCACTAAATATAAAAAATGTCTGGAATTAAAAATAATTTCTCCATTATAACATTAAATATCAATGGAATTAACTCTTCAATCAAGAGACACAGATTTCAAACTTGGACTAAAAACCACAATCAGCTGCCTTCAGGAAACTCATCTCACCACAAAAGATAGGCACATCCTAAAAAAAAAGCCTTGTCCAAAATTCTACAAGCTAAAGGAACCAGGAAATAGGCAGTGGGAGCCATTATGCTGTTGGACAAAGAGGATTTCAAACCAAAAAAAATCATAAGACACACAGATGGATACTATATTTTAGTCACAGGTACAATTCATCAGGAAGAATTCACAATACTGAACATATATGCACCTAGGGCCCCTCCACATTCATTAAACAAAACCCTACAGTGCCTAAGGTGAGAAATCAATCCCCAAACAATAATTCTTGGGGATTTCAACAATGCATTCTTAACATGGGATAGATCAACAGGTCAAAAGGTTAACAGAGACACTTTGGAACTTAATCAAACCCTGAAAGAAATGGACCGTACAAATCACTATTGAACTTTTCACCCACGCACCAAAGAATACACATTTTTCTCAGCAGCACACAGAACTTTCTCCAAAATAGATCACATATTGGGCCACAAAACGAATCTCCACATATATAGGAAAGTTGAAATTTTAGCCTGTACCCTATCAGACCACCATGGCCTAAAGCTTGACATCCACAACACAAAAAAAAAAAAAAAATAGAAAATATACTAACTACTGGAAATTTGACACTATGGTGCTGAATGAGAACTGGATTCAGGAAGAAATTAAAAAGGAAATTCAAGATTTCCTGAAAGTGAACAATAATGAAAATACAACTTATGAAAATCTTAGGGACACAATGAAAGCTGTCCTAAGAGGTAAGTTCATGGTTCTTAATGCCTACATCAAAAAAATGGGAAGATCATAAATAAATAATTTAACAGTGCTGCATAAAGCTTTAGAGACACTAGCGCAACTGGATCCCAAAGGCAGTAGAAGAGAGGAGATTAGCAAAATAAGGGGAGAAATATATGAAATTGAGATTAGGAAAATGATACAGAGAATCAACTAGTCAAAAAGCTGGTTCTTTGAAAAAAATCAATAATATTGATACACCCCTAGCTAAATTAACCAAAAGCAAGAGCGAAAAAAACACAAATTAACAAATTTAGAAATGAAAATGGAGTTATCACTATGGATACCCAAGAAATTCAGAGTATTATAATGTTATATATTAAAAACTTATACTCTGTGAAATTTGACAACACAAAAGAAATGGATGAATTCCTAAGTAAGCACAACTTACCGAAATTGAATCAGGAAGTTTTGAATTATTTGAATAGTCCTATAACATGTGATGAAATCAATGAATAATCTTGAATCTTCCCACAAAGAAATGTCCTGGACCAGATGGATTCCACACAGAGTTCTACCAGACATTTAAGGACCAATACTCCTTAAACTGTTCCATCAAATAGCAAAGGAAGGAACACTACCAGATTCTTTCTAGAAAGCTAATAATGTCTTCTTAATCCCAAAACCTAATAAAGATACACTTAAAAAAGAAAACTATAGGCCAATCTCGTTGATGAACAGAGATGCAAAATTTCTCAACAAAGTCTTAGCAAATCAGATTCAAAAACACATCAAAAAGATCATTCACAGAGATCAAGTAGGCTTTGTCCCAGGCACAAAAGTGTGGTTCAACATGTGTAAATCAATAAACTTAATTCACCATATAAACCAGTCCAAAGTCCAAGACCACATGATACTCTCAATAGATGCAGAAAAAGCTTTTGACAAGATCCAACGGCCCTTTATGATCAAAACCCTAGAGACAGTTGGAATGGAAGGAACCTTTGTCAATATAATAAAAGCTATATAAAACAAGCTAACAATAAGGATTATACTCAGTGGGGAAAAACTTGAAGCATTCCTGCTTCGATCAGGAACTAGACAAGGCTGTCCACTCTCACCAATTCTATTAAATATTGTACTTGAAGTCTTAGCTGTAGCCATAAGACAAGAAAAGGACATAAAAGGGATCCAAATCAGAAAGAAAGAAGTCAAGTTATCTCTGCTTGTAGATGACATGATTTTATAACTGAGTGATCCCAAAAACTCCACCAGGAAACTCCTGGAACTAATACAGAAGTTCAGCAGGGTGGGAGGATACAAAATAAACGTACAACAATCAGTGGCCTTCCTATACGCCAAGAATGAAAGAAGTGAAAAAGCCCTGAGAGAATCAATCCCATTTACTATAGCCCCTAATAAAATGAAATACCTTGGTATAAACATAACCAAGGAAATAAGAGACTTTTCTAATGAAAACTTTAAAAACCTAAAGAAAGAAATTACAGAAGACACTAGAAGGTGGAAAGACCTGCCATGTTCCTGGATTGGCAGAATCACCATCATGAAAATGACTATCCTACCAGAGGCAATATACAGATTCAATGCTATACCAATTAAAATCCCAAAGCAATTCTTTAAAGAAGTTGACCAACCAAACTCAAAATTAATATGGAAGCACAAAAGAGCCAGGATCCAAAAACAATCCTGAGTAACAAAAACACTGCTGGAGGTATCACCATACTAAACCTTAGTCTATACTACAAATCCATAGTTATAAAAACAGCCTGGTACTGGCTCAAAAATAGACACACAGATCAATGGATGAGGGTTGAAGACCCAGATATAAGCCCACACAATTACAGCCATTTGATCTTTGACAAAGGGGCCCAAAGAATCCAATGGAAAAAGAACAGCATCTTCAACACATGGTGCTGACAAAATTGGATCTCCACATGCAGAAGATTAAAGCTGGACCCGTACTTGTCAACATGTACAAGACTTAATTCCAGATAGATCAAGGACCTCAATATAAGGCCAGAGACTATGAAAACTTTAGTTGAAATGGTAGGGAACTCCCTGGAGCTGATTGGACTAGGCCAACAGTTCCTAATCAGAAATTCAATAGCACAGTCAATAAAACCAACACTCAACAGATGACATCTTATGAAATTAAAGAGCTTCTGTTCAGATAAAGAGATTGTAACTCGACCACAAAGGCAACCCAGAGAATGGGAGAAAATCTTCACTAACCACATATCTGATAGAGCTCTATTATCCAGAGTGCACAAAGAACGTAAAAAACTAAACACCAAGTAAACAAGTGGTCCAATTAAAAAATGGGTCTTGGAACTTAAAAGAAACTTTATTAGGGATGAAATTAAAAAGTCTAACAAATATCTTAAAAAATGCTCCACATTCTTAGCCATCAGGGAAATGCAAATCAAAACCTTCATGAGTTATCATCTTACCCAGGTCAGGATGGCAAAAATCCACAATACAAACAGCACCAAATGGTGGAGAGGATGTGGAGAGAAGGGAACTTTCCTACATTGATGGTGGGTATGCAGGCTCATATAACCACTCTGGCGAGCCATCTGGCGATTCTTGAAAAAGTTAAAGACTGAAATGCCATATGACCCTGCTATTCCACTTTTGAGAATAATCCCCCATACAGCAAAAATTTACCTAAATAGCACAAGCATGACCATGTTCATAGCAGCACTGTTTACAATAGCAAAGTCATGGAATCAACCAAAATGTCCAACAGTTGATGAGTGGATAAGGAAAATGTAGTACATTTATACAATGGAATACTACTCAGCCATTAAAAACGATGAATTAATGAAATTTGCTGGGAAATGGATGCAATTAGAAACAATTATATTGAGTAAAGTATCCCAGACACAGAAAACTAAGTGCCTTATGTACTCCCTAATCGGTGGATCCTAGTATCAAGCCCAGTTAGAGACACACTCAAAGATAAAGCTTTTTATTATCTTCATTGATTGCAAAGATTATAAACAGGAGGGAAAGGGAAGGAGGGCCCCGCCAGAAATGAGGAGGGAGGGGATCATGGTACAGCAGAGAAAATAGGCCACCATCAAGTCTGCAAGTAAATAATGAGGCATCTAGTTAAGCTCACAGACTTTCCTTCCTGATCACTTGCAACTGATGGGGTATGATCTTACCAGGAAGGGAGGGCATACAGTCTGGCAGATAGAAGGTAACCATTTTGCAAATGGGAGACTGACCCCCCCCCCACTGCAGTATTCCATCTACTGTTGATAAGACTCTATTTTAACAGCTTTTTATATCTGGCCAGGGGATGACATCCAATACCCATCAGGGTGGAGCCAAGGGCATTGCAGGAGCAGCAAAACTGAAAAAAAATTAACAAAACATAATTCAGAACTTCAGAGACTCTATATCAACCACCTGGAATCAGGCCTGCCTAATCTCTCCTCATCCTGAAGCTCTGCGGAAAAGGGGGTGGTAAGATTGTAAGAGCCAAAAGATGGGGAGGAGCTATGACATGCAAGATATTCCACATAAGTGCTATTATAAAAAGACTCCAGTTTAACAGTTTTTTGTCTCTGACCAGGGGGTGACATACAGTGCCCATCAGGATGGAGTGAAGGGCATTGCAGGAGCAGCAAAACTGCAAAAGAAAATCAACAAACCACAATCCAGAACTTCAGAGACTCTATGTCAACCACATAGAACTAAGCCAGCCTAATCTCCCCCCATCCTGAAGCTCAGAGACATCTGCGGAAGAGGGGGCGGTAAGATTGTAAGAGCAAAAGGATAAGGGGAACAATGATTTGAAGAGTCTCCACACTAGATAGGGCTGAAGCAATCATAATAGGACTTTGCATACCCTGCGCCATGTCCGTTACACTATTGACCTCACAAAGTCTAACATCGGCTAAAAGCACCAAGATCCTTGGAGGCAAGGGATTGATGGCCACAGTAGTGTTCCTATGCTTAAGGGGAACACGAGAAAGGGTTCAGGGAAATGCCACTGGGTCCTTTTACAACATCGGAAAGGAGGACCAAGAGGAGAGTTAGGCATACACAATAAAGGACTCTCTGGGAATTGGGGGGGAGGCACTGGGAGATGGGGAGGGAGGGAGGGGGAGCAGGGGGTTCGGGGGGAGGATGAGGGGAGAGGGAACTGGTCTACCTATTAAGTTTGTATGAGCGGAAATAATAATAAAAATGTTATAAAAAATAAAAAAAGATATTCCACACAAGTTAGAGCCAAAACAATCATAATAGGACTCTGCAAGATCTACACAATGATCAACTTATCATTGACCCTTCAAAGTCTAGCAGGGACTAAAGGCACTAGGATCCTTAGAGACAAGGGATTAACAGCCACAATGGTGTTCCTATACTTAAGGGGAACACAAGAAAGAGTTCTAGGAAATGCCACTGTGTCCTTACACCTCATCAGAGAGGAGGACACAGAGGAAAGTTTGACATACACATTAAAGGATGCTCCAGGGATGGGGGAAGGGGGCACTGGGAGAAAGGGAGGGAGGAGGGAAAGGAAAGGGGAAATGGGGGGAAAGAGTAGGGAGATCTAGGGAGGGGTGGAGCGAGGGAGGGGATTGGGATACCTATTAAGTTTGTATGAGCAGAAAAAAATTACATTATTTTAAAAAAAGAATTATTATGGAAAACATGAATAAAAACACTATGAACAGGTCCCATAAAAAAAGAGAGAGAAATGTAATTCATATTGTCAGGATTAGAGGATGTAGAAATGTAAAACACTCATCAGTGACAATGTAAGATGCTGGAAAAGAAAAACGACTGTTTGTTACACTTCTCCCCTGCTTTCAAAAGTTATCAGCTTTTGCTAGGCCTGCCTGTCAGCCTGGGATGTGACTGAGATGTAAGCAGTCATTTTTATCAGTGATACTTCTTTTATAACAAATGCAAAAGCATTTCACTAGATTTCTCTCCAATTTGTCAGAATGTTAGTTTTTCCTTAATGCTGTTAATAGCCTAATTTCAAGACAGTATACATGTCACAATGTGCCAGCATAAATTTGGAAATTCTACTAGTGTCCTAGTAGACAGAGATCCTGTCCTTTTAATCAGTTTCGTATGCTGCATGTATAGAACACAATGGCATGGAATGCTGTGACATATCACTGAATGATCAGTATCTACGGAAACAAATGGCCAAAAACTTTTGGTGCTAAGCTGAGTGGCCTTTGTACAGCCTTTGGTAATCACGTGCTCAAATAAAGCAATAGCAGATACTGAAAATTTTTCCGTGGCCCATTTACAAGGAATTCAAATGAGTGTTTGAAATGTCTTTCAAGGGAAATGACTGTATATGCCATGAAATGGGTCAGGGAAGAGGAAGGAGAACTAAAACAGAGGATTTCCTCTCTAGGCTTCCAGCTTTGTTATGCAGAATATAGAAGGGAGAAAAGCCTCTGATACAGGTAAGTGTTAATATATAGTGTTTCTACATATCAAAGTAAATCTTGGCTCATGTCCAGAGGTATAGATTAGCAGAATGAGACAGAACTTTTAGAAAGTGTCCATCAACATAACTCTTCGTGTGTCTGTTTCTGTGTACGTGCATGTGTGTGTGTGCATGCGTGTGCGTGTGCGTGTGCTTGTGTGTGTGTGTGCATGCTAGAGGGTATCTGAGTGAATGTGCCTGTGGATATATAAGCCTGACAAAAGGAATCACCCACATTGCTATGTGCCCTTATTGCTTTCTTTTATTGTGTACCAGGCTCTGCTTTCCAGGCTTGAAATTGCAGGCTGCCTCCATTACCACCTGACATTTTTGTAAGGATCTGCATATCCATATTCAGGTCCTACTTGTGGGAGGCAGAGGCTACAATCCCTGAGCCAATTCCTCAGCACTCAATGTATCTGTAATGTATTTTTCATGCTGGTATACAGAAAATGAAAGAAATGAAAAAGGCACTTACTTTAGATCAAGTTTGAAATTGAAAAAAACTTTTGGCATGTAGTCAGGTATGGTGAAAAGGAGGAAAGGACAGTCATTCCGATTGTCTCTATTACTTCCCCTTCCTGTTTAATTCTCCAGAAGCAACTGCCTCCCATCAGACTGCACCAAAAGAGAGGGTGTTTTAGAAGCAGGAAGATAAACATTAACGTGAGCATCTTTTCCTTGTTTTGCAGAATGTCAATTTGAGTCCAAAAGGAAGCTGCAGTATCCAAGAGATGAGCATATAACACATGTGTATTCATGCCAGTGTCTGGTTTTATTTTTGTAGCCGATAGGAGATGCCACTAAAATCTTGCCATTGTTTATATCTACCTCATATCACCTGCTCTGAAATACTTTGCTTACACTGCCCTGGGGCTTAGCATCTGTGGTTCAGAGCCAAGTGACAAACAGAAGACCCAAACATGTTTTAACCATAGCCTCTTCCTGTCTCAGGTGCTATGAGTTCATTCCTGTCTGTGCCCCAGATGAGGTGATCTGGAAGAGAGCTGGTCCCAGGTCTGTGTCAACAAGCTTATTCATTAAACAACACTTTCCATGATGTAAGTGGATTTCATCAGAGAATTTGAAGTTAACTTGTGAGAGGAAAGGGTCACAAAGGACCCATGTAATCAGAGCTGTGGGAGACACATGCAGCCTTATGTACTCCATTGTCCCAGATAAATGACATTCAGCATGTATCAGAATATTTTTGTGTGGCCCATGAGTCCCTCCATCTATTTCATAATAGTTGCACTTGTCTCCCATAACCTGGAGAAACAAGAATCATGTTAAATGCAGAAATTTCCAGAACCTTTTGTGGATGACTTTCATCTTGTATGCTCTCAACAGTGCTAATCACTCTGACACAAACCTCAGATTACAAATAAATAAACATTGATGTACTTTAAGTGTCAACTATTACCACAGAGTGTATGACTTGACTATGCTTCATCCCTAATTAGATCATTGTTTTAAATGTCAGAGGCTTGCCAAGTAATGATCTACCAGAGACAAAATGGTCAAACCTCAATTTGTTTTTGTTTAAATATATAAAAGATACAATTTCCAAGATCAAGGCACAAGTAGATGAGTTAACTAGTGATATCTTATTTCTTGGTCTGTGGATGGAAGATAATGTGTTTGCTGTGATCTCCCAGACGAAACAAGGAAGCAAGCAACCTCTAAATTTTTGTGGTTGTGTATGCAAGTATGTGTGTGTATACCAGTGTGTATACCAGAGTACACTCAAATGTGGGTGCTTGTAGAGGGCCAAGCATATCATGGGAGATTATCTTCCATAATCCTGCCTCCTTACTGCTCTGCTCTTGAGTCTCTCAGACTCTACATTCCAAGGTTGGAAGTGCAGGTCACCACCATTTCAGTCCCACTTTTTACATTTGAATCCAAGTTCTGAACTCAGCTCCTTCTGCATGTAAGACAGAAACTTTAACCCCTGAACAATCTCTTCAAATATTTCTAAGTTTTTCAGAGGACACTAATCCCATGTATGATTTTTTACCCTAGTGGCTCCTAGGCAAAGCTAATTAGTTCTCAAAATTATCATTTTTATTCTTTTTTTGCACTAGGAGCTATAGTTACACCCATAAACATTTTTATAGAAATTCAGAACTTGGTACATAGTTAGTCAAAGATTGTGATTAGAGTCTTAATCCACAGGAACCCAATGATCTCTGTGCAGGATAAAACAACAATTTTTTATCAATCAATTGGGAAACAAAACTTTCATTGAGAATTTTACATATGCAAACAAAATGAATGTGTGTCTTTGTCCCATTCTCCATCTTCTATCCTCCTTGTCCACCCTCACCTCACTTCACCAATCCAGCTATGTCTTTCCCACCTCCCATCCCTATGCTCCATTTGGAGCACGTGTGCTATATCTGGGGAACCAGATCTCTGTGGTAGTGTATTTGTCCTTCACAGGACAAGCTCACAATTGAGGAGGCCCCTTTTAGTGGTCCAGAATCTGCCAAATGATTTCATTTTTGGTGTTTATGAAACACCATTATTGCAAAATGGAATCTTAAGATCTTAAGTCCTTGTGTTTGCCTCCTCCTCTCTATCATAATTTTGTGACCCCCTACTTTTGTGTTTATGGATTTGCAATACTAAAATGACAGAATTTAAAACATCAGCTGCCTTTCCTTTCTTATGAACCTCTACTCCATAGTATCACCATTGGCTTCATAGTAAATTCTGTGTGCTTCCTGTTTTAAAAAATAATTAGGATGGTGATGACAATATGTTTGTCTTCTGAAAGCCATCCGACCTCCACCCATGCACCATGGCATTACTGTACTCTCTCTGTCTCTGTCTCTGTCTCTGCCTCTGTCTCATCCTGTCTCTCTTTCTCTCTCAAAATAAATCAATAATCTACCCCTGGCCACACCAATCTTCCAGGGCGGATTGACCACATAGCCTGGCCCATGAGAAGGCAGCTCAGTTTCTCATTTAACCTCTCACACACACACACCTCACTGTCTAACAAACCCTAGCTTTCCTTCAGCCCTCTCCCCCCACCATCCTGCTAATCATTAAACAGCTCCAAGAAATTTATAGTTGTCACTGAAACCTCAGACCATTGACCAGTGGCCAGTAGCATACAATGGAAGTCTCCAATAATCTCACAATTCAACAGAAGAAAAACTTTTCACATAACCCTAAAATGAGTATCCCATTTTATTTTCCTTTTAACATCAGTTTATATCCACAATACCTTAAGATTTCCATAAAATGCACGTAAAGCCCCATATACCTACCTTTTGGTATTAGTCATTTGCCATCTCATACCCCTAATCATCTATAAGCAGCCATATCTCACATAATTCAAAAGCCTTGTTATTATATCTACCCTATTATATCTTCTTAGAGCTGATTCAATACTTAATCCAAACTTCATCCTAACAAACCTTGACACCTACATTTTAATTTCTCATATATAACTAGACCAAAACGCTTTTTCCTCCCTTAAACAGAGCTGGGTGTACTCTCCTTGGATACCACAATAACCTTAACAATTAACACCCCTGAGAAACCATAGACTGGCCCCTTTCACACCCAGTCAGGACTCAAAACAACCATAAAAATATCGTAATTTTATTGAACTCAAAAGAGTCAGAAATACATGACAAATAAAGAATCCTGAGGCCAAACAGAAAATAACAAAGTCACATATTCAATCCAAAAAATAACAAAAACCAGGACAAAAATGCTCCTAAAATAACAATGACCCCCATAATGATAGATTCAAAACAGAATAAATTCTTGGATATTAGCCAAGAAACCTGAACCAAGCAATTCAAGAAGAACTCCAACAAGAGTTGGATAAGTGCTTAATAAACAATGAACATAATAATAATAGGCATTTGTATGATATGAAAAATGAAGCTGAAGAAAGATAAATAAACATATAGCACTAGAAAAAATCTCATGTAGAGATTAAACTTGAATTTAAAAACAAGCTATAATACAAAAATGTATAGAGAGTCTCATCAACAGAAGTAACAAAGGATATCAGAACTAACAAATAGAATATCAGAACTAGAGACAAGATGGCAGATCAAAACTGTTTGATTAAAGAGGCTGAAGAAGTTAAAAAAAACTTGAGAGGAATATTCAAGAACTTTGGGACACCCTGAAAAAATCCAAACTTGTGCATTCATGGAAACCAAGTACGAAGAGATTATTTCACACTACCATAAACAAAAACTTTCCACATCTACGGAGAGAGATTTCCATTCACAAACAATACATGACATATGTCCCAATCAGATATGACCAAAATAGAAACTCGTAATGTCAAATAATAGTCAAAACACTGCAGATCCAAGACAAAGAAAATGTTTTGAGATCTCAAGGTAGAAAAATAAGTCACGTTTAAATTTAAACCTGTTATAATAACAGCTAATTTTCAATGGAAATAATAAAAGCCAGAAGAGCTTGATGAAACCTATGTCAGGTTATGATTGAGATCAAATGCCAACCCAGGCTGATATACCCATCAAAACTATCAGTCATGATTGAAGGTGATAGAAAAATTTTACAACATAAGTTTAATGAGAAACTGCATGACCACTGAACAGGGCATACAGAGGATACTAGAAAAATTTGCAAATGTGGAGAAAAGATAAGTCTAAAATAAGTATAATTATTAGTATATATTTTTCTATATATATTATACATATAGAAAAGGAAATATAATGCCAACAGAGCTACTAAGCAAAGAAACATACATGTAAAAATAAAAAATGATAGCAATCACAAACATTTCTCAATTATACCCCTAAATTTCAGTGTACTTCACAAATCAAAAGACACAGGCTACAACCATGGATTAAAAAATCACAATGATCAGCGGAGGGAAGTCCCGAGACAAAGGAGCACTGTCGCCTCTGTCTCCACGATGGTCCAGCTGCGGTAGCCCGGGGACTTTGAATATGTTGGGGATCGCACTCAGCAGACTTGCCCAGGAGAGGAAAGCATGGAGGAAAGACCACCCCTTTGGCTTTGTGGCTGTCCCCCCTAAGAACCCCAAAGGCACGATGAGCCTGATGAGTGTGCCATCCCGGGAAAGAAGGGGACTCCATGGCAAGGAGGATTGTTCAAGCTGCGGATGGTCTTCAAAGATGACTATTCATCCTCCCCACCAAAGTGTAAATTTCACCCAGATGTGTATCCTTCAGGCACAGTGTGCCCGTCCATTCTTGAGGAAGACAAAGACTGGAGGCCAGCCATCACGATTAAACAGATCTTATTAGGAATACAGGAACTTTTAAATAAACCAAATATCTTATTAGGAATACAGGAACTTTTAAATAAACCAAATATCCAAGACCCAGCGCAAGCAGAGGCCTACACAATTTACTGCCAAAACAGAGTGGAATATGAGAAAAAGGTTTGAGCACAAGCGAAGAAGTTTGCTCACTCATAAGCTGCGGCCCTGTGACTCCATAAGGAGAAAGGGGTTGGCTTGGCAAGAACTTGTTTACAACCTTTTGCAGATCTAAGTCATACAGATACTAGTCGTCTGGGAGGGTTGGGTGGGTGCATTTTCCATTTCTGCCACTGGCATACAGTGAATTGCCCCAGTTTTTCATACAGGGTCTCTTCCTTCAGTCTTTTGTATTTTTGATTGTTATGTAAAACTTGCTTTTATTTTAATATTGATGTCAGTATTTCAACTGCTGTGAAATGATAAACTTTTGTCCTTGGGTGAGCCCCTAGGAGGTAGTTCCTTCGTGCTTGGATGCAGGCATGCTTCACCAGCAGCTCTCTAGCTGCCATGGGACATTCTCTAAAACAGACCACATGTTGGACCACAAAGCAAGCTTCCACATATAGAGTGAAGTGGAAAATATATCCTGTGCTTTATCTGACCAGTACGGAGTAAAGCTAGACGTTCACAACAAGGCAAATGACAAAAAATAATCTTGGAAATTAAACAACATGATACTGAATGAGAAAAGAAGTTCAGACAGAAGTGAAAGTGGAAATTCCAAAATTCCTGGAAAAAATGATAATGAAAACACACCATATCAAAATCTCTAGGAAATACAAAGAGAAATTCTAAGAGAAAAGTTTACAGCACTCCGTACATACATAAAAAAGGAATGATCCCTGGAAATGTTTCTTTTGAGTTCTGAGGCCCATTTTTTTAATTGGGACATTTATCTCCTTAGTGTTTAGTTTTTTAAGTTCTTTGTGTTGTCTACAGCCATACAACCCTGAACGCACCCAATCTCATCTTAAGTTCTCTGTGCACTCTGGATAATAGAACTCTGTCAGATCTGTGGTTAGTGAAGATTTTCTCCCATTCTGTGGGTTGCCTTTGTGCTCGAGTTACAATCTCTTCATCTGAACAGAAGCTGTTTAATTTCATAAGATCCTATTTGATGAGTGTTGATTCTAATGACTGTACTACTGGATTTCTGCTTAAGAACTGTTGGCCTAGCTCAGTCACTTCAGGTGAGTTTCCTATCCTTTCAAGTAGGGTTTTTGTAGTCTCTGGCCTAACATCCAGGTCCCTGATCCATTTGGAATTAATTTTTTGTGCATGATGACAAGTATGGATCCAGATTTAATCTTCTGCATGCAGATATCCAGGTTTACCAGCATTATTTGTTGAAGATGATGTTCTATTTCCAGTGAATTTTTGAGCGCCTTTGTCAAAGATCGAATTGGTTGTAATTAGGTGGGCTTATATTTGAGTCTTGAACCCTTATTCATTAATCTACATGTCTATTTTCGTGCCAGTACCAGGCTCTTTGCTTAGTATGGATTTGTAGTATAGATGAAGGTTGGTGTGGTTATAACTCCCAGCAGTGTTTTTGTTACTTAGGATTGTTTATGCTGTTCTGGGCCTTCTGTGCTTCCATATGAATTTTGATATTGTCAATTTTTTAAAGAATTGATTAGGGATTTTGATTGGTATAGTGCTGAATATGTATATTGCTTTTGATAGGATAGTCATTTTTATGATGTTGATTCTGCCAATCCAGGAGCATGGTAGGTCTTTTGATGTTTTCTCTAATACCTTTTTTAGGGTTTTAAAGGTTTCATTATAAAGATCTCTCACTTGAGAGGATGTGGAAAGAAGGGAACTCTCATACATTGCTGGTCAGAGTACAGGCTTATACAACTACGCTACAAATCAGTATGGCGATTTCTAAAAATCTTAGATTGTAATGCTACAAGATTCTGCTATAACACTACTGGTCATAATCCTCCATAATGCAGAAATTCACTACAATGACAGAGCACAACAGTGTTCATTGCAGCACTATCTGCAATAATGAAGCCATGGAATAAACCCAAATGCCTAATAGTTGGCAAATGCATAAGGAAAATGTGGTATGTTTATACAATAGATTAGTAATCAGCCATTATTGTTGCTGAATCCCCAGCTGGGCCAGCTGGGGGGAAGAGAGGGCCTCGAGGCGAATGGGTGAGTCAGCAATGGGGTCACCACCAGACCCCAGGAATCAGGTGAGAAGCAAGCTGAGGCAGATTCAGAGTCATTAAGGGTGTTTGGGATTATATAGGGTCAGGGTCCAATAAGGTGTTGCCATCTCTCCTCCGAGGGACAGCCACCAGTCATTTAACTGTTTCAGTGCAGGTGCAGGTTAGACAGCCGCTTCCCATTGGTTGTTCATGCCTCCGCTTGCATGGTCTTCTGTAGGGACATGTCCGGGGCATGTCTGTTCGTGCCCAGGCTTTTCCATAGCTGGGAGGCAGGATAGGTCCTCCCTGAATCAGTAGTGCTACACATTATAAAATATTAATTAATGCAATTTTCTGGGAAATAGATGGAATTTGAAAAAATCATACTTAGCGAAGTATCCCAGGCACAGAAATTTAGACACCATGTGTACTCCCTAATAAGTGGATCATAGTTCCAAACCTACTTAATGACATACTGAAAGATAAATCTCTATAATACTTAGTGTAATTGCGAAGGGTTATAAACAGGAGGGAAGAGGAAGGAGGTCCTCAATAAAAAAGGCGATAGGGGATCACACAAGAACACAGGCTAGGGCCTCTCTGAATCGCTAGTGCCACATTTCACCCTGTTATTTATATATTAATTTTTTCAGTGGGGACCATGATACCTGGGGTGATCCCGAGCCTCCTCAGCTGTGTGGAATATAGCTGACTATGCCTGGCTTAGGTTGTTCACCTAACCGGGTTAGGTTGTGGAGCCTAACCCAGCATTGACTACCCAGTCATGAGACAGTCGCAGTGAAGGAATCATGGTCCCAAAGAGAACGCAAGGTGGCAGAGAAAAGCAGGTTTTCTTCTTTGCAGGGGCCAGCTGAGAGGCTGTAAGTGGGGCAGATGGAGAGGCTGCAGGCAGGGCAGACAGAGAAATGATCCAGAAAAGCTGGTGAGACACAAATCAAAACCTAATAATTGTAAATTAGTAAGGCATAGCTTCAATGGAGGATAGCCAGGCTTCCAATGGGTCTTTGTTGGCCTTTGGAATATCAGGGGCCTGAATGGATGCCCTGAGAACCTGCCTAAAGCAGGCTTGTGTTGTAAAGGCTGAGTCCTTATGGTTTTCCATTTGCATCCAAATAAGACAATTAGCATTAAAAGGGCAACTCCAAAAGTTAACCAAGTTACCAAATTTAAAGGTGAAAAGAAGGCAGGTATCCTGTCCCATAATTGTTTGCCAAAGGATCAGCAGTAATATTTTGAACTTTAGTCTCATTAATTTTGATCTGTTAAAGGATATTTTGAAACATTCCAAGTGTCGCTGATGGTGGGCAGGAGGCATATGGCCATCCTGGACTTCCCTCTTACAGGCCAGGAAAAAGAGTGCTCAAGACACATTTAAAGCATTTTTTTTCTTTGCCTGCAGGAAAGGGAATTTCAGGTTTGTCAGCTGGGGTGTGCCTGCTAGTATTTTATCCCTTTATGCAGATGGATCCTCAGAGAAACTCCTTAAGTAACTTAGGCCAAAATCTTGCAAGAAAAAAGGAAACATGAACCTGAGTTGGCCCAAATGCACTTAGAATTTCCTGAAAACAGATTATGCTGGGTCGGCATTGATCCTGAGAGCACACAGGAGCGTGGAATTAGAGAGCAGATTTGTCTCCAAGAAAGGGAGCTCATAGATACTAGGAGAAGGAATAAATTCCAATGAACTTTTAGAAGACAATTATACTTTCCTGGTTGCTATATTTGATGGTATAAAATTCTACAAAAGAAGTCAGAGGAATGAGCAAGTTTGATCAAGCAATATCATAGTAGCTTTGTTATTTTAGGAACACATGGTAAAACCTTTAAGAACACAATGGCATTTTCATTTGTAGTCCCATTAAAGATCAAAACCAAGCAAGAACATTTTTTATGAAAGAAAACTTGCAATCTATCAGAAAAACAATTGTGATTGATATAAAACATAAATAGTTAAGGCCTTAGATGTTATTAAAATTATTCATTCTCATTTTTAAGTATGCATACATGTATTTAAAAATGGCATGCCAAAATTTTAAATCAGCGCCCAACAGAAATAATAAAAGAATTGAAGTGGCCACAGATTTCTTTATGTTGAAGCACAAGACATACAGCACAGAACATATAAACATACAAGCACATGAACAACATTTTACCAGCAACTGTGCAATTTACCAGCAACTGCCTTAAAATTACCCTTGAAAGGTTTATCAAAGGCAGATTAACATTTAGGAAAACCTTATTTAAAACAAGCCCTCATATTAGTTAAGTCTGGCAGCTTAGCTTAATTATGAAAAACATCTAGCAAGAAAAACATTCTTATCCATAGTCCTGTACCCACATATTCTCTGGGGGATCCAAGGTGCTAAAACCAAAGCCTCATTCCAGAATTCCTGTAGGCCAGCAGTCTTAACCTCGAGGCCTCTAGTCTCTAAGAGAGATTTTAAGACATGTATCTGGGGATCCTTTCAGTGTGAGGGGAGGTTGTACAGTTTTCTAAAGAACAGAGATGAGACCAAAAGAAGCCCAGATGAGACAAGGAATATATCAGATTTAATTGTCTTGTGTTTAGTGGGGGATTTCTGAGCTCATTACTCCCCGGCCATATACACATATGGTGCCTCCAGGTCAGGCCAATTCACTGTAATCAAACCTGGGCTCCCAGTTCTGAGGAGACCAATTTCTCACGTGAACTCACAGGAGAAAAGCCTCATTTTAGAGGGGCTCTTTGATCATGGAGAAATCAAACGAACGATTGGGGCTCCTTGATAAGACAGCAAATAAAGTGAGTGATTGTTTTCCTAACTTTAAGAGGGGCTCCTTGATCATCAGCAATCATGCCATTGTCCTAAGGACAAACAGGGAAAGGGGAAGAGGAGGGGGCCACCTTTTCACCTTCAGGCACCTTAAGCACATGGAACAGAAAACCAAAGGGGCTGCTCACCGAACTTTACCAGAATGGGTGTCTCATCTACATTGAACGCAGCAGTACCCCACGTTGGAGCACCAGATGTTGCCAAATCCCCAGCTGGGCCAGCCAGGGGGAAGAGAAGATCTTGAGGCGAATGGGCGAGTCAGCTACGGGGTCACCAACCAGACCCTGGGAAACAGGTGAGAAGCAAACAGAGATGAGCTGCGGCACATTCAGAGTCATTAAGGGCATTTGGGCTTATGTAGGGTCAGGGTCCAATCAGGTGTTGCCATCTCTCCTCCAGGGGGGACAGCCATCACTCATTTAACTGTTTACTAGGTGTCCATGCAGGTGCAGGTTAGACAGCTGCTTCCCATTGGTTGTTCATCCCTCCGCCTGCATGGTCCTCTGTTGGGACATGTCTGGGGTGTGTCTGTACGTGCCCAGGCTTTTCCATAGCTGGGAGCCAAGCTAGGACCTCCCTTAATCAGGAGTGCCACACATTATAAAATATTAATTAATGAATTTTTCTGGGAAATAGATGGAATTTGAAAATATCATACTGAGTGAAGTATCTCAGACACAGAAATTTAGATACCATGTGTACTCCCTAATAAGTGGATCATAGTTCCAAACCTACTTAATGACATACTGAAAGGTAAATCTCTATAATACTTAGTGTAATTGCAAAGGATTATAAACAGGAGGGAAGAGGAAGGAGGGCCTCAAAAAAAAAAAGCGATAGGGGATCACACTTCAGTAGAGAGCACAGTCTATTGTCAAGTATTGCAAGTAAGCAGCCAGACATCTGGTGCAGCTCACTCTCACTTCATTTCCTGATCACTTGCAACTGAACAGGTTTGTTCTCACCAATCAGGGAGGATATAGGGACTGGCAGATATATGGTAACCATCAAGCAAATAGGACACTGACTCTACCACTGTTGTGTCCTAGTTCTATTCTTCCATTGACTTTTGAGTCTCTTCTTACATTAAGATTTTCATTTAAAGAGTCTTTTATCTTTGGTTAGGAGGTAACTTCAATATCAGTCAGGATGGAACCAAGGCCAGTGCATGAAAAGCAAAACTGAAAACAACAAAACATAATTCAAAACACCAAAGACCCTACATTAATCACCTGGAACCAGACTATCCAAATCTCTCCTCATCTTAAAGTTCAAGGAACTTTGCAGAATAGGGGGAGGCAAGATTATAAGACCCTAGAGATGAGGAGTATCTGATATGCAAGATATTCCACACTAGTTAAGGCTGCATCAATTAGAATTGGACTTTGCCTGACCTGCATAATGGCTGACAAGTCAACAACCCTTGAAAATCTAGCATGGATCACCAGGGAAAAAGCTCCAGACAGTAGGATTCTTAAAGACAAGGGATTAACAGTCAGAATTCCCATACTAACAGGGAGTCCATGAAGGGGGTCAGGACTATGCCACTGAGTTCTGAATCCTCACTAGCGTGGAGGACTCAGAGGAAGGTTTGGAGTTCATACAATAGGGTACTCAAGGGAATGAGATAGAGGAAGGGAAGGGGGAGGCACCTGGAAAGGGGGAGGGAGGGAGTGGGTGAAAGAAGGGAAGAAGAGAGGTGAGTACAAGAGGGTAACTTGGAGGGAAGGAGAGAGGATGGGGGTACTTATTGAGCTTGCATGATTAGGAAAAAATGGGAGAAAAAAAGGAACCATCACAAGTAAATAACTTATCAATTCCAAAACAATCTAATGCCAAATACTGAAAACAATCAGAGATTAGGAAAACCAGGTTACAAATACCCAAAAATGAGATAAAGATAATGATACAAAGTTTTGACCAAATAACAAATTTTTCTCTAATAATCAATAAGATTGGTAAACTCTTGGCTAAATTCATCAAAACCAAAAGAGAAAACCTCAAATTAATCGGTTGAGAGATACAATGGACTTATTGTACCTAATTCCAACGAAATTCAGAGAATCCTAAGGTCACACTTGAAAAGCTTAATTCCACAAAATATATGACTGGAAAAAAGGATGAAAATTAAGTTCACACAATATGCCAAATTTGAACCAGAATGAACTGAATTATCTGGATAGTCCTATATCAAGTGAAGCAGTAAAAGAAGTAATTATATCTCTTTCCACCAAAAACAGTCCAGGGCCTGATGGATTTTGTGCAGAATTCTACCAGACATTTAAATAACAACTAACAACCCTATTCCTTAAATTATTCCATAAAATTACAAGGGAAAGAAGACTTCCACACCCTTTACATTTTATTAAATTTTAATTTTTTCATAGGAATTTTCTTTTTTCTTATTTTTAAATTTTACTCATACATTTTATCTTTTTCCTAATCATACAAGCTTTTTGCACCCCCTCTTTCTCAAGGTTCCCTGGGCTTTAGGATGTGAAGATATTTGGATGGTCTGGTATGGTTACAGGTGAATAATGCAGGGTCATTGGTGTTCTGAATTATGCTTTATTGTTGTTTTTGGTTTTGCTTCCCTTGACTATATCCCAATTGATACAGAAGGTCACATCTTAACCAAAGATAAAAAAAAAACTGTTTAAATGTATATTTTAATGTAATTGGAGACTCAAAGTGAGATGGAAGTATAGGAGTAGGACACAGCCGTGTATGTGGGGGGGAGGCAGTGTCCCATTTGCCAGATGGTTACCATCTATCTGCCAGTCCCTATATTCTCCCTGATTGGTGAGATCCAACCTGTTCAGTCCCAAGTAACCAGGAAGGGAAGTGAGAGTGAGCTGCACCAGATATCTCACTATATACATGCAATAAATGACCTTGGACTATATTCTCTACAGAAGCATGATCTCTTATCTATCCCCTTTATTTTTAAGCCCTCCTTTCCCTTCCCTTCTATGTATGATCCTTTGTAAATACAATAGGTATTACAGAGATTTACCTTTGAATATGTCACTACTGGATTTGGAACTAAGATCCACTTATTAGTGAGTACACATGGTATCTAGCATTCTGTGTCTGGGATGTTTCACTCAATATAATTTTTTTGAATCCCATCCATTTCCTGCAAGTTTCATGAATTCATCTTTTGTGATGGCTGACTAAATGTACCACATTTTTGTTACGCATTCCTCATTTGGGCATTTGAGTTGATTCCATAACTTTGCTATTTTAAATAGTGCTGCAATGAACATGGTTCTCCTTGTGTCACGGTAGTGAATTTCTGTATTATGGGGGATTATTCCAAGTAGTGGCATAGGAGGGTTCTATGGCCTTTAAACCTTTAACTTTTTCAGATATCACTGATCTACAGAGTGGTTGCATAAGTCTGCATTCCCACCAGCAAAGTTTCAGAGTTCACTTGTCTCCACATCCTCTCCAGCATTCTGTTGTTATAATATTGTGGATTTTTGTCATCTTGACTGGGGTGAGATGATATCTCAGGATAGTTTTCATTTGCATTTCCCTGAGGGTTAGGATGTGCATCATTTATAAAGATATTTCTTAGACATTTCAATCTTGTCCCTCAAAAAGTTTCTTTTGAGTTCTAAGGCCCAATTATCTCGTTGGTGTTTATTTTTTTAAGTTCTTTGTACATTCTGGATAATAGAGCTCTAACAGATATAGGGTTAATGAAGATTTTCTCTCATTTTGTGGGTTGCCTTTTTGCTCGGTTTACAATCTCTTTATCTGACAGAAGTTCTTTTATTTCATAAGATCCCACTTATTGAGTGTTGGTTCTAGTGATTATGCTATTGGATTTCTGTTTAGGAGCTGTTGGCCTCGCCCAATCAGCTCGAGGGAGTTCTCTATCCTTTCAACTGTGGTTTTTATAGTCTCTGGATTAATATTGAGGTCCTTGTTCCATTTGGAATTCATTTTTGTGCATGGCGACAACTATGTGCCCAGTTTTAATCTTCTGCATGTTGACATCCAATTTTGCCAGCACCATTTTTTGAAGATGCTGTTCTTTTTCCATTGGATTTTTTGGGCCCCTTTGTCAAAGATCAAATTAGCTATAATTTGGTGGGCTTATATCTATTTTGGAGACAGGACCAGTCTGTTTTGATTACTATGGATTCATAGTGTAGATGAAGGTTTGATATAGTGACACCTCCAGCATTGTTTTTGCTCCTTAGTATTATTTTTGATATCCTGGGCCTTTTATGATTCCATATTAATTTTGAGATTGTTTGGGTAATTTTGTTAAGAAATATTCAGCCAGTTCGGTCCCCAGCACCTGGAAAAAAAAAAAAAAAAAAAAAAAAAAAAAAAAAAAAAAAAAGAAAAGAAAAGAAATATTCATCCAAAACCAAACCAGCCAACTCTCTCCCCATCATAAAACTCAGGGAACTTTACAGAAGAGGGGGTGGCAAGATTTTAAGAGCCTAAAGATGGGGTGGACCAAAGACATGCAAGGTACTCCACACAAGTCAGGGTTGCAGCATCCAGGATATAGCCATAAGGCGTTTGGACAATGGCAGACATGTCAACAGTCCCCCAAAGTTTAGCATAGATTACAGGGGAAAATGCTTCAGGCAGTCGGATGCTGAGAGGGAAGGGGTTAAACAGTCATAATAGAGTTCCCATACCAGCGGGCAGCCAAAGAAGGATCCTCAAGCCATGCCAGTGTGTCCTCAACCCTCACTAGTGTAGACAACTCAGAGGGAAGTTCAGTGTCCCCATACAGATGCTCTGGAGAATGGGAGGGAGAAAGCAGGGAGCACCAAGAAAGGAGGAGGTAAGGAAAGAAGGTGAGGGGGGAGGAGGGTGGGAAGGGTGAGAGAATGGGATGGGGGTTGTTGCAGTGGTGGGCACAGCAACAGTTACCAGTAGCTCTGCTGCTTGTTGCAGTGGGGACTATTCGCCTGACACGATAGGGGTGAGGACGACCATGCCACTAAAAGACAGAGAGATAGGCACCACACTGGATACACCATGTGGGGGAAGGTTGGTATCCACCTTATTGTGCAGGAACAAAGGCTTATATAGGGAGACCTCGCCAATCTGGCCGCTGGCATGTACACAAGAGGTCAGACCACAAGTTCTGTCATTCTAAAGCACCTAGTGGCAGGTAGATTGTAGACACACTGGGCGTCTGGCTGGGAGTAGGCCAAGCCACCAGTAAATTTTCTTAACTGGCTTGTAGACACAGTGGCTTTTGCTCACACTCCAGCCTAGACACAGCAATCAACCAAGCTTGGACCCCGTGCTCGCCTACAGGGAACAACAGGAGGGAAGGGAGGGGGGGAATGAGAAGAAGGGGGTTAACCCATTGACCTTGACTAGGCAAAAAATGTAATAAAAAATGAGGGGCGTTAGGGAGGCAGGAGGAAGGAAGCAGGAGTGGATGCGGTTTGCATTGGATGAGTATTGCTCCAAGGACAACAGTGGGCTAGCCAGAAAACTGGAGGTGCAGGAACTGTCCTAATCCTTGAAAGAGTGGTCCAGCCCAGGGGAGGGTCATGTGTGAAAGCCCTTAAGGCTAGGCTGTGGCACAAATATTGGGAGAATAGGAATTAACTGGCATGGTTGGAGCAGAGTTGGTGGGGCAAGTCATATCAGGAGGGCCAGTCTGAGACACTGGGAGAATTTGGTGGGTTGGTTGGAGAGAGCTAGATGCCCTGGGAGGCAGTGGGCAGAGAAAACCAAATCCAAAAAGTTGCCTGACTGCATTGCTCGCTGCTGCCCTCCGGTGGTGTTTTAGGGAACAGCTGGCAGAGAATGAAATTGTATTATCTCATTATGAGGAGCTAGGCCAGTCACATGAACCCAGCTGCTTTCTACTGGGCCAGAGGTGTAGACAGGGGCCAGGCAAGACAGCACTGGAATTACAAGAAGGAAGGCATACAGAACTCACCAACTCGTGGAGATTGTTAGCAGCCAGCAAATCTTGGGATGATTGACATTGATGGAGAACCTCAGACCACTAGGTATAAGAGAAAAAAGTTGGAATTGGGGTTGCAGTTCAGTGTAGAGAGGTTCTGGGTTCCAGAGAGAGGGGAAGACAGGGAGAGGGAGAAAGAAGGAAGGAGAGGGATGAAGGATGAAAAGGAGAAAATGAGGAAGAGAAGAAGAAAGGAGGGGGAGGAGAAGAGATAGAAGAGGACAAGGAAGAGGAGGGTATGAAAGAAGAGATAGGAGAGGAGGAGGGGAACAAGAAAGAGAAGAAAAGAGGAGGAGAAAGAGCAAGGGAAGAAGGGAGAAGGAGAAGAAGAACAGGAGGAAGAGATGGAAAAGGAGGAGGAGGAGGAAGAAACAGAGATGAGTACACATGCTCTTGAAGACACTAAAACTAGATTAGCCAGGGGCTGAAGAGATAGCTCAGGGGTTAAGACTCTGTCTCACAAACAGAAGGTCCTGAAATCCCATCCCAGTCCCACGCCAAAAAGCCCGGTGGAAATGTCAGTGGCCTGCATTTCTGGTCCTAGAAGGCAGAGCCTGGAGAATCCCAGAGCAAAGCAAAAAGGAGGTAGAAGAATCCAGGGTGATTGCTGAGGTCACCCTTGATCTTCCACAGGGAACCAGAGTGCCCTCTGACACACACACACACACACACACACACATACACAAACACACACACACACACAAACACACACACACAAACACACACACATACACACACACACACACACACACACACATACACACACACACACGAGAAAAAAATAAATGTATTAGCCAGGGGCAAATGGATCAATGTGAGGAGTCATGATTGGAAGAGTGCTGGAGTATGTGTGAAGCCCTGGCGTCCGACCCCAGCACCACACACACAATTCAGAGCCACATGGTCGAAGGTTGTCCTCAGATACATAAGTTCAGAGCCAGCCTGGGCTTCCAGGAGCAGAGCAGGGTGGAGCTTGGTGGTGAAAAGCCAAAGGAGACACATGGAAGGAACGGGAGCTACCACCTGGCAGAGTGAAGGCATGGCCAGAGGTGGGGGTCAAAGACATTTTGCAGGACCCTGTTTATGATTTGCTTAACAGCTACCCTATGAGACAGCTTGAAAGAATTGTCTGGAGTCTAAGGAGATGTGAACCCCAAAAAGCCCCATGGGAGAGTAAACATCAGCAGGGCACAGAGCCTGGTAAAACTCCTTTATCCCTCCCACCACAGGATCATCTACACCACATCTTTGACTCCATTAAGAATTCTGGCCCCTTCTTTGGCTACTACTTCTTCAACACACTTCTGATAACCCTACATGTGCTACACATGTACTGGTTCTGCCTCATCCTGTGTATGTTCTACAGTTTCATGAAATGCATCTCTCCCTCCCAGCCTTTTGTTTTTCTTTTTTTTTTCTTTCTACTCATACAACTTTAACAGGTACACCAGTCGCCTGACTCCCTCCAAACTCCCACCGCCCTATGCCCACTCCCCTCTCTCTCCCTCCCTATCTCTCAGTGCCTCCCCCTCCCATCCCCGGAGCATCCTTTAATGTGCATGCCAGACTCTCCTCTGGGTCCTCCTCTCCCATGAGGTTCAAGGACCCAGTGGCATTTCCCAGAACCCTTTCCTGTGTTCCCCTTAAGCATAGGGACACACTGTGGCTGTCTATCCCTTGCCTCCAAGGATCTTGGTGCCTTTAGCAAATGCTAGATTTTGTGGGGAGATAGTGTGTGGGACATTGCGCAGGGCATGCAAAGTCCAATTATGATTGCTTCGGGCCAAACTTGTGTGGAGTATCATGTATATCATTGCTCTTCCCATGCTTGTACTCTTACAATCTTACCTCCCCCTCTTCTGCAAATTTCCCTGAGCTTCAGGATGGGGAGAGATTAGGCTGGCCTAGTTCTAGGTGGTTGACATACAGTCTCTGATGTTCTGGATTATGGTTTGTTGATTTTTTTTCCAGTTTTTTTGCTCCTGCAATGTCCTTCACTCCATCCTGATGGGTATTGGATGTCACCCCCTGGCCAGAGATAAAAAGCTGTTAAACTAGAGTCTTGTTATAAGAGTATATTCAAAGGTAGATGTAATAAAAGTAGGAAACCTCAGTGAGGGAGGGGTCAATCACCCATTTGCCAAATGGTTCCTTTGTATCTGCCATACTATATGCCCTCCCCTTCTGATGAGATCATACCCCATCAGTTGTAAATGATCAGGAACGAAAATCTGTGAACTTAACCAGATGTCTCATTACTCATTTGCAGTCTTTGATGGTGGCCAATTTTCTCTGCTGTAACATGGTCCCCTCTCTCCTTGTTTCTTGTGTGGCCCTCCTACACCATCCCTCCTGTTCATATTCCTTGCAATTACTGTAGGTATTATAGAGATTTATCCTTGAGTGTCTCTAGGTGGGTTTGATACTAGGAACCACCTATTAGGAAGTACATACAGCGCTTAATTTTCTGGGTCTGGGATACTTTACTTAATATAATTGTTTCTAATGACATCCATTTCCCGGCAAATTCCAGTAATTCATCATTTTTGATGGCTGAGTAGTACTCCATTGTATAGATGTACCACTTTTTCCTTATCCACTCGTCAACTGTTGGACATTTGGGTTGATTCCATGACTTTGCTATTGTAAACAGTGCTGCTATGAACATGGTCGTGCTTGTGCTATCGAGGTGATTTTTTTGCTGTATGTTGGGTTATTCCCAAAAGTGGAATAGCAGGGTCATATGGCATTTCAATATTTAATTTCTTTAAGAATCTCCAGACAGCTCGCCAGAGTGGCTGTATGAGCCTGCATTCCCCCCAGCAATATAGAAGTGTTCCCTTCTCTCCACATCCTCTCCAGCTGTTTGTATTGTGGATTTTTGCCATCCTGACTGGGCTGAAATGATATCTTAGGGAAGTTTTGACTTGCATTTCCCTGATGGCTAAGGATGTGGAGCATTTTTTAAGATATTTGTTAGACATTTCAATTTCATCGCTCGTAAAGTTTCTTTTAAGTTCCTGGGCCCATTTTTTAATTGGGCCATTGGTTTCCTTGGTGTTTAGTTTTCTAAGTTCTTTGTGCACTATGGATAATAGAGCTCTATCAGAAGATATGTGGTTAGTGAAGATTTTCTTCCATTCTCTGTGTGACCTTTGTGGTTGAGTTACAATCTCTTTATCTGAACAGAAGCTCTTTAATTTCACAAGATCCCATCTGTTGACTGTTGGTTGCAGTGACTGTGCTATTGGATGTCTGTTTAGGAACTGTTAGCCTAGCCCAATCAGCTTGAGGGAGTTCTCTACCCTTTCACCTATGGTTTTCATAGTCTCTGGCCTTATATCAAGGTCCTTGATCAATTTGGAATTAATTCTTGTACATGGTGACAAGTAGAGGTCCAGTTTTAATCTGCATGTTCTCGCTCCCAGTCTTAAGCCTCTGCTTGACTTTCATGACCTCTTGCTGTAGTGAAATAGGGGAAGAAGGGAGGGTCTGTGTAAGATCACAGTTTCAGTGTGTTTGTGTGTGTGTGTGTGTGTGTGTGTGTGTGTGTGTCCATCATGGCTGAGCAAATGCATCACATCCACAGCAAGAGCAGAAAGCCATGTGATGTGGTTTGAATGTGAGTTGTCTGCCATGGGCTCGCACATTGGAATCCTTGGCCATTGTGAATCTTTGGAAGGTCCTGGCTCCTTTAGTCTGTGGTTTGCTGGAGGAAGGAATGTCACAGGGGCTGGACCTTGAGCCTGGTGAGCCCCACCCTGCTTCCTCTAGTAGTCTACTCTAGTGCCTGCAGAAAGCTCTCTCAGCCTCCGTGAGGACAGGTGAGACTTGAGCTGCCTCCAGTTTCTGCTACTCACTCTGATGGACTATGTCCCTCCTGTGGAGCTGTGAGCCAAATAAATCTCCTTTTCTCCCTTTAAGTTGCTTGTGCTTGAGTGTTGTCTCAGCAGCAAAGGGAGAATATGCAGTGCCATGTGGGCATGTGTGCATACATGCTAGCTCCCTCCATTGTCGTTTGATCATAGACACCCTATCTAAGGAATGGCCTTACCCCCATGAAGGCTGGGGGTGCAGCAGCTCTTATTTATTACTGTGAGACAATGTTCATACTCAAGGAAGAAGGGAAGAGTTATTTTACTATGGTTCCAGAGAGTGTGTATATATATATATTCCCTTATGGTGGGAATTCCATAACAGAAGGCTGGAATTTAGGCAGAAGATGGAGAATGATTCAGGTCATCACAGATTGTCAGGATGCAGAGAGAGGAAGCAGGGCAGCGCTGCCAAACCTCAAGGCTGACACCTGTTGACATGCCTTACTCAAGCAATGCTCCAACTTCCATATATACTATACCCTCCCAAAACACTATCACCAGCTAATGATGCAAACACATGATGCTTTGTGGAGTCTGGGGGGAGGAACACATATTAAAACATTGACAGCTTGGTCTTTCCACATCAATTACACAATTGAGATCATCCTCATTGGCGTGCCCAGGAGCACAGCTGTCTAAATTCCCAAGCATCCCTTGCTTTCCACTTTTCTGGCACCACAATCATCTTGGTCTTTGGATGTTGTGATAAATCCTTGTCACATATGAGTTAGTGAAACAAGGGGTTCATTATGCTCATAGCTTCAGGTTATATATTTTATTATCAGGAATTGATGGAATGGTCCATACTATATCCACAGGACGCGCTGAGAGAAGGGCATGCTTTCTAGTTTGCGAGACTGCCAAATTCCAATCAGATCTTTCTGTCTTATCTACTTGCCCAGGGATTGATCACCACCCACTGTGGGTTGGGTCTCTGCCCATCAGTTAGATAATCTCTATAGGTTTCCCTGGAGAACTAGTGTCTGATTGTCAGTAACTACCCATCACATGTCCCAAACTCCTTCTACTGCTCTGAGCTCCTCCTCCCTCTGTGTATCTACAGATGAGAAATGATGTCCGTAGTGCTGTGAAGAATCAGACTCCAGCGATGGTATGGCAGTTCCAGAAGGTCCACAGCTGAAGAAGTGGATGGCGCAAGGGTCATGGGCAGCTATGGCCAATGGCTCTCGGAGACGGGCAGCTGGGCGCCAGGCCAATGGACATAGCTGAAGACTGACAGTGAAGGGCTTCCCCCAGCATCACAGAGATTTGTGGATGGCTGGGCTGGTGACCCTCCAGGGAGGTCCTACCCCAGGGAGGGTGATGATCTTTTTCCATCCCTTCCCTGCCTTTACACCCTCTTTTTTGCATATCTTCCCTTTTAACCCTCTGGGAACCTGGACAAGAGTTTGGGGGAGCAGTGGGACTGTGCAGCTGGCCAGAGCCCCCTCCAGGCTGTGGCCTGGGGGCTGCAGGGAACCCTGGCTCAAATGTCCAATAAAACCTGAAAAGAGAAGTATTCTCTGCCTGGTTTCCCTTCCACCTCCTCCTCCTTCCCTGGAGAATTAGAGGCAGCCAGGCTGAAACTACGCACATACCAAGCCACTTCCTCCTACTCTGAATGAGGAGTTAGCAACAGCCCTGGCTTATAGGCAAGAAGTTACTGACAAGTTTTCACAGCAGCATGCAGATTGCAAGCAGGAAGGTGGAAGAGAGAGACTTACATCTTTTCTTGTAGACCTTTGTTAAAAATCACCTCAAGTCCACCCTTCTGTGTGTGTGTATGTGTGTGTGTGTGTGTGTGTGTGTGTGTGTGTGTGTGTGTGTGTGTAGGGGGAGTCCTCTTTAGACCTCTTAGAAACAGTGAAGGAGATCCCTCAGGTATGGGGAGGTGTAAGATCCCACTGGTTTACCAGAGTAGGGTCACTATTCAAGAAGTATCATGGTATAAGGGAGTCACCACTGTGTCAGCTTAGCAAATGAGAACTGAGCCTTTGGGCACACCTGTGAAGATGTACTCATACCATGTGACTTCAAGATGGGAGGCTGGGATGATGCCAGTCACACCAGAAATCACAGCCACAACATCCTGGTGTAGTCGAAGAATGTGGCCCTCCTGGGAGGATGATGTCAGAGGAATTGAGCATCGAGCAAGAGAGAAGCAGAGGCTGTGCTGAGTACTGAGGTCTCCATGAGGGACATCAGAAGTGAAATGTTTTGGGGATACAGAGCTCAAAATGGCAGCTAAAACCAACACTTCCGGCATTGGGGAGACCGAGACATGATGTTCCTGATAAACCTGGCCAGCGTGGGATACACAGCAAGTCTGTGTCTCAAAGACCAAATTGTAGGCTAGGGAGGTTGCTCAGTGGTTAAAGTGTTTGCTTTGCAACCCATGGAACCTAGGTTCAGATCCCCAAGTGCAATGTAAATAATGTGAGACAGGCATGGTGGCCTGACTATAATTCTGGGCCTGTAATCAGAGCCTGGGAATCCCCAGTGCAAGCTGGCTAGCCAGACCATCCCTCCTGGCAAGAGACCCAGCCTCAATGCAGTAAAGGTGGAAGAGCGATTAAAGATGATCCCTGATACCTTGGGTCTTCACAAGGACCCACAATCACGTGCATGAACACCCACAAGCATGCAGCCACCCCATGTGCAGACATCCCTACATGCTGTATACAGTGCCCAGGGCATAGGTTGGCTCTGAAAAGCTGGCGAAGGGTCATAACACGACATGGCAAAATCTGAGGTTTTAGAAAAGGGGTGCCAGGAGACATTACACCTAGCCTTTAGGCAGAAGGGAAGGCCTGGACACTTTCTTCCTGCCAACCTTTATTCAGAGACCAGTCACAAATGATGCTAATGAGCCTCCCTGTGAGTTACCATGGGATTCTCCAAGCAATGATGTGAAGAGAGAAAGTCTTTGCCTCAGCAGAAGTGGTAGTGACTTGTAATTCTAGCCTTGGGAGAAGGGACCTGGGAAACCCCACAGCAAAGCAACTCGAGCAATCCAGGGTGATTCTTGATGTCACACACTTGGGCATCCACAGGCACACATGGTACCCTCTGGTACACAAACACACACACACACACACACACACACACACACACACACACACTACAGAAGTTACTGAGCAACTGAGGGACAAAGTGCTGATTATCTAGGCTCAGAGAAGATGACAGAGAGATGCAAGGTGTTGGGAGTGTTTGGTTGACTGTTAGCTTGCAGCCACATTCAGAAAGAGAGAAAAGGAGGAGGGGGAGAATGAGAAGAAAAGAGGAGGAGAAGAATGAGGAAGAGGGAGAAGGGAGATGATAGAGAAAGAAAGAAAGAAAGAAAGAAAGAAAAGGAATAGAAGGAAGGAAGAAGGAAAAAGGAAGAAAAATAATGAAAGAAAAGAAGGAAGGAAAAGGAAGAAAGTGGGGTCAGATTATAAACCTCAAAGGCCTAATCCCCAGTGACATACCTCCTCCAGGTAAGCTCCATCTCCTAAAGATTGCAAATAGTGCTGTCAGCCGGGAACCAAGTATTCAGTCACAGGAATCTGTAGGAGAAATTTACACTCAAATCGTAGAGTACGTGTACCTAAGAGTCGAGTTCCCAGTACACACATAAGCTGGAGTGGCTGCAATCTCAGGGCTGTAGAGCACGGCAGAGGTGGGAGAATTTCTGGTGCTTGATGACCACCTCCTTAGCCCCAGGTTCTGGGAATAAGATGGACAGAGATAGAGCAGGACACCCGATGATTTCCTCCAGCCTCGGTGCCCACGTTCAGGGCCCAGGCTTGGCCTCAGTGATAAGCCGGGAGTCACCAGGAAGGCCTCATCTAGTTTTGTTATGGTGCAGCTCTGGCTTTGAAGAATGGGTTTGCTGATACTCCTATCCTGCCTCCTGCTGGGTGGGGGATTGGTGTTAGCTTTTTCTTTCACAGTTTGATGAATTTAGCAACAAATACATCTGTTCTGGTGTATGACTGAAGAACCTCAGTGGCAAAAGCAGTCACTCAACAGACTTGGATATTGCCAAAGCATATTTTACTTCTGTAGAAGGGTATTCAGCTTCTGCAAGTAAAACAGCAAAGGATACAGTGGTTGGGCAGTCCACATGATCTGAACTCAGGTCCTTTTTGTTTGTTAGGCAAAGGCTTTAAGTTCTAAGTATTTACTTAGCCCTCCCCCCAATGTGATCTTTTAATCCCTTATGGAGGGTTGTCTCTTTCTTTACCCTATTGGTTTGAGACTTAGCTACACATTTTGTTTCCTGGATGACAAGAAAACAGATGTTCAACCTATGAAGCTAAGAAGGGATGCAAAACACAACCTGACAAACTAAGAAATGCACAGCACAGCAGAAGTTAAGGAAGTTTTTTTGAGTTATCAAAATAGGAGGGGTAAGCGATTCTCAGAAAATTTCCTTATGAAATGGAGGTTTGTTATCAGTTGTTCTTCTTTGTTGCTGCTGTGAGGCACTTAGGCTCAATCAGCTTGAAGGAATAAAGCAAGATATATTCAGCTTATGGTTTCAGAGGAGAGTTAAAATACTTCATGGCGGGAAAGGCATGGCTGGCTAGCAGAAGCTGGAAGCAGCCTAAATCACTGCAGATATCACAGAGGCCAAGAGCTGCTGCTACAAGCTCAAGAGAAGTTTCACTCAGTCCAGCAGACTGGGGCTAACCCACCTCAAGGTCCACCCTGTGACTGCCTTTCTCCAGGAAGGTTCCACCTCTTAAAGGTGCCTAGAGCTTCCCAAACCAAAGATTGAAACACATTAGCCTGTGGGGGGAACACTTACCCTTCAAACTGTGACAAGGCTGGCATCAACATGGAAGAACTTTGGTTTGATAGAAAAACCCTTGTGTGCCCACACTGGATGGTTCTTGGGTAGGAGACTGTGTTACTGCTTCAAGCTCATTGCATGTTCAAGGTGTTTGGATTCTCCTGATTTAAATCAAATAGGCCATAAGTATCTAGGAATTTATCCATTTCTCCTAGATGTTATATTATTTCTGGAACCTGCCTTGAAAACACTTCTGAGTGATTCTGTGGGTTATATTGGAATCTGTCCTAGCCTGTACTTTTTCATTTGCAATTTTTATTCTTATTCTAGGCTGGGTTCTTGGTATTTTGTATCATGCAAGTGATAAAATACCTTTTAAAAAGCAGGGTAAGGAAGGAAACCTTATTTGGGCTCACAGTTCAAGAGTGAGGTCCATCATGGCGGGGAGGCATGAGGCAAGTGGTCATGTGACATCCACGGTCAGGAAGCAGAGTGGATGAACCCTGGTGCTCAGCGTGCTTTCTTCTTTTTGATTCAGTACAGGACCCCAGTGCAGGGAATGATGTCACCCACATTCAGCGTGGATCTTTTCACCTCAATGAACCCAGCCTAGAAATTTCCATCATAAATATGCCCAGGTTATTCTACATCCAGTTAAGTTGGTCAAATATTAGCCACCGTAATTGGTCGAGGTTTCGTTGGGATAAGAAGGGGAGGGCATATAGTCTGGCAGATAAAAAGTAACCATTTTGCAAATGGGTGATTGACCCCTCCCTCACTGAGGTTTCCTACTTTTATTACATCTACCCTTGAATGTGCTCTTATAATAAGACTCCAGTTTAACAGCTTTTTGTCTCTGGCCAGGGGGTGACATACAGTGCCCAGCAGGATGGAGAGAAGGGCATTGCAGGAGCAGCAAAACTGCAAAAGAAAATCAACAAACTACAATCAAGAACTTCAGAGACTCTATATCAACCACCTAGAACTAGGCTAGACTAATCTCTCCCCATCCTGAAGCTCAGGGACATTTGCAGAAGAGGGGGCGGTAAGAGTGTAAGTGCAAAAGGATGGGAGGAGCAATAATTTGCAAGATACTCCACACAAGTTAGGGCTGAAGCAATCATTACTGGACATTGTATGCCCTACGCAATGTCCAACACACTATTGACCTCACAAAGTCTAGCATCTGCTAAAGGCACTAGGATCCTTGGAGGCAAGGGATTGACAGCCACAGTAGTGTTCCTATGCTTAAGGGGAACACGGGAAAGGTTTCAGGGAAATGCCACTGGGTCCTTGTATGTCATCGGAGAGGAGGGCCCAGAGGAGAGTCAGGGATGCATATTAAAGGACTCTTTGGGAATTGGGACGGGAGGCACTGGGGGAGGGGGAGGGAGGGGTGAGGGGAGGGGAGACCAGGGGTTTTGGGGGGAGGAGGAGAGAGGGAGTGAACCAGTGTACCTATTAAGTTTGTATGAGCAGAAATAATAATAAAAAATGTTAAAAAAAGAAAAGAATGTTTGATCTCCCCCAAAGGCATATGGGTTTGAATACTTGGTTCCCACAAGTGAGGTGCTGTTTGAGAAGTATATGGAACCTTTAGGAGGTAGAGCCTTGCTGGAGGTAAGACCTCATTAGAGGTGGTCCTTAAAGTTTCACTTCCTGTTCTTTCTCTGCTTCCTGATACTCACACTGTGTGCGCAGCCTCCTTCCTGTTGTGATCAATAAGCCTTCCATGCGTGATACTCATGTGTGTGCACAGGATGTGAATATGGAACAGGACCAAGAAAAGGTAGAAAGGTGTAAACATTGGGCGCCATCTCTCTGGGCCCACAAACCAGCACTAACCCGATCCTACAAACGTGGGAATCTGAAGTGGGAGCGGTAGGAATTAAAAGTTTCAGGCTTGGGTCAGAGGGGGTCTTGGATGTCCACCATCATCCAAGCCAACTTTATTGTAACTTGTAACGTACAGGATTTTATAATAAAGAAACAGGGCCAAATTCAGGAAAACATCAAAGAGGAGCAGAACCAAATTCTTTACAGGATTATGTAAAAGATATGCATTCTAGTTAACAAAGAGAAGTCAGGAGTGACATCTAGCTGCTGTGGGACCAGACATGATGTCGCCAGGTAGAGTAAACAGGCATGTCACCTTATTGCCAGAAGAGAATGGACAATGTATGCCCCAAACAGAGTTACTTGGCCCATGCATTAACATCTCACAGGTAAGCAGGACAGAACTGTTGGGGGAGGAACAGCCCAGCCAGATTCTTAGAGAAACAAAAGCCTTCCAAATGACCTGGGAGTTTTCTCAACTTCCAAGAAGGGAATTTAGCCTATCATTGTCTTGCAGACAAGAGGCAAACTCAACCACCCAAGGGAGGAGTCACTCAATGGCCTGTTCAGTTGCTAATGTATCATCCAGAGCTCAGGCCTCTGGGCCTAGCAACCCCCACAGTTCCTCCTTGTTTTTATTAATAAAAAATAGACCTAGTTTCAATATTAACAAAGCCAAGATTGAAAAAGGCAAACAAATCAATTCTCAAATAGCAACAGGTGTCAAGCCAGTCAGATCTTTTTTCTAGAATTTTAAAATTACATGTTATTTTAATGAGTCTGAATTCTGTCCCAGATATAAATTTTATCTCAGTACCAATATTGACTTATTTATGTTTAGGAGAAGCACAATTAACAATAAAACAATAGATACATTTGATGGGGTAAATGCAAGCAAAAAGTCAACAGACAATGGTACATTTTTAGGAACCAAAAGTAAAACATGGTGAGTACACAATAGTGATTTTTAAATAGACAATAAAGTCCTTTGGCATATGGTGAGTAGAGTTAACTTTTAAAGTCCAGTTTATGAAAGACTCTCACAGTTAATCCAAACAGGGGTCAAGAATCCATCATAGAAGGAGGGGAGGAGGAGCAGGGGGTTTGGGGGGAGGAGAAGGGAAGGAGGGGACTGGTGTACCTATTAAGTTTGTATGAGCGGAAATAATAATGAAAAATGTTAAAAAAAAAAAGAAATGGACTTTGAGGTGAATGAAGAAAGAAAAAAGCAGGAGGTAGGCAGAGTGGATGAGGGAAATCACCAGATGAGGGATAGAGTGAGAACAAAATATAATGTAACACGTGTAAAATCCACAATGAAATTTATTGCTAAAAATTTCACAATGTATTTAAAGAAGTTTACCGTCCTTATGGTATGTTCTATACCTGAGTCCCCAAATAGAGTTTCTATCTGATCTTAACAAAATGATGGCCCAGGTGAAGTGTGCGGCCAGCCCCTCTGCCGGTCCGCCTGCCCACCTGACACTCCAGACGTTCCCAGTCACCCTGCGTCTCAGATATATCACAAGAGCCAGTCCCACCTCTTCACACCATGCCACCAGACCCTCTGCCTTTCTGCCTGCCTGGGATGCTCATGATCCAGTGAGGAAACATTGCTCCTCAGAATTCAACAGAGTCCAAAGAAAACCGAAGCAAAGCTCTATGGGACAAACGCCATATATCTGAAGTCCTCTAAAATCATCCTATCACATGGAAGACATTCTTCACATCCAGCCCAAAGATAAGTAAACCCCTTTTTACCATCCTTTCAATTATTAATCACTGTAGATTAACTTTTCCATATAACCACCTGCAAACCATATAAAACTTCAGGGACTATACCACTCACCCTAACATATCATCAAGGTAATAAATCATAAAAATGCACTGGCATACTAATATTCACCTCCTGTCTACTAAACCTGTCTTAACTGATGTACTAACAGTCTAATACCCCCATCCAGGAAATAACAATAACAACAGACAAATGTAAGTAACTCCAAGGCAAACACTAGTAGTAACTGCCCGAGAGTAGTAATACCAGCTAATTCAGTTCAGTCAAAAACACACAGAAACTGAAAGGTCTTAAGAGACAAAACAACAATGCCCAAGTCAAAGTACAGATCCGTGAGAAAAAACAAAATCTCCCACCGAAAGAATTAACCCCACAATGATAGATTCCAACCAGAACAAATTTACAGAAAATCGCCAAGAAAGCCAGGCCCAGATAATTGTGGGAACCGGTTCCCCTTCACACATCTATTCACTCACTCACGCACACAGCTGCTGGCTGTGATGAAAGCAGGTTCCAGTCGTCCCCACATCCGCCTCTACCCCCAGAGACTCAGCACGGGATGGGGAGATTGTCAGAAGCAGATCTCTCTTTATTGGGGGGAGAAAAGGAACTTTCATAGACAAAAGCCACCAAGGCCTGAAACAGGCATCCAATTGTATCACAAGGTCAAGACATCATACAAGTGCTAATGGTCAAGTTCAATGTCAATCAGCACAAGGACAGGTAGATACCTGAAAGCCAATTAGGGCTCTCTGTGAAGTGATCAGGTTACACCCAAGACCCTTGGCCTCAGCGCCATCTTTAGTCCCATGTGCCCTGGGGCAAATCCTGGGTGGGCCCAACATCTCCCCCTTTTGTTTTTGTATGAGATGGTCCAGGAGGCTACCTGCGACCCAGCAGACCAAATGGTCTTGAGTGACTGTACCTGTCTTAGGCGTGAAAAACCTCCCATCGTGGTCTGACCCGTCATGGGATCTTGTAGTCTCCAGGTATAATACTACAAGTCCTGTCTTAGGTTGATCCACAGCCGGGCTTCCACTTTCCCATCTCTGGCTACCAGTCCTCTGTATGAGGTTGGCTTAACCAACCTTGGGGGTTTGAGCCGTATTTAAAGGCCTGTATCACACATTGGACGTGTACTGCACTTGACAAGTTAGCTAGACTGGAGAGATTTTTCCATTGGGTAGGCATCATGCATATGGCAGAGTAGACAGGTTGGCATCAGCACCAGGCATGGCAGCAGGTGACCTTTTGGGGATGTGGCAGGGATGTTCAAGGGCCATAGGTGCCTGTAGTGTGGTCTCGATTATGGAGCGCTGCTGAGAGATGTGCTGAAAAAATACTTAAGCGATATAGTTATAAAAGATGTTAGGTCAAACCCAGATTGACTCCATCCAGGCAAGGTATCAATCAGGCCTATAAGGATCACAGTTAGCATCTTCATTAAGCACATTGTGGATAATTTCTGAAAGAGGAAAGCAAAGAAAGCTGCCCCAAGGGCTTTTTGTCCCTTGGTTTGGCTTGTTAGTCTGGGGATAATTCTTTTGGGTCTCCTTCATGAGAATCCTCCTGTGGATAGAATTTAAGATTCCTTGTTGGAATCCAAATCGGGGAAGACTCCCCAATTGGGAAGACACATCCAAATACTCTTCCCATAGTAATCTAAATGATACAAGTTCTGTTTATCTCCTGGTAAAGAAGAAAATTAGATATTAAATAACTTCACTTTTTTCTTTGCCCTAATTATTTTCAACCATGTTCTAGAAGTCACGGCAAATAGGGAGGGCATCTTCGTGTTTCTCACTTCTGCCTGCTTATTGGGGAAAATCCAGAGAAAGACCTTCTCATAACATTCTGAGAGGCAGGGACTTTTCACCTGAAGAAGCACTTATGCAGAAAATGAGATCTCATGGTATTTTGAAATACTTTGCAGAGCAGGCTGGCTGGTCCCTTCTGTGGTCCTGTTATGTCTTCCTCTGCTGGCCACGTGAGGAGATGCCTCGAGTCCATACAGTTTATGTGCATGCTTCTCCAGAAACAGTGTTGAGTAGCGCACACAATCTATTGAAATCCTTGGATGCAGCTGCTGTTGTCAGCACAGAGTGATATTCACATCCTTCTTCTTCTCAAGTCTTCACGTCATCTTTGTGCTGGAAGTGCAAATATTCTCAAATAATTTCATTGCAGCATGATCTTATTCAAATCTTCTTTTAGGTAAATAATCAAAACCCAAGGAAAGAATATACTGAATTACAGAAAAGTGTTAAGTTGAGTCTAAGGGGATTGTCTCAGGCTATTAGGAAACCACTTAAAAAATCAAATAATAAAAGAGAGACTTGGATAATTTAGTCTCTTTTGCAAAAAAAAAATGTAAAAAATAACTTGACCAATACAACTCGCAGGAAAGAGAATTTTTTTGTAATGAAGAAAAAAATACAATTTTGTTCAGAAATAGCAAAAATAATTACATTTAAAATTTTTATTTCAAGACCAGCATCTAAAGAAATATTTCTGGAAATGTTCTGCCAGGAGCAAAATAAAGGTAGTCCATTCTGAAAACATTTAATTTTGTAAACGTCAGAAGAAAAGAGAAAGAAAATCAAATCTTACCAATCCAGAAAGTCACCAAATCCACAAACATAAATAATAAGATATGAAAAGGGATTGAATGCAATACAACCAGGAAATAATTAATAAAATTACATAAATGTGTTTTTACCTGTTGCTAGCTGTAACTATGAACAGATTAAATCCTGTACCTCAAAGAGAAAAAGAGGCCTCTGAGACAGATCAGTCAACAGTACAAGCTCACAAACCTGACAACCTCAGCTTGATCCCTGGAAACCAATATACTAGAAGAAAGTTGCCCTTGACCTCACCTGTATTCCTAGTTATTTTAGTTATGCCTGTACCCTCTTCCTCTCTTCCTACAGTAAATATATTAATAAAGAAAATATTAAGGAACAGAGTGGAAAAGAAAAGTAGACATCTGTGCTCACTGAAAAGACACACTTCATCAGCAAAAACCTGTAGTCATAGCAGTTAAATAGAAAGAACATATTTTACAGGAATAGAAGGCATAAGTGACCAGGACATATGCTATTTACATTAACCAAAATGCAATTTAGGTCAAGAAACTAAAAAGAGTCAAAAGAAGTCAGGAAATAATAGTGAAACTGTCCATTAAATAAGAGCATGTGTATCAATTACTTAGCTGCTAGACTACTGTTAATTGAGTGATAAATGCATGCATGGCATGATGGGTCAGGATGTGCTTCATTCATCCTCTGCAGTTGCTGGTTGCTGAGAAGACCTCCACATCTTTCTCTTGTTTCAGAAGTGATGTCAAAGCTGTTGCAATGTCAGCATGAGAACCTTGTGACCCTTCTGGTGCAACCAAGATATTAATGGTCCAAGAGCCTTCACTGCAATCAGCTACCCTAAGTTCTCCATCATCTCCTTCTCACACAGATGTACACTGAAACGTGCTCTTCCCCATACAAACAGCATGTTGAGCAGCTGGGCTGCCCCAAGCAAGGAGGTTTTTGTTGGTGTCTGTATCACTGTGGGAGGATACTCTGTTGCTTGCATGCAGTAGTAAACTCCCAGATCCTCAGGCTCCACCCCGCTGATCTTCAGTGTGAAATCTGTCTGTGCCCCACTACCACTGAACCTGTCTGGCACGCCAGTGTCCAAGTTGGAAACCTCATAGATCAGAAGCTGTGGAGACTTCCCTGGTTTCTGCAGGTACCAGTACAACCAGGTGTTTCCATAACTATTTAAAAGGTTCTCACTGGACCTGCAGGATATGGAGGCTGACTCTCCAGGGGTGACAGACAGAAAGGCTGGTGTCTGGGTCATCACAATATCACCAGTGGAACCTGAAATTATAAGAAACATGTTCTAAGTCGAGTATACATTTGATGAATAAACTTTACATTTTTTCTTTGACTTACGTATTTGAAGTAAGATCTTTATTGTTCTGTGCATAATTTTTGGTCATAAACTAAAATGCCCATATGCACAAAACTAGTTACTGAAATTGCTGAATGGGACGTAGACCATCCATTCTGGGTGTGTTAGTCTTCACAGACACACAGATCCTGTCCCATCTGGATATTTCATTGCCACAGAAGTGAAGCTTGTATGCCCTTCTTGGAGAGCTCCAGCCAGCTCACCCACATGTATAGTATACATCCTGTCTCCCCCATTTTTCTTCCTCATCTCCCTCACTTCTTACCAGGAATCCAGAGAATTAGGAGCCCCAGGAACTGGACAGGGAACTCCATTTTGAGAAGATCCACTGAGGACAGGTTTGGGTCAGGGCAAGAACACAGCTAAGCTTTTATCTCAGACTAGGAGAGGAAGGTCCTCCCTAGGGAGCAGTATGCAAATATCTAAGTGGAGGCAGCTGTGCAGATAGAGGGGAGAGTTATGTGGGCTTCTCATGTTTATAAAAGAATCTGAAGCACCTTCTGTGGAAATGAAAGCAGTGCAAAAAATAATTAGGGTTAAGAGGGAATAGTAGCCAGTTGTTGAGAAGTTGTCAGTACAGAGAACACTGTGTTTGTGGCTGGCACTGGAAGTGGTACATCTTAATACTTTGTCAGTAGTACAATGATGACAAATGCATCCCGGTATTTGGCAGTTAAATACCATGTTGCTTGCACTATCTTGTTAACCACACAGGCAGAGAGTTTTCACCCATTCTGGTGTTGATCTGAGGTGTCAGAATGATCAGAAGGCAGTACCTGTGTCTTTTGGTGTCTACCTGATGGTATCACTAGGTTAATAGTTTAATATTGTATTTCCACCATCACAGGAAGACAAGAATGTTCAGTTTTGCCAATCATAACAAATGTGTCTAAATCATCAAGATTTGCTGCATCTGAGACATGTGAGAGCAGATGACATTACCTCCCTCCAGGAGGAGCTGGAGCTCATGCTGCTGCTTCCCTTGGGCTTTGTGCTGTGACGTGGATCACTGTAGGATTGTTGCTGAAATCCTGCAGACTATAAGAAGTTGCAGTATCTTCCATTACAGACTTATAACAGTGAGGATGAAACTTGTCCCTGAACCTCTGCCACTGCACTTTGAGGGGTCTGTGAGATGGATCGTAAAATACAGTGTGGTGAGATGCTTTAGAGCCTGTTTATTTATTTCTATTTATTTCTTTTTCCTGCAACCAATGTAAGCCTGTGTTCATCCCTGACTGGCCCAGCTGGTGCTGGAGACTGATTCTGATGCAGTAGCAGACAGGAGAGCTGGGGACAGGCTCAGCATGATGTCACCTCTACAGGCTCAAACTACCCATGGGATATTTGTAGTAGAGAAGAAACCAATGACTTTTTACTTTCTAAATTTCATATGTAAACAATGATACAAATTCCATGTGATGCATGGATCCCAGTAAAGAAGAAAATTAGATATCAAATAACTCTCCCACTTGTTTCTTTGCCCTTAATATTTTCAACTATATTCTGGAAGAGAAGTCTCAGGAAATAGGGATGGCATCTTCCTGCTTTCTCACTTGTGCATGTTGATCGGGGGAATCCAGAGAAAGACCTTCTCATAACATTCTGAGAAGCAGGGATGTTTCATCTGAAGAAGCACTTATGCAGATAATGAGATCTCATAGTGTTTTTAAATACTGAAGTAGTTTGAGGGGCAGACTTGCTGTTCCCATGTGGTCATGGTATGTCTCCGTCTGCTGGCCACGTGAGGAGATGCCATGAATCCATAGGGTTTATGTGCATGCTTCTCCAGAAACAGTGTTGAGTAGTGCACACAATCTAATGCAGCCTTTGGATACAGCTGCTGTTGTCAGCACAGAGTGATATTCACACCCTTGTCCTTCTCAAGTCTTCACATCATCCTTGTGCTGGAAGTGCAAATATTCCCAATTTCATTGCAACATGCTCTTGTTCATGTCTTTTTTTAGTTAAATAATCAAACCCAAGGAAAGAATGTACTGAAAGACAGAAAAACGTTAAGTCTGGTCTAAGGGGATTCTCGCAGGGTATTAGGAAAGTACTTAACAAAATCAAATGATCAAGGAAAGAATTGGATAATTAAGTCAGTTTTCCAAAAAAAAAAAAGGTTAAAAAATACCTTGACCATCAAAAAATACAACTCGCAGGAAAGAGGATTTTTATTCTGAAATGAAGAAAAAATACAGTGATGTTCAGAAATAGCAAAAATAATAAATTTAAAAAAATTTTTTTAATACAAGCATCAAAAGAAATATTTCTGGAAATGTTCTGCCAGGAGCAAAATAATGGTTGTCCATTCTGAAAACATTTGATTTTGTAAATTTCAGAAGAAAAGAGAAAGAAAATCAAATCCTACCATCCAGAAAATCACCAAATCAACAAACATAAATAATAAGAAAGGGATTGAATGCAATACAACCAGGAAATTATTAATAAAATTACATAAATGTGTTCTTACCTGTTGCTAGATGTGACTCTGAACAGATTAAATCCTACAATTCAAAGCAAAAAAGTGGCTTCTGAGATAGACCAGTGGATAAGGTACAAGCTCACAAATATGACAACCTGAGTTTGATTCCTGGAAGCCTACATATAAGAAAGAAAGTTTCCCTTTGATCTCACCCTGTTATTCCAATCATGTGTGTACCTTCTTCCTCTCTTCCTACAATAAATAGATTAATAAATAAAATATTAAGAATCAGAATGGAAAACCAAAGGAGACATCTGTGCTCTCTGAAAAGACACACTTCATCAGTGAAAACCCATAGTGATAGCAGTTAAACAGAAAGAACATATTTTACAGGAACAGAAGGTGTAAGTGAACAGGATACATGCTATTTACATTAATCAGTGCAATTTAGGTCAAAAAACTCAAAAGAGGCAGAAGTCAGGAAATAATAGTGAAACTGTCCGTTGAACAAGAGCGTGTGTACTTAGCTGCTGACTACTGTGAATTGAGTGACAAAGACATGCCTGGCACAAAGGGTCAGGATGTGCCTCATTCATCCTCTGCAACAGCTGGTTGCTGAGAAGACCTTTCCACATCTTTCTCCTGTTTCAAATGTAATGTTGTTGTTTTCAGTTTTGCTGTTCCTCCACCACCCTTGGCTCCATCCTGATTGGTATTGGAAGTCCAGAACACCAGAGACCTTACAATAATCACCTGGAATGAGACCAGCCAAATCTCTCCCCATTCTAAAGCTCAGGGGAACTTGTGGAAGAGGGGGTGGCAAGATTGTAAGACCCTAACAATAGGAAGGACTAACAATATGCAAGATGCTCCACAGGTTTGGGCCTCAGTATCCATAATCAAACTTTGCTTGACCTGTGAAATGATTGAAATGTCAATGACCCCTCAAAGTCTAGCATGGTTCACAGGCACTAGGATCCTTAGATGCAAGGGATTAACAGTCATAATAGTGTTTCCATACCAGAGGGGAAGTCAAGAAAGGGCTCTGGACAATGTCAATGAGTCCTTACACCTCACTAGAATGGAGGGCACAGAGGGAAAGTTAATAAGTTCTGATATCCTGAATGTTCTTATATGTCCAAAAATGGGAGGAAAACACAGCAAGAAAAGCTGCCTCATAATCATGTAAATGTGTAATAGCTAACAACAATGATTTTTCTTGCATAGGTCATTTTTGACCTTCAAACTGTGCCTTGTTTTTTAAAAGATAAGATGCCAGAAACTCAATGGGATTTGGGGTCTTTCCTTTGTGAGAACAGCAAGTGTTGTCACAAGTCAGGAACAACTCTCTGCTCCAGGTAGACAGAAGCTGGCAAGCACTGTAGATCCACCTTCCATTTTGATGACTTTTTTGCATTAATCATCATATTCTCTGTGAGCCCATCCTCAGAGTGAAGAGCATGTGCAGCCTGCATTTGTCCCTTCAGCATCTGACCGGAATACACAGCAGATCATGCAAACCACTGGACACCAGTCCCAGGAAAAGCACAGGAGCATCTTAGAGCAGGACTGGCCATCTACCTCACAGCCAGGATTCCCTTGGTCAATTCAGTCCTGAAGAAAAATCAGGAGGAGGAGGAAAAGCAGCCAGTTACCCTCTTGGTCCTCCATTTCACAACACCTCCATCTCTGACAGATGCATCAGGGCTCTCTGCACTTGTGAAAGCCTCATCTGTGTTTGCTCCGTGGTCATGAAACTTTTCTGTGAGAGATGTGTCCAATTGCTTTGGTCCATTTCTGCTTTCTTATCTTTCTTGAGTGAGTCCCTTTGACAAGCAGAACTGTTCTCTACACCAAGGACTAGATATCCTGCAATCCACTGTGTCCTATATAATGTGTATCTTCAGTTTCTGAGAGAGAACAGTTGTTAGAAATTTGGTGGGTTGACACAGAATCACTGAAAGGTATAAAATGCTACAAGCCTAAAGGCGAAGCCACACAGTATGGAGAAGAATCCTCAGCATAGAGAGGAAAACTTTCTGTGATCTCCATATTCTTGTGGAGAGAAGGGCCCCTACATGCGAATTTACAACAGAGCAACACTTTACATTCACAAGTGCAGAATGTGACCTTTGAGGAAGGATGAGTATGGATGACACTCAGTGATAGTTCCATACAGGTGTCATCTACATAATTGAAGGTTTGAGCTCTGGGCATAGTTCTGAGAATTAGTAGTTGAGTGAAGCCCTGAACAAGCCTGCAGGAGATTGTGTGCAGGGATGGCTTGCCAATCATGTTGGGACATTTTCCTGGACAAGTGGGAGTAAGGAGATTCATGGAGGTAACATTCTTCAGCATACTTGGTGAGAGAAGCTGATCTGTCAGGTAGGAATTATCCCTCTCTCAGCAAGATACTGGTGGATAATTTCCTTGACTCTTGATGCTGATAAAAGCTCTCTATTTCCAAGATGGTGTAAGAGATGTAGCCAGACTATCAAAAAGGAAAGTAAAATTCTTGCTCCTCCTGAAGCCATTAGTTCATGAATTTATTGCCAACAGTCAAGCAAAGTGCCACACACCCACAGAGCATCACACTGTCCTTATCATCCTTGTAAGAATAAGCATCTTTCTGCAGTGCAGATTTGAACAGACTTCCCTCAGCAGTTCCTAATCTGCTTGATGCCATTGACCAAATGGACTGTGCATAAAACTTTTTAATGACTGAATTATTTATTTACTTTGGAAAAGAGGATGGGATAGAGTGATGGGGGTCTGCACCAGCACATGGGGGAGATGCAAAGAAAAGTTTGTGGAGTCAATTCCCCCTTTTACCATGTGGGGTCCTGGGATGGAGCTGGGGTGGCCAGGTTTGCACAAAGGCAGCTTTACCCTGCTGCCTCTGCAATTCATTCCTGGTTTATGGAATACAGTGATCTGCACTGTATTCTATAACTTCCATTGGGTGACTGTGTTAGACTCATCTTCCATTGCTGAACAAATACAGGACTCAAACTACTTAGAGGAGCAAGGTATTTCTTCACACTTAGAGTTTCTGGCTGCATTTGAACATTTAGGTAGGAGCACTTGCACCAATATTAGTACTCAAGGAAACTGACCACACCTTAAAAGAGACATACTTCCTCACTTTTCAGCATTCCTGTATGCTAAAGTAGCTAAAACATGCCCTGCAGCTTACAAGCATTGTTCCCTATACATTCACAAACTAACATTTTAAGGGGGAACAATGGATTTTTTTTTTTTTTTACAATTTTCCAAATGCATCTCTTAGTCAAGCTGGGTAGAAGAGTTCACACCAATACCAGGGGCCAAGGGAAATGGCCACACCTTATTCACAGGACTGCTGAGAAAGGCAAAATTTCTCACTTGCCAGGCCAACATGTCTGGGGAAGTATCCTAAAGCATGTCAACTTCCTCAATCAGCTCCCTCCATATCATCTATCTGTCTAGGGATTAGTCCTACCCACTATGGGCTGGGCCCTCCCCATCAATCACTAAATCATATGCAAGCTTAATCAAGGATTAAGTTGTGTGCTCATTCTCCACAAAGGGGCCCAGAGTTCATGGTTTCAAGTCTAAGCTTGATACCTGTATCCAGCAATGTCACACATAAACACACTTGAAAATAAAACTGTGCATATATGTAATGCATATTATAAAAATAGACTTTTGTTGAAGGTGTTACCAGTCACTTGCCATAAAACTTTCTATTATTTTTAGATTATCTTCCCAATAATACAAATTTTACCACACCTGCCATGGATTCCTCATGTTGAGATGTCAGTTCTACTCAAATATATACCATTTCCCTGCCCAAATCAGCATTATCTACTTCTGGATATAGAAATATTACTTTACTCCAATAATATATATAAAACAAGAGAGCCGACAGAATCGTGGTTGATCCAGAAGCCTTATTATAACACTATATTTAAAGGGTATATTTCCTTTACTCAATTCATTAGAAGGTACAGATAAGATCAGTTTTCATGTTATCACCACAGGTTATGCAAAAAATCATTTATATGTGACTTAACTTTTTCTTCTTATGAAAATACATTATTACATAGTCTACCATGGACCACAGACACTAAGATCCTTAGAGGCAAGGGATTAACAGCCACAATAGTGTTCCTATACTAAAGGGGAACACAAAAAAAGAGCCTTACGCAATGCCACTGAGTCCTTACACCTCATCAGAGAGGAAGACCCAAAAGGAAGTTTGACATGCACAATAAAGGATGTTCAGAATGGGGGGGTGGAGGAAGCACTGGGAGAAAGGGAGGGAGGGGGAAAAAAAGGAAAATGGGGAGGGAGCAAGAGGGTCCAGGGAGGGGTGGAGGGAAGGAGGAGAATGGAGTACTTATCAACTTTGTATGAGTGGAAGAAATTAAAAAAAAATAAAATGGAAAATACATTGTTAATGTTTTCACTATTTAAATGTTACTTAGGTTATGGAGAAAGTATTAGGAAGTAGGAAAGAAAAATCAAAGCAATTGACAGTTTGGTTCACAAAGTCAAAGAGCAAAGCACAGAGCCAGTGTGTTAATAGCATAAAAGTGAGAAGAGGAAATGATTTAAAGTTACACAGAAAAAAATTCACACATTCTACTGGAGTAGATGCTCATCTCATTTTTCATTCTTCTGTAACACATGACAAATTTACAATGGGACACATGTATTATCTGATAGAACGCACCAGGCAAAGATGCACTAAGGTGATGAGCCTGTAAAAACAGGCAGTTATTTTTACAAACTCAGGATGCTTTCAGGACCCTGACAGTACCACAGCCCTTCCATTATGTATACTGAATTCTGTACATTGGTCTAAGGCTCCATTGTTGGAGTACTAAAGGTCACCCTCTTCTTGCAATGTCAATTTAGGCTGCATGTATTGAGTAGCTCCTGCTGGATCATACATTGGCACATGGTGGGTTTCAGATGTTCTTTTAGATGGATGCTTGTCTGAATGCAAATGGGTGACATGGTTTTAGGGCTTTTATTCATGAATGTCGCTCCCCCCTCCATACTGTGGACATAAAGCTTTGCTCTGTGCATTGACTTCCTATGAATGTGGCAGTAGTGAAAGTTGAATCTTGTAAGTTATACCATGTATCTTTCCTCACTGATTTTTCACAGAGTTCCAAAGGCCTTGTTTATGTGCCTGCAAAAGTAACAACCATCACTAATATTATCCCAAATTCCTCAGATCTATGCCAATGCCAGCAACATTTCTTCTCTGCTATATTACAGGGATGTTGCCATCACCATCAGCTAGACAAAGTCTTAAATTTGTGACATGAAAACTATTTTGTGTCATTCTGTGTGTTTCTGTATTTGGAAATTCTCCCATTTTGTTTTGAAATTTCAACTTTCATAATTTTAGACTGTCTTTTAGTGGCATCCAAGTGGTGGGAACCAAATTGTTGCAGTCTGCCTGCATGGTTGCTGATAAATGACCATCACACAGCTTAAGGGAACAAGGAGTTTACTTTCTTACGACAGTCTAGTTACAGTTCATAGTCCAGCTTGACAGGAGAGCACAGACCAACACCATGGCTGAGGGAACTGGCCACCATAACAGCTGAGAGATGGACAATCCTTACTTGCCAGACCAGCATGTCTGGCCAAGTATACAGAAGGATGCCAACTCTCTCAACCAGGTCTCTGTGATTTATCCAGGGCCTAATCCCACCCACCATGGGCTGGGTCTTCCCCAGCAGTTAGACAATCTCCTTCAGGTTTGCTCTGGGCTTAACTCAACCATCGACTCTCTACAACTGTGCCCAGAGCTCAAACCCTCCAAAGTCAAGTTGACACCTGTGCTTAACTATGACACAAATTTACAACAACATGATCTTTCTTCTGCATTAAATTAGGAAAGTGTAATTACACATAAAACACCAGCACTTTGACTGCCTTTGACCAGCAAACCTGGAAAATATCCAGTATAGAATCCTTTCTGAACTGATTTATGCCTTAAAGATGTATATTTAAAAGGAAAGCAAAATCAGCAGATGCCAATGCCAGTTGGGGCGACACAGCTTTACACTTCTGCCTCTCAGTGAGGTTTATGCTGTGGCTTGTATCACTGTGGGAGGAATATTGTAACTATGTTGACAGAAATACATTACAAAATCTTCAGGCTGCAGGTTGCTGATGGTGAGGGTAAAATCTGTCCTTGACCCACTGCCACTGAGCCTTGGAGGGACACCTGATTGCAAGGTGGTTGCATATCTAATCAGGAACTTCACAGCTCTGTCTGTCTTCTCTTGATACCACTGTAAGGGAGTGCTTATCCCTTGACTGGCCTTGCAATTGATGGTGATTTTGTCTCCTAGAGATGCAACCACAGATAGAGTCTGGGTCAGCTGAATTTCACATCTCACACCTATCATTGGAAATAAAACAAAATCAGAAACTGTATATTGAGAACCATGTAACAGAGTTTTCCTAATCATCTTACAGTGCTGCTCACATTGGGTTAGGAACACCCCCCCCCATGCTGTCCTTCATTACCTGGGAGGCAAAGGAGCAGGAGCCCCAGAAGCTGAGCAGAGGTCTTCATGTCCATGCTGCGTCCAGACTGGGACTGATCCCTGAGCAGGATGTGACCAGCCTGATAAAGTCTTCAAAGTAGTGGGCTGTGCTCCGTGTATGCAAATCATTAGCAGCTGAGCAGGGGGCACAGCTTCAGGGCTGGCACATGTGAGTGACTCTGCAAGGGCTCAGAAACCCTGAGTGTCCCCATTCTTCCAGGGCAGTGCACTATGCCCTCAGACATTTTTCTTTTTTGAGGAGTGAAGTGATGGTCCATTTTCTTGTGGTTTCTCCTATATATTTCTTACTAGCTTAACTTTGCCAATTCAGTCTTTCTGTGGATGAGAAAGATATTGTAGAAGACTTCTGCATTTATTCCTGTGAGTTTTGCTCAGGTCCTGAACTTCTTGGTGTGCCTATTTGTGAACACCACTGCTTGAGATAGAAAGATGTAAAAGTGACAACCAGTGGTTATGTCCATATAGAAGATGATAGATAGAAATCAAATTTTTAGATAAGAATTTAAAATAAAACATGAACAAAATAGAGTCTGGATAAGCCAGGTAAAGCCCAGGCTGGGCATTCTGGGTTTCATCTCTCATATCCAGAGCAGTAGTTACGATCCTCAGGTTCTTTGGCCATTTCCCAGATCCTCCATCTAGGACAGTTGCATCAGGGCTGTGCTCTCTGCACTTGGAATGGTCTCAGATGTGTTTCTCACACTGTGTCCATGGTAAATTTCTGTGCGATGTGTCCAATCCCTTGGGTCCATTTATACTTCCTTTTTCTTCTTGAGTGAACCCCCTTGAGAAGTGGAGGAATTCTCTACAGGGCTGTCTCTGATCTCCTGGAATCCATTGCATCCACTATAATCTACATGTCATTGCTTAGCCACATCGTCAATGTCTTAGGACAGTTGTGAACGACTAAGTGAAATGACTCAGTCATTGAAAGGGATAAAATTATACAAGGTGAAAGGTGAAGACACACAGTTCAGAGAAGAATCCTCAGCACACAGTAGATAAGAAAATGGACTGTGGTCTCATGTTCGAGTGGAGCAAGAAGAGGGTCCCCACGTGAGAATTTAGCCCAGGGGAGCATGTGACTTCTGGGGAAGCATGTACATTGCAACTCATGATAATTGCATATAGCTGTCAATTGGAGGACTGAAGGGTTGAGTTCTGGGCACAGTTGTGATAAATTAGTTGAGTTAAACCCTGAACAAGCCTCCAGGGGATTGTCTAATTAATGAGTAACACTCACCCCACGGTATATAAGACTTTTGCCTGGATAGCTGGATAAGAAGGAGGGAGTTAATTTTGTCATGGTAAGCTGTGAACAGAAATATTTAAAAACTAATTCTGAAACATAGTGAAATTAATATGTGTTTAATATGCTTAGATGTGTGTCAGTCATACTTAGGCCCAGGTGTCAACTTGACAGTTGAGGGTTAAGCTCTGGGCACATTTATAGAGAATTAATGGTTGTGTTAAGCCCAGAGCAAACCTGCAAGAGATAGTCTAGCTGATGGGGAAGACCCAGTCCATGGTGGGTGACATTAGACCCTGAACAGGTGGTTGAGGAAGTTGGCATCCTTCTACACACTTGGGCAGACATACTGATGATGGTGTAGCCAGTTCCTTTGGCCCTGATATCGTTACATGCTCTCCCATCAAGTTGGACTGAGAACTGTAACCAGACTGTCATTAAGGAAATAAGCCTCTTGTTCCCTTAAGCTCTTTGATAGTCATTTGTTCACAATCATGCAGGCAAACTGCAACAATGTGCTACCTTGAGGTTATGGAAACACAAATGCAAGTTAAAGAGCTTGAAAGGAGTCCAAGAAAGGAAAAGATTTCTTTCCAAGGAGCAATCAGCACTTTGTAATAGCCATTATCAGATGATACACAGACACCGTCATACATGCTGGTACATACATTGCCATTACTCACTAATATTTCTCCCAAAGGATCTTGCAAACACATTTTCAAAGAAAAAGAAACCCCCCCCCCAAAATACCCAACAACCAAAACAATATTGGCATGGTCCCTTTCCCCTACTCCCGCCACCCAGGACTCGCGCGAGGTCCAGCCGGGACTCACCGCGACCTAGGTAAGCTCCGCCCCCGCCCATCCCCAGAACCCTAGGCCAAATAATTCAATTCAGTGAAAAATGCACAGAAATTGAAAGAAGATCTTAAGAGTTAAAATGACAATGCCCAAGTCAAAGTGCAAACTCATGAGAAACAACACTCAAGTAAACAAATCTCCCGCTGAAGGAATTAATCCCATAATGTTCGACTCCAACCAGAACAAATCCACAGAAAATGTCCAAGAAAGCCTGACCCAGGATCACAACATGATCATTACCATGTTCAATACTATGAAAGAGGAAATCCCGGAGGAAGTATATAACCACATACACCACTTTGAAGAGGAATACAACAGACACTTGGAGGAGTTAAGAAAAACAGTACAAGAAACAAAAACAGGCATAGAGCAGGTAAAACAGACTCAAGCAGAGTTTAAAACTGAGCTAAAAGACAAGTTATCTTCAACCCAAAACTCCACAGAGAGTCTTATCAGCAGAACTAACGAAGCAGAAAACAGAATTTCAGACCTTGAAGATAAAGTGGGAGTACTAACCAGCTCAATGGAAGAGGTTGTTAAAGCCAAAAAGATACTTGAGAGAAATATTCAAGAGATATGGGACACCCTGAAGAAGCCTAACATGCGTATTCATGGAACACCAGAGCAAGAATCTCAAAATACCATCCCTGAGGAAATTTTTCAAACAATCATCAAGGAAAACTTTCCTCATCTAAAAAAAGAGAGGTCCATCTATATACAAGAGGCATTCCGCACCCCAAATAGATATGACCAAAATAGAAGCTCGCCATGGCAAATAATAGTTAAAACACTCCACATTCAAGACAAAGAAATGGTGCTGAGAGCTTCAAGGGAGAAAAAACAAGTCACTTTTAAAGGTAAACCTATTAAAATAAAAAATGACTTCTCAGTCAAAACAGTAAAGGAAGAAGAGCTTGGAGAGACATACTTCAAGTATTGAATGAGCAAAAATGTCCGTCATGATCGAGGGAGAAAGAAAAATCTTCCAGCACAAAGACAACTTGAAGGGATACATGTCCACCAAACCAGGCCTTCAAAAAATGCTAGAAATGATACTCAAGTTTGAAAAACAGGCATATCCAGGAAACAGAAGGGAAGTATAACACCATTAACAGCAAAGCAATATACTTACAAAAACTACTAAAGATAATAAATGTCTGGAATTGAAAATAGTTTCTCCATTATAACACTAAATGTTAATGGAATTAACTCACCAATGAAGAGACACAGATTACAAATTTGGATAAAAAATCACAATCCATCAATCTTCTGCCTGCAGGAAACCCATCTCACCACAAAAGATAGGCACAATCTAAAAATAAAAGGCTGGTCAACAATTCTACAAGCTAATGGAAGCAGAAAACAGGCAGGGGTAGCCATTATGCTATCAGACAAAGTGGACTTCAAACCAAAGAAAATCATAAGAGACATGGATGAATACTACATTTTAGTCACAGGTACAATTCACCAGGAAGACTTCACAATATTGAACATATATGCACCCAATATGGCCCCTCCCACATTCATTAAGCAAACCCTACAACGTCTAAAGCGAGAAATCAATCCCAAAACGATAATTCTTGGGGATTTCAATACCGCCCTCTCAATATGGGATAGATCTACAGGTAAAAAACATAACAGAGACACTTTGGAGTTTAATCAAACCCTTACTGAAATGGACCTTACAGACATCTATCATACTTTTCATCCACACACCAAAGAATACACATTTTTCTCAGCAGCACATAGAACTTTCTTCAAAATAGATCACATATTGGGCCACAAAATGAATCTCCACATATACAGGAATGTTGAAATTCTAGCCTGCACCTTATCAGACCAGCACAGCTTAAAACTCGACATCCACAACATAACAAACAACAGAAAATACACTAACTCCTGGAAACTTAGCACTATGCTGCTGAATGAGAATTGGATTCAGGAAGAAATTACAAAGGAAATTCAAAATTTCCTGAAAGTGAACGATAATGAAAATATAACTTACCAAAATCTCTGGGACACAATGAAAGCTGTCCTAAGAGGTAAGTTCGCAGCTCTTAATGCCTACATCAAAAAAATGGAAACATCAGAAATAAATAAATTAGAAATGCAGCTAAAAGCTTTAGAAAAACTAGAGCAATCTGATCCCAAAAGCAGTAGAAGAGAGGAGGTTAGCAAAATAAGGGGAGAAATATCTGAAATCGAGATTAGGAAAATGATAGAGAAAATTAACCAGTCAAAAAGCTGATTCTTTGAAAAAATCAATAAGATTGATACACCCCTAGCTAAATTAACCAAAAGCAAGAGAGAGAAAACCCAAATTAACAAAATTAGAAATGAACATGGAGTTATCACTACTGATACCCAAGAAATCCAGAGAATTATAACATCATATTTCAAAAACTTATACTCTGAGAAATTTGACAACACAAAAGAGATGGATGAATTCCTAAGTAAACACAAACTTACCTAAATTGAATCAGGAAGTTGTGAATTATTTAAATAGTCCTGTAACATATGAGGAAATTTAGGAAGTAATCTCAAATCTTCCCACCAAAAAATGTCCTGGACCAGATGGATTCGGCACAGAGTTTTACCAGACATTTAAGGAGCTAATAACACCAATACTCCTTAAACTGTTCCACCAAATAGCAAAAGAAGGAACACTACCAAATTCCTTCTATGAAGCTAATATCGTCTTAATCCCAAAACCTAATAAAAATACACTTAAAAAAGAAAACTATAGGCCAATCTCTCTGATGAACACAGATGCAAAGATTCCCAATAAAGTCTTAGCAAATCAGATTCAAAAACATATCAAAAAGATCATTCATGGAGATCAAGTAGGCTTTATCCCAGTCACACAAGGTTGGTTCAACATATGCAAATCAATAAATGTAATTCACCATATAAACCAGTCCAACGTAAAAGACCACATGATACTCTTGATAGATGCAGAAAAAGTTTTTGACAAGGTCCAACAGCCCTTTATGATCAAAACCCTAAAGAAAGTTGGAATGGAAGGAACCTTTATCAATATAATAAAAGCCATATACAACAAGCCAACAGCAAGGATTATACTCAATGGGGAAAAACTTGAAGCATTCCCACTTCAATTCCTAAAACTTAGATTAGGAACTAGACAATTCTGTCCTCTGTCACCACTTCTTTTCAATATTGTACTTGAAGTCTTACCTGAAGCCATAAGAAAAGAAAGGGACATAAAATGGATTCAAATCGGCAAGAAAGAAGTCAAGTTATCTGTATTTGTAGATGACATGATCCTATACCTGAGTGATCCTAAAAACTCCACCAGGAAGCTCCTGGAACTAATACAGAAATTCAGCATTGTGACAGAATACAAAATAAATGTACGAAAATCAGTGGGCTTCCTATATGACCAGAATGAAAGAACCATTTGGTGCTCTTCATGTGAGACCTGGGATAGTTGTCCTTGGCTTGTGCAGAGTTGTTACACTTGAGAACACATAATTCCAGGTGAACCCAAGCACTCCAAGAAAGCCCACCCCATGTGTTAGTCAGGAATCCCTAAGGCCCTGGCTGCCTCCATCCCACAGTGAACAGCAGGGTTGTGCCCAGTGCTGCCTGGCTCCTGTTGATCTGCATGTGCCCACAGCCCAACCCACTGCCTGGAGAACTTCATAGCAGGCTGTTCTAGCACCAGGCAGAATCAACCCAAGTCAGCTCAAACATCCACTGTGAGGGTCTCCAATCCAGCTCCTGGGGCTTCTGCTGCTCTGGCTCCCCACAAGCAACAATGCACTGACGATTTGTCAGTCGACTCAGCCCAGTGTGATCCGTGCTTTCAGATATTTAAATCTGTTTATAGCATTAATAAGTGTGTATATTTTTGTTTGTTCGACATCAGGTGTCCGATGTGATATCCAGGGAGATATGGCTCCCCTTCATCTTAACACTTTATCTTGTTCAGTCCACAGTACAAACACCGTATCCTCTCATGTAAAGGTGCGGAACATGACTCCTTTTAACAACTTTTAAAAATATATTGTCTTTGTTGGGCCTGGAGAGGTGGCTCAGGGGTTAAGCCTCCGCCTTGCAGGCGAAAGGTCCTGAGTTCGGATCCCAGATCCCACGTATAGACGCCAGGCGGAAGCGGGGGCGGCCTGCGCTTCTTAGTAGGGCGGAGCCTGTGAATCCCGGAGCAGAAGGAGGTGGAGGCGTTCATGGTGGTTCGCGAATTCGTCCGTGGTTCTACACATACACACACACACACACATACAGACACACACACACATACAGACACACACACACACAGACACACACAGACACACACACATGCACACAGTTGAATAAATAATAATAATAATAAAAATATATATATTGTCCTTTGTTACACAGAAGCATTGCATATGGCTTCCCACAGCATTTCGCAGTTCCCCTCCTCCCTAAAGCCTGGCGAGGAGCTGGCAGGTGGGAGCTAGTGGGGTCCAGGGTCAGAGGTCCCTGCACTCAGGGTTCCTGCTGAATGTTTCTGTTCTCTAGGATGCAACAACTGCTGTCTGCCGCTAGAGGGCGGTCCGACAGCACCCGTCTTTTTTCGTTCTCTGTCTCCCTCTCTCCCTCTCTCTCTCTTTCCCGTTCTCTCTTTCTTCCTTCTTCTCTCTTTCTCTCTCTTTCCCCGCTTTCTTTGTCCCTTCCTTCTTCCTTCCTTCCTTCCTTCCTCCTTCCTTCCTTCCTTCTCCTCCTCTCCTCCTTCCTGTCTTTCCTTTCCTGTCTTTCCTTCCTTCCTGTCTTTCCTTCCTTCCTGTCTTTCCTTCCTTCCTTCCTGTCTTTCTTTTTTTCTTTCGTTCTTTGTTTCTCACCTTCCCATTGAATAGCCCCACCCCCATGGACTGAGTCTTCTCACATCAACTATTCTCCCACGGGCTTGCTCAGGACTTGCCTTGGCTAACAATCCTTCACTGATGTGACCCGAACTCAGCTCTCAACTGTCAGGTTGACACCAATCCCTAAATGGCATAGGGTGGCATGGAGAAGATCACTCCATGAGTATTTACTACTTGTCTGGGACATGCTGTTGTCTGTGTTCAGAGAATGGAAACCATCACACAGCTCATTGGTCGGCTGTGGTTGTCCAGGGACCTGCACTACAGAGCCTCATTGCATGTTGACCCTTGTACATCGCTGTAGAGGACGGGACTACTAAGCAGCAGGGGAAGAGCATGTCTGGAAGATGCGTTTCTCTAAGTGATTCATTCAGTCACTATAACACAATACTCCAGAGGAAAGACGATTAAAGTTTTGGCCACAAATAGACTCTAGATCTCATAGGCTATGTTTTTGTTCCCTAAAAAGTTTATAATAAAGAATATCTAACAGTGTTTGCTGGGGTGAGAATATATACAGTTTTAACTGTGTAACCACATAAAGGAAATTCTATGCTTCAGCAAAGCCAAGGCTGTTGCTGACATGACCATCTGGTGGGGATTGCTGAAGTGGAAAAAAAAAAAAAGGGAGGGCAACATCTCTGCAGTTAGAAGCCCAGCCCCCTCCTAGAGGCTTTGCATGCTCCTCTCCACCCACCCTGAGCTCCACAACCCTTATCAAAGCCCCCAGGCTCTGGATCAGGAGCAGCCTATTGTAAGACTCAGAGTGAACCATGGAAACTCCAACTCTACTTCTCTGCCTGCTGCTTAGCCTGCCAGGTGAGAGAAACAGAATGGTTCTGCCTATCTGTGAATGCTCTCAAATATGTGGAGTCTTGTGACCTGGCACTTGTGGGTCTCAGAATAAAGTAACTTTAACCAGGCTGCCTCTGCTAAGAGGATGAGGAGTATTTGGATAACTTTTCTCTCTTATTTTTGTCTCAGGTATGTTGGGATAAGTCCTGCTGACACAGTCCCCGGCTTCCCTGTCGTTGTCTCTTGGGGAAACAGCCACTGTCACTTGCACAGTCAGTAAGAGTATCAGCAACTACTTAGCCTGGTGCCAGCAGAAGCTTGGGCAAGCTCACAGGCTCCTCATCCACATGCTTCAGCAGACTTGATGGTGTCCCAACCCAGTTCAATGGTAGTGGGTCAGGGACAGCCTTTACTCTCACCATCAACAGCCTGGAGCCTGAGGACTTGGCAGGTTTTTACTGCTACCAGTATTACAGAGGGTGTTACATTGACAACACAACACAAAAAACCTCCTTGGGACGCCTGCAGTTGTTCTGTTCACAACACATGCTTCTTTTGAGGACAACCGGGTAGAGGAGGCTCAGCTTTAACATCTCAGTCTGGAAATCTTGTGGCTCTGCAAACTATCTGGCTGACAAGGCTGGGACTGATTTCTGTTCTTTTCCTCAGACTTCCTTGCACAGACAGTTCAACAGTTTTGCTGCCAGTGGCAGTGACATCAGAGCAGAACCACATAAGTGGAGGCCTTTAAAAGTACAACTGCCATGTGCACTACAAAATGACCACATAGGAATAAGAACAGCAATTATATGTATACATACATCCATATATAAATACGTATCTCCACACACACCCACATTTATGTATATACCTATATATGTATATGCAAGAAAGATTTATCCTATGCAAAATATAGTGAAAATAATCTGTGAAACATGATATATTTCTGTTAATCAGTGTGAAAATGTGTTGATTTTATAGTCTTATGAATGATATTTAAAGTGATATGAGTTCATTTGCATATGTCACACATTTAGCCACATGTTTTTTAGCCATATCCCTTATAGATCACAGTACTTATAAGTTTCATACAGTCTGTGAGTTTAGGACACATGAATTAACATGGCTGTTTAGGCATTTATTTATTTATTTATTTAAAAAAAGCAATCTGGTAAGCCACATGATGCCCACAAAGAAATACCTGTTCCAGATATATCAAAAATAACAAACAAATAATCCTAATATGTGACTAGGGTAATTCACTTAGCTAACAAGATGAATAACGACAACAGAAAGAACTGTAAGCAAATAAGTTATGTTACTGGCTAGAGCAAAAACTTACCTGCCAATCATTGCATTCTCCAATTTGGAGAAAACAGTGAAGGAAGAAGCCTCAATAAAATGTTCCTTATAAGACACTCACTTGATATCTAGGACATTCACAGACTGAAAGTGAAGGAATGGAATAAAATATTCAAGGGAAATAGTTGTGAAAAGAATGGAATAATAGCCACATGAATATGAGACCAAATGTACATTAAGTGCAAAGCCCATTAAAATGAAACAAGGATGATGATGATTATTATTTAATGGTTAAGGAGTCTGTTAATCATCAGCCATTATAGGCTGTGTTTGTGACTCACTGAGTTTCATAGGGCTGCCTGCATTAGCACGTGCCTGGACACTTGTTGAATCATGGATAGTAAATCAAAGGCTAGATCCTCAGCAGTCCCTCAGGGAGGGTTGGTGCTTCCTGAGGTCTTCTCCTTTTCTGGATGAAACATTGACAGGCAAACCATGTGAGGTCTTTCCCCTGACTGCTGTTGATCTGCAAGTCACACAGCTGCAGCAAAATGTGCCATCCTCCAACTTCATCATTTTTGACACCAAAACCCAAATACTGTACAATCGTTGCCTGAGAGGTGTGCCAGCAGCTTCCCACTAGGATCTGGGAATGAAGAATCACTTTAAGAGAAAGAGGCTATGTCAAAAAAGGGGTTCCTTCAGAATTTCATACTTTATTCCACTGCTGTATTGGGGAAGAGAGCTCAGAGAAGCAGAGACTGAATGAACTGCTGTGTGAAGTGTCAGCTCTGGTACAGGAACCATGGAGTCCCCAGAACTAGCACAGGAGGAGTTGAAGCATCCCCTAACCCTTCAGATGCCCCAGGTGAGGTTTTTAGGACCTGCTTCATTTGTTAAGTCTGAGTCCTTGCTAATCTGTGCAGATTCCATAGCCTAGACCTTCACTGTCCTGTGATCCTTATCTTCAGAATTCCTCATGAACTATTGATCTCTTTGCTGCTTAAACATTTGGAATGTCATGAAGAAGAGGACCCATCTGTGTTTCTTACAGAATCTGAGGCAGTGGTGAATGGAATAGGATCAGCTTCATGAATAGTGTGAAGAATTGGATCCAGATATTAGGATTCCAAATTAAATTCTGTTAGTTGAATGGTGCATCCTGGCCACTGGATGGCAGAATGCACCTTAGAATGGAGAAGCAGGATGAAGGCTGCTGCCAGCCAATGGTGTGAACCCGGAGGCTGGGAAGAGCTCAGAGGGCTTTCAGGGCTCATAGGCCAAGAGGACCAGACACACGGGACATTTGGCATAAATGCCTTCTTGTGGGACGGCTGTGCGTGGACACCGCCATTATATATGATACCGGCTTAGGATAAATATCAGCAAGCTGTAATTAAAATGCTCTCTCACTAGTTGTTACCCTAGTATCCTAGATAGAGTCTTAACTTTAACATACGGAAGAGTCCACAAAATAGTTTGCCTTAAAAAAATTACACCTCATTTTGGGTCATCTAATGAAGCCCACCGGAAGTCTTTTTACTGTATTTCAGATGTGAGATCACGTGACAACCTGTCCGGGCACACGGGTGGCTTGCTCTGTCACACAGTCACTGGATGATAGTGGTACTGGCATTTAGACACAGCATTTTTGTCCTTGAATATGTTCCTTCCTTTTGAACTTATGTATCCCATACATAAAACTGTGACTCACAGCATGACAAAATGGTAAACATTACAGCTTGGAAACCATAACACCACCCTTCCTGTGCCTCAGGTCACTGCTGGCCTTCATATTAACTTCAATTGTTCTTTGATTTTTGTCTGTAAAGCACAGATTTTCTAAAGCTTCGACAAAGTAAATTATAGTAGTAAAAACTTGGGAGGTCGTGGTTCAGAGAACATGGAGGAAGAGTCTGTAAAAATCTGAAGCGAAGGCAGAGTGAAGCCAGACACGTCTCCTGGACATGACAGGGCTGTTGTGTCCATGAACTCATCGCAGCTGTGTGGACTTCCACAGGACTTGCTCAGGATTTGGTCTATCAGCATTTCTCCATGGAAGGAGATTTCAAGGAGGTTCCACACCTCCCTGTGAGAATTTTGAGGGTTAATGCTGGATGGGGTGGGGGATAGAGGACTCATTTTCCTCAGTGGTATATTCACTGTTATACATTTGTGCTTCAGCAAGAGCTCAGGCACATGCCACCGAAGGAAACCCAGATGAAACTCAGAGGCCCACACTTGCAAAAAGACATGAAAATAGGAGGGAGACTGGCAGGGAAGAAGAAAGGGGAGATGAGCTGAGGGGTTAAGATGTCAATATATGATAAACAGACTGTATTCATGTATGAAACCCTAAAAGAATAAAAAATTAGTAAGATTTGAAAAGATTTGGAGACATCTGCCCTTGTCTACTTCAGACTACTTGGACTTCCTCCAATGAGTCTTCCTTTCAACTTCTGATTCATGCTATTTTTCACAAGCTGTGTCCTGTGAGTCTCATTTGTGCTTCTCCCATAGAAAGTAGATAAAAATGTCCATCATTTCAAGTAGTAGAATTTATCCATAGGCTGTATCATGCCCAGGTTACATAATAGTTAGTATATGTTATTTTTTTCTAAGTGATTTTTTTTCTGCTGTTGAAGAGCAGTGTTGATAGCCTTTCTAAGGGTAAAACGTTCCCTGTCTGTGGTCAGAAAGGATGTTAGTTGATAACAAGTGGTAAATTTGAGGTCAGAAGCTGACCCAAGTTTGATGTATGATAAACACACCCTGCTCCGTGGTGGGAGTGTTTGTGCACACAGTACCAATCACCATGGCCTCACTAGCTCCAGACAACACAAACTAATAGTCTCATCCCTGGAGGTCAGAGTCCTTCGGAGATGAATGAAGAAATCTGGAGTGATGAGTTTCAGTATCTGAAAAGGCAAATCTGATCTCCACCTTTACTTTGCTTCAACTCCAAGATGTTCCATCCCTGTCCTGCCACTCCACACACACTTCCAGTGTCAGGTCTATTCTCTGACTGGGTCCTCTCCTTCACTCCCTGTGATTGAGAACTGTGCCAGCTGGATAGGTATGGCCAGCTGGAGGTTGTGTTGTGGACACATCTGTGAAGAATTAGTAGTTGAGGCAAATTCTAAATAAGCCTGTGATTGATTGTCAAATTTATGTGGGAAGACCCAGCCCATGATGGACAGAACAATTCCCCCAAGCAAATTGATGAGATGGAAAGAACTGAGTCAGTAAGTTGCATACTTTGGCATACTTTGTCAGACTCACAGTCTGGTGGGTAATGAAGTTTCTTCCTCTCTCCGCAAATCATGTAGATAGGGTATGACCATTTTTCCCCACCCAACTATCATGGATCATGTAATTTTCATATCCTCCCATATAGAATGTGGCTGTGCTGAGACCTTAAATACAGGCAATGGTGCCCTCACAGGAAGACTCAGCAATATCTGCCCTGACCACTGAATAAATCACATGATTGTCATAAATATGTAGGTATAAAAGTATTGTGGTTTTTATTACTTCATTGTGAAATAACAGAAATCAATATTATTATATGCAATGATATTGTAGTGACACAGGGTTGTAAAGTGAGCATTAATGTAATACATACATACCTTGCTTGAGTCCAGTGTTGTAGAATAAAGAGTTTTGTTGGATTTCCTGGCTGTTGTAGGTATAAGGGAGATCAGGATAGAGATGAATGAAGGGCGTGATGAATGGAGTGATGGCTCAAAGTTTTAAATCTTTGCCTAAAAGCAAAAAGACTTGAGTATTGATCTCATAAAAATACTGGGTGGAAATGGTGGTTGCCTGCACTTCTGCTCCTGGAAGGCAGAGCCTAGGAAGCCCTAAAGCAAAGCAATAAGGAGATTTAGCAAGTCAAGTTCATTCTCAAAGTCACCCTTGGACTTACATAGGCACAGGCACACACACTCATACACCCTCTTATACACACACACACACACACACACACACACACACACACAAATACATATATATGGATGGGCATACTAAAAAGTTCACCTTTCATGACTGTGACTTTTGTTCCTCAGGCTTCTAGAGTCCAATTTACAATTAGAAATGCCAATGCCAGCAATAGTTAGAAACAGAGAAAGATGATGAGAGATCCTGGCTGAGGATGAAAGTTCCAAGGGAAAGCAACATGGATACCTGATGAAAACCAGAACCAAGGACATAGCTTTGGGAGACTTGAGTACAGAGCTCTATACGGCTTCATTTGGAAAGGATGTCCAGCAGGGAGAACCACTGACACTAGTCTGTCCCTTCTAGGGTATCCTGATCCCACATGGCTGTGGTGTAACTCTCACCTCCTGGTTAACAATCATCTTCCTTTAGAGCACGATAGCAAAGGTTTCTCACTGGACATTATTGAATGTTTGATAATATTAAATGAATCTTTATAAATTGTGATAGAATTGTGATTACTTTAAAAACAGAATCCTCTAAATTTTAATGATTATTTATGAATATAAATGGAGACAAAAATATGCACGATATGGTGTATGTCACAAACCTGTCATTGTAAAGTTGCAAAACCATGGCCCAGAGGTAAATTTGTGGCTCACATTTTGTTTTTTTAAGTGAAAATTTATCAGAACACATAAAACATACATTCCAAACAGAATGTGACACATGAACATTAGTATGAGCAAGATATGGAATTCCAGGGTCTATTGACATTTGAGCTAAAGATTCGCAGAGTCACAGACTTAATAACAGGATGAAGATGTGAGGAGAAAAAGAGTCTTAGCAATTCAAAGGAGCAAACAATTAAGCTTTCTTGAAGACTTGCTTTCTGGAATTTTCTTTTGTTTCAAAAATACATAGTTTATGTAGCATAACATGAGATTTATACTAGTTGAAAATGAAAATATGCCAAATGACTATTCATCTAAGGGAAAATATTTTGGTAAAGAAATTGTGAACATCCGTATATCAATTTTCATCCTATAGTATACTGCCAAAGACCATACAAGAAGCACAGTTTAAAATAGATCTATTCTTATTCTAGAGAACTACTTAGAATATAGACAGAGATTTGCAATTTTAACCTTATCTATGGTCGGACATTCTTTGCCATAATATCGACAGATAAGCTTGAGCTGTTAAATAATCTAGGTTCTCTCCACCAGACATTTAATTTCAAATGTTGACCATTGTCATGGTAAATATGAATATCTTGTGAATGAGCGCAGAAGACAAGATAGATTTGAAAGCATGCACATTTTTATTCAAAAATAACAGCAAAATTGGTGACAGCAATGGCCCATTCATCATATTTAGGAATACATATTTCATATTATTTGTTAATTTCACAATATATTCTTTGTAAATGATGCATTATTTTCTAAATAGAAAAAATGCTGCTTTTAATGGAGACTTTAAGAATGTACTTTTAAATACAGGAATTAAAAGGCCCCAAGTGAGACTGGTTGCAATGCAGATGATCTTGAGTTGTCACTGACACCTGGCACTGAGTCTGTCGCTCACCCTGGACAGACAAGACTTATTTTTTTGGTTGTCATGTGAAGACTTTGACACTGGCTGGTCTTGTGATTCAAATGGCTAAACTGTCTCAATACCCATTTTCCCCTGTTCTAAGTTGACTGGCTGGTCTTGTGATTCGAATCGTTAAACTGCCTCAATACCCATTTTCCCCTTGTTCTTCCTGCAGCTCAGATCCATTCCACAATCGGCTTTATCAAGGAAATTGATCCTAAGGAGACCTTGTCTGAATTTCACTTTCCTGCAGTTTTAAAACATATGTCTTTTATTCTGAGGGGAAAACAATGAGAATCATAATTTTTCCAAAACAAAAATTGTATGCAGACCTGACTTTAACTGCCATAGAGTTTTGCACCGGTAACCTGTGGAAATAAATATATATGGTAGTGATGATGTAAAAAATGTGAAATGCTTAAATTGTTAGATGCAGAGCTGGGGAGATGGCTCAGGGGTAAAACCTTTGCCTTTTCAGGCAAAAGACCTGACTTTGAATCCTCAGTGTAAAACGCCAGGTAGAATGGAAGCTTCCTGAGATTCCAGCCCTGGAAGGTGGAGCCTGGGAAACACCAGAGCAAAGCAATAAAGAGGTAACAGGATCCAGGATGATTCTGTATGTTGTCTTTGGGCCTCTTCAGGCACGCACATTCAAAGTACCCTTTGGCACATGTGCAAACACACACACACACATACACACACACACACACACACACACACACACACACACCCCATCTAGTATTGAATAGACCTATGACTCTAAATGATGACTTATCTGCAAATAATTCATCTCCAGAACAAAGTTATATTTGTGCCCTTGTAGTAGATTCTGTTCTAATAATGATAAGAATGATGCTTCAGTGCCACTTAAAGTACCACTCAACAGTTACAATGGAGGTGCCCCTGTGTGCTGAACTTCTTCCATATGGAGACACTCTCCTTACTCTGTTTATAGTTTCCCATAACATGGACAGTTTTCATCTCCACCTTATGCAGAGGATTCTTCAACATACTGTGTGAACTCCAGTAGCCTGTCTTTTCCTTTTACCTTATTTCATTTTATTAATATTTTCAAAAAATCTATGTGGAGCACATCCTTTATCCCAGCCATTGAGAACTGTTTTTTATCAGGATGCAGAAGAGATGGATGGTAAAGTAATATGCAGGTCTGTGGAACAAGACAGATTCTGGTGCAGCTGAACCCTTGCTATTGAGGATACCTCAGTTTCCTAGAAGAAGCTGCTGGAGAAAAGAAGAATGGGAATCACAAATAGTAAAAACTCACTCCCTGAAATATATGACATATATGTCACTTTGCCTGACATATGAAAAGTTAGTGGGAAATGTATTAACCACAGATTGTAAAAATAATTTCCTTTTCTCACAGGAAAACACAGTGATTCTGTCTATGTTTCTGAGAAAGAAATTTTCTGCAGACCACCTGTGAGGTAGGTTCCTGGGAGCCAGCTCTGTGGCTATGGCCAGGACTGTACACACAAGCTGATTTGCATGTGCTAGAATCCAGCCCATTGCTCTGAGGCTTCTTGAAAGACCTATCACACCTCCAGTAGGACTCAGTCTCAATCGGGTCACAACATGGGCTTGGGAGGGGTCCCCTCTCATCTTCTTTTTACTATGGATTTCAGGTAAGGAAGATGCTTATCCCTTGTGGTTAGTGCTGCCTGGCTGGTCAGGAAATGCTTTAGGAAGCATCATTATGTATTTCATTTATTTTGGATTTGTAGTATCATGTGCCAGATGCGACATCCAAATGACCCAGCCTCCATCCCTGACTGCATCTCTAGGAGGCAGAGCCACCTTCTAGTGCCAGGACAGTCAGAACACTGGCTATGAAATAGCCTGGTATCAGCAGAAACCAGGGAAAGCACCTAAACTCCTGAGCTATGACACATCCATACGGACGTCCAGGCTGTCATTCACCATCCATAGCAGTGGGTCTGTCTTACTTCAGGGAAAAGCGACACATGTGTTAATGTTTTTATGAGACTAAACACCTGAAGTTTGAGATTATAGAGTTAAAATGTTACAGACCAAAACCAAATTATTTCGAGCTATTTTTTATTCTCCTTGAAAACCATTCACTGCCTACCCCTGGGTCTGTTCTAATGTCTGTGCCTATCAAAGCCTTAAAATGTATTCTTAGCAAACCAAAAGTTTCCACCAATCCAAAAGCAGAGAATGTCACCAGAGAGCATCTAAGATCTGCAATAGCACTTTTTCCCTGCCTCATTGTAACCTGCTTGCCTGTGGCCCCCACAAATGTATTTTGCAAGCACTTTTATGAGTTTCTTCCTTCTGTAACAAATAAAATCTCATGGTAGCATTTAAGCTATGAAATGTGGTTATTTGGGGAAGCCTGAATTTGTCTGCTTGTTTTGCCAGTTTTTGTGAACTGATTAACAAATGCCTGGTGAATTATTTTTGCCCAGTGAGGAAATTCTGTGGGGGTAATTTTGTTTTTTGTCTCTGCTCCATTGTTCCTTGTCTCTGGTTCATCAAAATCAGACTTTTGATATTATGAAAAACAGGAAAAATCAAAATATGGGAAATTGGATTGAGGGATGGGAAGAATTGGGAGATGGAGAGATGGGATGGCAAATCTTTGAGGGTGCAATTTGTTATTACATGTATCCTAGTTAGATATACAGGTGTTAACTTAATGGTGGCAGGTTGAATTTTGGACATATCTGTGAAGAATTGACAGCTAAAGCGAGCCCCAACCAACTCTGCAGAAAATTGTCTAATTGATGTTTGAAAACCCAGCCCAAGTTTGGTGGGACTATTCCCTAGAAGGTGGACAAGTTGAGGATTGGAATGATTTTGATGCAGGTCTGGGGTTTTATGTCTCCAGGTTCTTGTGTTCAGGAATCAAAGATTGAAACCAGAACACAAATAGAGGATTAAAGCATAATTTATTAGAGGAAAGAAAGATATAAATTCCATAAGGGGCAAGAAAGTTGTCTGGTGGCTGTTCCAAATGTGTTTATGTGCCCGGGGATTGAAATGGGAGAGCAGTAAAAAGGGACTAGAGGAGAGAAAGAAAAGAACTCACAGACTCCACACATGGAGGCCCATGAGAGGAAAGGAAGCCAAAAAGGAACTCATGGATTCCAGATGTGGAATTCATGGACCCAGAAAGGAACTCACAGATATGTAGTCCATGAGGGACAAGGGAACCGAAGATGGATGTCAGGGTCAAGTGTATTTATGTGGTTAGGCAGGAACAGGAAAAGTGGCTTTTCCTTATGGGTGACCAGAGCGTTTGATTTCCCGAATCTTATTGGTCTGTTCACATTGAGGGTCAGCCCAGTTGATCTGGGGACTGACCTCATGGTCAAACTTTTTCCCTAGCCTTTCATGAACCTAGGAGTGGGGGAAGTTGGCAACCATTTACCTGTGAAGGAGTAGAGCCAGTTCCTCAAGATTAATAGGCTATGTTTCGCCAAGGCAATCCCAGCAGAGGGGGATGACCTTCAAAGACCTTCAATGGCTCTGTTCTAAAACTGCCTAACTTTGGCACTCTCACTGTCCTGTGAGTGAAGTTTACTCCTCCCTCAGTGGTCCCTGTGGGTGTGGACAGTTCCTTCAGCTCCTGGTGCTGGTGTGAGCTCTCCTGCCATGCTGACCATTTGGTGATTCACACTACATGTATATAACCAAGAATTTATAATACTACACTGATCTTTCTAATTACAATCTGGGATTCTTCCCTCTTATATTTATATTTTGTGTTCAATGGTGAGAATTCGGGCTGAATAATTCTGATGGCATAATTTTTTCCATTAGGTCCTCTGTAGCACCACTTGCTCATTGTCCTTGTCCCCTGCATTCTCCCTGAAGGCAACATTCTTCACATTCTTGCCACATGTGCATTATCCTGATACTTTGCTTTTCCTCATGAACTTGTTCTCCTGGGCATGGGCCTCCTCTGCTTGTCTGCACTCTGACACAAGCACCAGTTTCCTTTAACCTTGTAAGGGATCTTAACCTTCTTGGCTCCTCCACCTTGTGGATGGAGAAAGTAAATCCCCTGGGCTATTAGGCTGCTCTCCTCATTCCAATCTAGTATCATGATACACCAAGACTGGAGCTCAGATCCCCGGTATCCACATAAAAGCATGGCAGATATTGTGGCATCCTGTTACCCTATCATGAGGGAGGCAGACAAAGGGGATCCCCAGGGCAAGCTGGGTAGCTGGACTAGCCAGCATTAGTGAGCAGTGAATACAGTAAGAGACCTCACCTAAATAAATAAAGAAACAGTAGATTACTTCATAACGGTACTGGTTTAAATTTGGCCCTAAAACCCCCAGGCAGCCCAAGGGACCCAGCTCCTCCCACCAGCCAGCCAGAGCCAGGAACTGTGCCGGGCCGGGGAGGACCCCATTCTCCTGGGCCACACCCCCAGGTTAAATAGCACCCGGCCACCCGCCCAACGCATCCTCCCTTTTCCCAACACGCCCTGCACTGGGACACACACAGTCCAGCCCAGACTCACTGTCAGGACCTAGGTAAGTTCCGCCTCCCGGCCAACCCCAAAACTTCAGGCCAAATAATTCAGTTCAGTGAAAAACGCACAGAAATTGAAAGAAGGTCTCAAGAGTTAAAACAACAATACCCAAGTCAAAGAGAAATAACACCCAAGTAAACAAATTTCCCACTGAAGGAATCAATCCTATAATGATAGACTCCAACCAGAACAAACCCATGGAAAATGGCCAAGAAAGCCTGACCCAGGATAACAACTTTCAAAACATGATCATTACCATGTTCAATACTATGAAAGAGGAAATCCAGGAGGAATTAAATAACTGCATCAATCGCTTTGAAGAGGAACACAACATTTGGAGGAGTTAAGAAAAACAGTTCAAGAAACAAAAACAACATAGAGTAGTTAAAACAGACTCAAGCAGAGTTAAAAACTGAACTAAAAGACAAGTGATCTTCAACCAAGAACTCCATAGACAGTCTTATCAGCAGAACTAATGAAGCAGAAAACAGAATTTCAGACCTTGAAAACAAAGTGGGAGTATTAGACAGCTCAATGGAAGAGGTTGTTAAAACCAAAAAGACACTCAAGAGAAATATTCAAGAGTTATGGGACACCCTGAAGAAGCCTAACATGCGTATCCATGGAATACCAGAGCAAGAATCTCAAAATAACACCCCTGAGGAAATTTTTCAAACGATCATCAAGGAAAACTTTCCTCATCTAAAAAAAGAGAGGCCCATACATATACAAGAGGCATTCTGCACCCCGAAACAGATATGACAAAACAGAAGCTCGCCACAGCAAATAATACTTAAAACACTCCACATTCAAGATAAAGAAATGGTGGTGAGAGCATCAAGGGAAAAAAAACAAGTCACTTTCAAAGGTAAACCTATTAAAATAACAAAACTTCTCAGTCAAAACAGTAAAAGCAAGAAGAGCTTGGAGAGACATACTTCAAGTATTGAATGAGCAAAAATGTCAACCCAGGCTGATATACCCTGCAAAACTATCCGTCATGATCAAGGGAGAAAGAAATATATTCCAGTACAGAGACAACTTGAAGTGATACATATCCACTAAACCAGGCCTTCAAAAAATGCTAGAAATGATACTCAAGCTTGAAGAAAAAAACAGGCATATCCAGAACAGAAAAGAAGTATAATACTAGCAAAACCTAAAGGTGTAACAATACACTTACAAAATCCACTAAACATAAAAAATTTGTGGAATTAAAAATAGTTTCTCCATTATAACATTAAATGTTAACGGACTTAACTCACTGATCAAGAGACACAAATTACAAATTTGGTTTAAAAATCACAATCCATCAATCTGCTGCCTGCAGGAAACCCATCTCACCACAAAAGATAGGCACATCCTAAAAATAAAAGGCTGGTCAAAATTCTGCAAGCTGATGGAATCAGAAAAAAAGGCAGGGGTGGCAATTATGCTATCGGACAAAGTGGACTTCAAACCCCCAAAAATCATAAGAGACATTTTAGTCACAGGTACAATTCACCAGAAAGACTTCACAATACTGAACATATATGCACCCAATATGAACCCCCCACATTCATTAAGCAAACTCTACAATGTCTAAAGCAAGAAATCAATCCCAAAACGATAATTCTGGGGGATTTCAACACTGCCCTCTCCACATGGGATAGATCAACAGGTAAAAAACTTAACAGAGTCACTTTGGACCTTAATCAAACCCTTAGTGAAATGGACCTTACAGATCTCTATCAAGCTTTTCATCCACGCACCAAAGAATACACATTTTTCTCAGCAGCACATGGAACTTTCTCCAAAATAGATTACATATTGGGCCACAAAATGAATCTCCATATATATAGGAAGGTTGAAAATCTAGACTGTGCCCTATCAGACCACCACAGCCTAAAGCTGGACATCCACAACACAACAAAAAACAGAAAATACACTAACTCCTGGAAACTTAACACTATGATGCTGAATGAGAACTGGATTCAGGAAGAAATTAAAAAGGAAATTCAAGATTTCCTGAAAGTGAACGATAATGAAAATACAACTTACCAAAATCTCTAGGACACAATGAAAGCTGTCCTAAGAGGTAAATTCATAGCTCTTAATGTCTACATCAAAAAAAATGGAAACATCAGATATAAATAATAAAGCATCTTAAAGCTGTATAGAAACTACAGCAATCTCATCTCAAAAGTAGTAGAAGAGAGGAGATAAGCAAAATCAGGGGAAAAATATCCGAAATCGAGATTAGGAAAATGATAGAGAAAATCAACCAGTCAAAAAGCTGGCTCTTTGTAAAAATCAATAAGATTGATACACCCCTAGCTAAATTAACCAAAAAGCAAGAGAGAGAAAACCCAAATTAACCAAATTCGAAATGAAAATGGAGTAATCACTACTGATTCCCAAGAAATTCAGAGAATTAGAGCATCATGTTTCAAAAAATTATACTCAGTAAAATTTGACAACACAAAAGAGATGGATGAATTCCTAAGTAAACATATCTTACCTATTGAATGAAGAAGTGGTGAATTATTTAAATAGTCCTATACATATGAGAAAATCGAGGAAGTAATCTCAAATCTTCCCACCAAAAAATGTCCTGGACCAGTTGCATTCAGCACAGAGATCTACCAGACATTTAAGCAGTTAATAATACCAATACTCCTTAAACTGTTCCATCAAATACCAAAGGAAGGAACACTACCAAATTCCTTCTATGAAGCTAATATCGTTCTAATCCCAAAACCTAATAAAGATTCACTTAAAAAAGAAAACTATAGGCCAATCTCTCTGATGAACACAGACGCAAAGATTCTCAACAAAGCCTTAGCAAATCGGATTCAAAAACACATCAAAAAGATCATTCACGGGGACCAAGTAGGCTTTATCCCGGCACACAAGATTGGTTCAATATATGCAAATCAGTAAATGTAATTCATCATATAAACCATTCCAAAGTCCAAGACCACATGATACTCTCGATAGATGCAGAAAAAGCTTTTGACAAGATCCTACAGCTTTTTATGATCAAAACGTTAGAGACAGTAGGAATGGAAGGAACCTTTATCAATATAATAAAAGCTGTATATAACAAGCCCACAGCAAGGATTATACTCAATGGGGAAAAACTGGAATCATTCCCACTTTGATCAGGAACTAGACAAGGCTGTCCACTCTCAACACTCTATTCAATATTGTACTTGAAGTCTTAGCTGAAGCCATAAGACAAGAAAGGGACATAAGAGGGATTCAAATCAGCAAGGAAGAAGTCAAGCTATCCCTATTTGCAGATGACATGATCTTATACCTGAGTGATCCCAAAAACGTCACCAGGAAGCTCTTGGAACTAACTGAGTAGTTCAGCAGGGTGGCAGGATATAAAATAAATGTGCAAAAATCAGAGGCCTTCCTATATGCCCAGAATGAAAGAAGTGAAAAAGCCTTGAGAGAAACAGTCCCATTTACTATAGTCCCTAAAAAAATGTAATACCTTGGTATAAACCTAACCAAGGAGGTAAAAGACCTTTACAATGAAAACTTTAAAACCCTAAAGAAAAAAATAGCAGAAGACACCAGAAGGTAGCAAGGCCTCCCTTGTTCCTGGATTGGCAGAATCAACATCATAAAAATGACCATCCTACCAAAGGCAATATACAAATTCAATGCTATACCAATTAAAATCCCAAAGCAATTCTTCAAAGAAGTAGACCAAACAATCTCAAAGTTCATATGGAGGCACAAAAGACCCAGGATAGCAAAAACAATCCTGAGTAACAAAAACAGTGCTGGAGGTATTACCATACCAATCCTAAGTCTATACTACAAATCCATAGTTATAAAGACAGCCTGGTACTGGCTCCAAAATAGACACACAGATCAATGGATAAGGATTGAAGACCCAGATATAAGCCCACAAAATTACAGCCATTTGGTCTTTGACAAAGGGGCCCAAAGAATCCAATGGAAAAAGAACTGTATCTTGAACACATGGTGCTGACAAAACTGGATCTCCACATGCAGAAGATTAAAACTGGACCCGTACTTGTCACCATGTACAAGACTTAATTCCAAATGGATCAAGGACCTTGATATCAGGCCAGAGACTATAAAAATCATAACTGAACGGATAGGGAACTCCCTTGAGCTGATTGGGCTAGGCCAACATTTCCTAAACAGACATCCAATGGCACAGTCACTGCTACCAACTCTCAACTGTTGGAATCTTGTGAAATTAAAGAGCTTCTGTTCAGATAAAGAGATTGTAACAGGAGCTCAAAGGCAACCCACAGAATGGGAGAAAATCTTCACTAACCACACATCTGATAGAGCTCTACTGTCCAGAGTGCACAAAGAACTTAGAAAACTAAACACCAAGGAAACCAATGGCCCAATTAAAAAATGGGCCCTGGAACTTAAAAGAAACTTTACCAGGGATGAAATTAAAATGTCTAACAAATATCTTAAAAAATGCTCCACTTCTTTAGCCATCAGAGAAATGCAAATCAAAACTTCCCTGAGATATCATCTCACCCCGGTCAGGATGGCAAAAATCCACAATACAAACTACACCAAATGCTGGAGTGGATGTGGAGAGAGGGAATGCAGGCTTATACAGTCACTCTGGCGAGCCATCTGGAGATTCTTAAAGAAATTAAAGATTGAAATGCCATATGACCCTGCTATTCCACTTTTGGGAATAACCCCCCATACAGCAGAGGTTCCCCTCGATAGCACAAGCACGACCATGTTCATAGCAGCACTGTTTACAATAGCAAAGTCATGGAATCAACCCAAATGTCCAACAGTTGACGAGTGGATAAGGAAACAGTGGTACATCTATACAATGGAGTACTACTCAGCTATCAAAAATGATGAATTACTGAAATTTGCCGAGAAATGGACGTCATTAGAAAAATTATATTAAGTGAAGTATCCCAAACCCAGAAAATTAAGTGCCATATGTACTCCCTAATATGTGGCTCCTAGTTCCAAACCCATCCAGCCCACCTTCGGACACTCATAGGTAAATCTATGTGTTACCTACAGTAATTGCAAGGATTATGAACAGGAGGGATGGGGTTGGATGGCCACACCAAAAATAAGGAGAGAAGTGACCATGTTACAGTAGAGAAAATAGGTCTCCATCAATGACTGCAAGTAAGTAATGTGACACCTGGTTAAGTTCACAGACATTCGTTCCTTATCATTTACAACTAAGGGGGTATGATCTCACCAGAAGTGGAGGGCATATAATCTGGCAGATAAAAAGTAACCATTTTTCAAATGGGTGATTGACCCCTCCCTCACTGAGGTTTCCTACTTTTATTACATCTACCCTTGAATGTGCTCTTATAATAAGACTCCAGTTTAACAGCTTATTGTCTCTGGCCAGGGGGTGACATACAGTGCCCAGCAGGATGGAGCGAAGGGCATTGCAGGAGCAGCAAAACTGCAAAAGAAAATCAACAAACCACAGTCCAGAACTTCAGAGACTCTATATCAACCACCTAGAACTAGGCTAGACTAATCTCTCCCCATCCTGAAGCTCAGGGACATTTGCGGAAGAGGGGGTGGTAAGAGTGTAAGAGCAAAAGGATGGGAGGAGCAATGATATGTAAGATACTCTATACTAGTTAGGGCTGAAGCAATCATAATTGGACTTTGCATGCCCTGCGCATTGTCCAACACACTGTTGACCTCACAAAGTCTAGCATCTGCTAAAGGCACCAAGATCCTTGGAGGCAAGGGATTGGCAGCCACAGCAGTGTTCCTATGCTTAAGGGGAACATGGGAAAGGGTGCAGGGAAATGCCACTATGTCCTTGTACGTCATCAGAGAGGAGGGCCTAGAGGAGAGTTAGGCATGCACAAGAAAAGACTCTCTGAATTGTGGAGGGAAGCACTGGGGGATGGGGAGGAAGGGGTGGGAGGGGTATCAGGGGGTTTGAGGGGAGCTGGAGGGAGGGACAGAACTGGTGTACCTATTAAGTTTGTATCAGCTGAAATAAAAATAAAAATGTATTAAATAAAAAAATACAAAGAGATTTGTAAAGGGTGTTTCTAACATAAAAATGATTGAGCATGTACAGCACATGATTAAGTTAAGAGAATAATTTTTTTTAAAAGATGTCATTAGTCCTATCATTGTCTTTGTGTAGAGAATATAATCCATCTGAAGTATGTCTCCTCAGTCATACATCTACCTATCTCATTGGAAATCTCATTTTCTGGACATGGAATACAATCAAAGCGGCAGACTGCCTTCCCTATTCATGAGATGCCTTGAAACCAGGTCTGCAAGCCATACTGCACACAGAGGGGGGGAACCTGAGGAAGGTCAGGCATTTGTCAGGAATAGACTGATATCCTTACAATTACTTTAATGAAAGTTTTAGCATACTACATCACTGATGAACTTGTCTGCATACACATAGCTTAAGAGAATGATCACATTTTTACTCCATTGAGCAATGTCATATGTACAAATATTTAGATACTTACGTACAAATATTTTGCCAAAATCTATTAGAATTTCAGAATGAAGATCTACAGAAGACGACATGCTGATGTATAGTGATCTGAGTGGCCTTGCCCCCATCATAGCTGCCATCTTCATGTCTAGTGCAAAACCTTCTCATTAGATCCACCCACCTGTCTCCTTCCTGTGGCCCACTGCAACATTTCTTCTGATAAATCCAGCTGTTGTCCACATGGGAGGTGTGGTGAGAACTGTCCAATTTTCACCTCGAATCCAAGGCCTTGTGGAAAATTCCAAATGTTGAAGATGTCATACTCTGTTGCTATATCCCCCGCCGGGCCAGCCAGGGAGGAAGAGAGGGCCTCAAGGTGAATGGGTGAGCTGGCAACAGGGTCACCACCAGACTCTGGGAATTAAGTGAGAAGCAGCAGTGGATGAGATACCACAGATTCAAAGTCATTAAGGGCGTTTGGGCATATGTAAGGTCAGGGTTCATTCAGGTGTTGCAATCCCTCCTCTGGGGGGGGGCAGTCACCAGTCATTTAGCTGTTTACTAGGTGTCCATTGCAGGTGCAGGTTAGATGGCCCCTTCCCATTGGTTATTCATCCCTCAGCCTGCATGTTGGTCTGTTGGGACATGTCTGGGGCATGTTTGGGTGTGCCCAGGCTTGTCAGTAGCTGGGAGCCAGGCTAGGGCCTCCCTCAATCGGTAGTGCCACATTTCACCCTTTTTTTTTTATTTCAGCTCATACAAACTTATTAGGTACACCAGTTCCCTCCCTCCCTCCTCCTCCCCCCCGTACTCCCTGCTCCCCCTCCCCACCCCTCTCCCTCCCCATCCCCCAGTGCCTCCCACCCCAATTCCCAGAGAGTCCTTTCTTGTGCATGTCTGATTTTCCTCTGGGCCCTCCTCTCCGATGACGTACAAGGACCCAGTGGCCTTTCCCGAACCCTTTCCCGTGTTCCCCTTAGGTATAGGAACACTGCTGTGGCTGCCAATCCTTTGCCTCCAAGGATCTTGGTGCAGCAGATGCTAGACTTTGTGAGGTCAACAGTGTTTTGGACAATGCGCAGGGCATGCAAAGTCCAATTATGATTGCTTCAGCCCTAACTAGTATAGAGTATCTTACATATCATTGCTCCTCCCATCCTTATGCTCTTACACTCTTACCGCCCCCTCTTCCGCAAATTTCCCTGAGCTTCAAGATGGGGAGAGACTAAGCTGGCCTAGTTCTAGGTGGTTGATATAGAGTCTCTGAAGTTCTGGATTGTGGTTTGTTGATTTTCTTTTGCAGTTTTGCTGCTCCTGCAATGCCCTTCACTCCATCCTGGTGGGCATTGTATGTTACCCCCTGGCCAGAGACAAAAAGCTGTTAGAGTCTTGTGATAAAAGCACATTCAAAGGTAGATGTAATAAAAGTGGGAAACCACAGTGAGGGAGGGGTCTATCACCCATTTGCAAAATTGTTACTTTTTATCTACCAGACTATATGCCCTCCTCTTCTGGTGAGATCATACCTCCTCAGTAGTAAATGATCATGAACAAAAGTCTGTGAACTTAATCAGATGTCTCATTACTTATTTGGGTCCTTGGTGGAGGCCTATTTTCCCTGCTGTAACATGGTCCCTTCTCTCCTTGTTTGTGGTGTGGCCCTCCTACCCCATCCCTCCTGTTCATAATCCTTGGAATTACTGTCTCTAGGTGGGCTGGGTGCGCGGGGCGGGGACTTACCACCTAGGGCGCGGGGTTGAGGCCCGGATGGACCGCGCGCGCGCGTCCAGACCAGAGGAGCGGGGTGGGGTGCAAAGGGGGGATGGGGGCGATGGCGTGGAGCTATTTAACCCGAGGGCAGCTGGGGCGGGGCCCGGGCGCAGGGGGAGGTCCGCCTCGTCCCTCGGCCCCGCGCCGCGGCTCCGGCTGGATGGTGGGAGTCGGAGCCAGGTCCCTGTGGGCCAACCTGGGGTCCTGGTGGGCGGTGCACGGGGCGGGGACTTACCACCTAGGGCGCGGGGTTGAGGCCCGGCTGGACCGCACACGCGCGCGTCCTGACCGGCGGAGCGGGTTGGGATGCAAAGGGGGTATGGGGGCGACGGCGTGGAGCTATTTAACCTGAGGCCACATTTCACCCTTTTATTTATTTATAAATTTTTTCAGTGGGAACCATGATAGCTGGGGTGACCCAGAGCCACTTCAGCTTGTGTAAAGAGAATATAATCCATCCGAAGTATGTCTCCTCAGTCATACATCTACCTGTCTCATTGGAAATCTCATTTTCTGGACATGGAATACAAACTTTTTAATTTATTTATTTTTCTGCTCATACAAATGTAGCTGACTGTGTCTGTCTTAGGTTGATCACCACCCTCGTGTGGAGCCTTACCCTTCACTGGCTAACCAGTTATAAGACCATCGCAGTGAAGGAATCATGGTACCAAAGGGGAACTCAAGTTGGCAGAGAAAAACAGGCTTTCGTCATTGCAGGGGCAGGCTGAGAGGCTGTAGGTGGGATAGGTGGAGAGGCTGTCTAGAAGAGTTCTGGAAGGCATGTCAGGATATGTGGATAGTGGATTAGACCAAGGCCTCATGAATCTCTGCATCCAAGTTCAAGCCATGTCTCTAGGAGGGCCATGGCTTGGATGTTCAAGGGCCATAAGCACCTGTAGTGTGGTCTTGTTGATGGACCACTGCTGAGAGATGTGCTGAAGGAAACACTTAAGCAATATAATTAATAAAAGAACAATTCCTCCTATGATAGCATAAATTACAATCCAAGAGGGATCAAACAGCCTTTTAAAGTCGTTCCAGATTCTGGTTACAAACCCAGTATCTATAAGCAGGGGAACCACATGCATCATGTTAATAGGTTCTATCTGTTGACTCAAAGTCAATGAGTAATTAAGGAAGGCCTGAGACCAAGGCTCCTTGATATGCTGAGAAAGTTGTTCATGAGCCTTGGAAATGTTGAGACCCAATAAACAAGAAAAAGGACAAAAACTAACTTTTCAGTACATCACATCCAGGAGGATGAATGTATGGCACTTCTGTGAACCAATATTGTAACTTGATTTAAGCTGGGAATGACTTGAAAATATTAAAGCCACACTAGCAAAAACTAGTAAATCAAAATGTTAAAGATGACAGAGACGTTTTCTCTTTGGAAAAGAACTAGAAATACTCATTAATGATGACAACTCACTCAAAGCTTTTCCCATTTCATTTACACTACTAGTTATAATAGTCTAAATTTTAAGGTTTGTACAATCTCTACTATACTATTTTATATGTAGTAATAACAATTTTATAAAAAAAGCTCTTTATAAATCATAGAATAAATCCAAAAACAAACATTTTTTTAATAATTTATTTATTTCCGCTCATTCAAACTTTTTAATTTATTTATTTTTCTGCTCATATAAACGTAATAGGTACCCCTGTCCCCTCCCTCCCTCCACCCCTTCCTGGACCTACCTGATCCCTCCCTCCTTTCCCCTTCCTTCCCCCCTCTCTTTCTCCCAGTGCCCCCTCCCCCCATCTCTGAAGCATCCTTTAATATGTATGTCAAACTTTCCTCTGGGTCCTCCTCTCTGATGAGTTGTAAGGACTCAGTGGCATTTTCTAGAACTCGTTCTTCTGTTCCCCTTAAATATAGGAATGCTATTGTGACTGTTAATCCCTTGCTTCTAAGGATCCTAGTGCCTTTATTTCATGCTTGACTTTGAGGGGTCAATGGTAAGTTGGTCATTGCGCAGATGATGCAGAGTCCTATTATAATTGCTTCAGGCCTAACTTGTGTGGAATATCTTGCATATCGTGACTCTTTCCATCTTTGTGCTCTTACAATCTTACCACCCCCTCTTCCGCAAATTTCCCTGAGCTTCAGGATTGGGAGAGATTAGGCAGACCTGGTTGATATAGAGTCTCTGATATTCTGAATTATGGTTTGTTGATTTTTTTCCAAAAAACAAAAATTGTACATATTTCAAACTTGCAAGAAATAAATTATATCATGATGTATCAATTAGTATTGTATCAGTATTAACTAACATCTATGGAAGATTTTTTCCCCAATATAATTAAGTAGTGTACAATAGGACTCAAGCTACAGTTAATCACACTGTTTTTTTTAAAAGTATCAACTACTTGTAAGACTTTTTTTAGACAATATACATATATATATAATCATTTATAAATGTGAACTTTGAAATCTAAGATATTGTTGCTCTCAATTTACTTAAGTACTTTAGCATTAAGCAATCATGTTTTGTATCTTTAAAATACATGAAACTTGTAAACATAAAAGAAAACTTGATTTAAGATAAACAGCCTTAAATCTCATTTTGAAATGAAAATATTAAATGATTTATAAAAATTTTCGTTAATTTTTGTACTTTACAATCTTTTAGAGCCAAATGTATAGTTAGTTAAACAGAAGTAAATAAAAGCTTTTTAAATTTTGTAGAAACCAGGACATTATTAAATATAGAATAAGCATGCAGCACATGGTCATAGGAGAATACTTGTATGTCTGTTTAGATAAACAATCTTTAAAAAATAAAACCTTTGCAGTTATCCCGAGTACAGCCTTTACTAGTCCATTAATATTTTTAACCTTCTAACTTCTATTGCAATAAAGTCCCCAATATCTGTAGGTTATCTTCAAAAACTTGTCTTTTAAGAATCTTTGAACTACCTCAAAAAAAATTATTAAGTAACTTGTGAGACAGTAATGTTCCTATCCTTAAGGGGAATACAGAAAAGGGTTCAGGGAAATGCCACTGGATCCTTGAACATCATCGTTGAGGAGGGCCCAGAGGAGAGTCAGGAATGCACATTAAAGGATTCTCCAGGGATTGGGGGGGCACTGGGGAATGGGGAGGAAGGGTAAGGGGAGGGGGAGCAGGGGATCCGGGGGATGAGGAGGGAGGGAGGCAACCGGTGTACCTACTAAGTTTGTATGAGTGGAAATAATAATAAAAAATGTTTTAAAAAACTAAAAAAAAAAAAAACTAACTTGTGAGAAGAGGGCAGCTAGAAAAAACACTCATGGAATCCATGATAAACCGGCATGGAACTAAAAATGGACTTATAGCACTATAGGGCCATGAGGGGCTAGGGTGCCAAAGATTGCTGACAGGGCAAGGTATATCTGTACACCTAAGCAAGCCCAAGGAAACTGGCTTTTTTCTCTTTGGTTAACTCCTGTTGGGCCTAACCCATTTGCCCTTAGGCCTAGGTGTAGCTAGAGATCAAATTGTTTGTTGAATATGGAGAGCTCCATAATCCCTACATAGGGAAGTTGGCTATTTTATCTCTGGAAGGATTCAAGTCAGTTCCTCAGGAAGAGTGTTCCCTCAGGGTGTTTCTAGCAGTGGGGGATGACCTTCAAGGATGTCAAAGACTTTAAAAGACCTTAGAGACTGTCCCAGCATGGACTGTTCTAGACTTGCCTATTGTACCCCTTAACTTTCTGAGGATCTAGACTGCTCAAGGGAAGAGGGGCGATGATCTCTCTGGCTACTTCCTGCTGAATAGATGACTTTATTACTTCAAGGTCCATTTAAAAGAGACAAAACACAGATAAATCCAGCCTCCAAGATCTACACAAGAATTAAACCATTATAACTGAGGAGGATAAAGGATAAACCAAATAAGCTTAGCAGTCTTGTTTGTGGATACAAACAAGAGTTAGTAAAGAACATGTGCTTGGAAGGTTTAAAAGCCAAGAGCTGTAAGTAATTTATATATTGGAGACCTTTCTCCTCTGGCTATTGTAAATCTCCAAGATCTCATTCTAAGACCTGTCCAAAACCATGTGAACTGTCTGATTCTTTGTACAGAACAATCTGAATTAGTCCTCCTTAGGACCACTCCTCAGATCTAAGTTAAAATCCAGCATTCATTTTTCCTGCGGAGAAGGGAATTTCATAAATCAAAACCTAACAATCGTAAATTAGTAAGGCATAGCTTCAATGTAGGATAGCCAGGCTTCCAAGAGATCAGTGAATTGCATATTCTTCACCAGGCAGTGAAGCTAAAAGACACATATATGCCCCTTTAAATTATGTATGCCCATAGATTAGAGAGAGAGGATTATGTTATCCATAAACCCTTCAATGAAGTACAAATTTGAAGCCATCATGAGAATAAACTCACAATAATTAAAATCATATTACTTCAATAGCTTTTAAAAGCTGCATTTATTTATCTTTTAAAATATTTTTATTAAAATTATCTCCCATACAAACAAAATGCATTCATACCCATATCTTTATACTCTTTCCTCACACCTCTTTCCAATCTCTCCTCCCTTCACCAACTCAGACTTATCCCTTCTGTCCTCATGTCCTCTGCATCTGAGGACCTTAGGGCTCCCTTTGAGGCATCTGTACTAGTGACAGACCAGAACCCTATGGTAATGGACAAACCTGAAGATGGGAAAGCTTCCCTTCTCTTATCTAACACCTGCCTCAAAGATTCTCTCTCAATGTACTTATTTCTCTTGAGATCCTTTCTTATGCAGAGAATAATGCTATGTCAACTATCCTGTTGTTCTCATGCAGGTGGATATATGTGCAGTGAACTCCAAGATGCAGCAGCCATGTTGTAAGTGGAGTGGAGAAGCAGACAGAAAACCTCACCAGTTTTAAACTCTTACATTCTTACTTTCTACTCTTCCACTAGGTTCCCTGAACAGTGGAATAGGAAGAGATTGTGATGATGTTTTTTTAGTTTGGACATTCCTAGGTCACTGTTACTCTGATTTCTGGATGTTTCCTTTCTGCCTCACTAATTTTCTAATTTCATAGAATAAACCGTGGTTGAGTGGTGATAGATTTTCTCATCCAGACATATAACAATAAGTCCTTAGATAATAATCTACTGTTAAATATTTATAGTTAATGCTAAGACATTTGTTCCAATCTAGTGTCTAGTTAATCCTGTTCCACTGTTATTTGGACAAGTTGTCAATATTGGCATGTGTATCCTGATTATTGGAGGGAGTTTAGAACACATTCAAAACAGGCCGGAGGGCCTTCTCTCAGTTGGTCCACTGGATCCTGCTTATCAGAGTTGTCATAGCTTGTAGTATTCATAGCTGTATGAGGCCATTGATCATTTTTTTCCTGAGCCATTTCCTTTTTTCTTCCCCACCCCTTATTATATGATATTCCAATCATTTACTTCCCTTAACACTTTCCTTCTATAATTGCTGTTCAACTGTCTGCCTATAACTTTTATTTGCTCTAACTTTTTTCTCTTCCCATATACCTTAGACATATTTTCTTTTGTACTTTGAAGTGAATGTATAATTATCTGTTTAAGCATAACACTCTAAAGGGTCAATGCTAGAATTTATTTATAATGCAGTACATATGGTATTTGTGGTATGGGGTATCTCTTTGAGTATAATTTCTTATAAATCCATCGATTTACCAGAAAATTACATCAGTTCATTTCTCTTCACAGCTACATAGTATTACATTATCTATATAAACTACATTTTCATTATCCATTCATCTAATGTTTGCCATCTAGCCTGATTCCATTTCTTGCTCTTGTGAACATACATTAACAAGTATCTCTGTAATAAAATGCAACATTCTTTGAGAATATTCCCAGGAGTGATATAATTGGATCATATGGGATTTGGATATTTAACTTTTTTAGTAATGCCAAAGAATCTTCAAAGAAGTTCAAAGAGAAAACAAGTTTTACCCACCAGCCTTTCTCTCTACATCCTTGTTAATATTTGTTGTTATTTATGTTTTAGATTTTAGTCATTCTGACTGGGGTGAGATGATATCTCAGGGTGGCTTTAATCTGCATTTCCAGAATGGTAGGGCATTTATTAAAAAGTCATTTCTCAGACATTTTGTCCTATGAAAAGTTTATTTTTTAGTTCTAAAGCTCATTTTTAAATTCAATTATTTACTTTCTTGATATTAATTTGAGTTTTTTTATACACTCTGGATATTAGTACTCTATCAAGCAAAGATTTTCTCCCATTCTGTGGGTTTGCCTATTTTTAAGCAATTTTTTTTAATTTTTTTTATTATTATTAATTCAACTGTGTACATATGCGTGTGTATATGTGTGTGTGCGCGCGCGCGTGTGTGTGTGTGTGTGTGTGTGTGTGTGTGTGTGTAGAACCACGGACGAATTCGTGAACCACCATGGACGCCTCCACCTCCTTCTGCCCCGGGATTCACAGGCTCCGCCCTACCAGGACCAGAAGCGCAGGCCGCCCAGCTTCTGCCTGGCGTCTATACGTGGGATCTGGGATCCGAACTCAGGACCTTCCGCCTGCAAGGCGGAGGCTTAACCCCTGAGCCACCTCTCCAGCCCCAGCAATTTTTTTATTAAACAGAACCTTTTTGATATTATCAAATCCCACTTGTTGAGTGTTGAATTTATTTCCTGTGCATTGCATCTGAAAATGTTGATCTAGGGCAACCAATTTAATTGTACTCTTCATTCTTTCTTATAGTAGTTTTATAGTTTCAGGCATAACATTGAAGCCTTTGATGAACTTGAAGTTAATTTTTATATAGTGTGACAGATAACAGTTAATCTTCTGCATGTAGATACCCAATTTTGCCAGTACCAGTTTTTGAAGATGTCATTCTTTTACTATTGGACTTTTTGTCACTTATGTCAAAAATCAGTTGATTGTATGTATTTGACCCTGTATCAGGTTCTTCGACTCTAATCCATTGAACTATAGCTCTGTTTTAGAGCAAATAGCATCCTGTTTTTATTATTATGGCTTTGTAGTATAGTTTAAGGTCCAATATGGAAATAACTGAAGCAGATTTTTTTATTATTCAAGATTGTTTTGCTATTGGGCTTTTTGTGCTTCCATATGAATTCTAATATTGTTTTTATCAATTTCTGTGATATATATCAATATAAGTATCTATATTGCTTTTGGCAAGTTTGTGATTTTTACAATGCTAATTCTACTGATCCAGGAACAAGGGAGGTCTTTCCAACATATAATATCTCCTGCAATTTCTTTCTCAAAAGTTTTAAATTTTGCATGGTTCTGGCGTTTCAAATCCTTAGTTAGATTTATTCCATGGTATTTCACTTATTTGAAAGCTATGGTAAATGAAATTGTTTCTCTCAGGAATTTCTCACTTTATTTATCCTTCGTGTATAGGAAATTCACTGATATTTGGATGTTAATTTTGTATTCTGCCACATTACTGCACATAGTTTTGAGTTCTAAAAGTTTTCTGGTGGAATCTTTGGATTTTTCTGTGTACAAAATCAAGTCATCTACAAATAGGCATACCTTGAACCTTTCCTTTCCAATTAGTATCCCTTTTGTCTCACTCTCTTGCTTTATACTTCCAGTTAAGATTTCATGTACAATACTGAAGAGAAGTGGAGAGAATAGACAGCCTAGACGAGTTCCTGATCTAAGTGGGAATGCTTCAATTTTTCACCATTCAGGATGATGTTTGATACAGGTTCCTGTATATGGCCTTTACTATGTTGAGGGCCCCTTACCTTCCAACAGTTACTTTTCACTCCATGCTCTTTTCCATGCCTGAAACATCTATTTGTTGAAGAACCAGTTTATAAACAGCATAGGCTACAGCATACACAGCATTATAAATGTTGTAGCTCTCAGCACTCATGGACAGATCAAAAGTGTGCTGTGCTCACCACTCTGAAGGCAAAGCTACTCAATGTCTTATAATCAGGATCTGAAGCAGAACAATAAACATTCCCCCATCCTAATTTTGCCATAGAAATGTGCTCTTAGTATCTGGAATATCTCCGTGTCTGGATAAATTTTTTAAAACTAGAAATCTCAGGATGGTGTTGTGAGAAAAGGAAAATTCCATGGTGTGAGTCAAGAATTACAGTTCTCTTCCTGTGATGACATCCTACTGTGAGGTGGTGACCGAGATTCTCCTTGTACTTAAATATTCCCATATTCTGGAACTCACAGGAAGAATTGTGTCCATGTCACCATAAAGGACAACAACATAGGGTGATGATGTCATGATCATGTTATAAAATATTTCAGCTCTTGCCTGGTATAACTCTGTGCTTGCTGGGATCATGGTCACAAAGGCCGAACACATTCCATGACTTTGCATCTCTCCTCTCAAGTCTGAGAGAAACTGAATGCCTTGGTCATCATCTGAGATGACCAGCCCCACCCAAGTCCAAGTGAAATGAAGCATTAATGAGACCATGGCAAGAGCCAGACAACTGTCACTTGAGGCCACCTGGCTCAGATAAGGAAGACTCTCATGGTCACTCAGGATGGTATGGAATGGTCCCTAGCTAAGCTAAAGGACACAGAACAGCAAACAAATTAAGCATTGAGTGGAAGTTGTAGGATGTGAAATTATTTCACCCCATTATTGAAATTATGTGTCATTTCCCACAAGTTTATAAAATCTATGTTGTTACAAAATTATGTTGTACAATCTTATGTCCCTCCTCTGTATTTCAGTAAAAGAAAGTTTGACAGAAAATCTTGTAAGTTTTCACCAATGCAGGACAGGCACTCAAAAGAGGCATAGAAGCTTTGTCCTCCTTTAATCTACATGAACCTGGGAAACATGCACAAGGAATAATCTTTTCAACTCTCACACACAGACTAACCTGTGCTGTTGCATATAATTGCAGAAATGATGCCAATTTGATGGATGTGGTCCACATTGGTCCTGATAATGTCACGTAGCAGTGTTCCTTGCCACAGAGGAAATTAGGTTTGCTACTAGCTGCAGGATCCTCATCATACAATGTGTCTTCATACAAATGCATTGTGGGAACCTTGTAGAAGAGAGGGTGGCAAGATTGTAAGAGCCTAAAGATGGGGAGGAACAAGGACATGTAAGATACTCCACACAAGTTAGGGGTGCAGCAGCCAGGATTGGATTTTGCCTGACCTACACAATGGTTGAATGTCAAGGATCCCCCAAAGTCTAACATGAATCAATAGGGAAAAGGCTCCAGGCAGTAAGATCCTTAGAGGCAAGGGACTAACAGTCATAATAGAGTTCTCATACTAACAGGAAGCCCAAGAAGAGGCTCCTGGCTATGCCACTGAGTCCCAAATCCTCATAAGAGAGGTTTGGCATTCACACAAAAGGATGTTCCAAGGAATAAAGGGGAGGAAGGGAAAGGCTTGAAAGGAAGAGGGGAGAGTAGAAAAGGGAACGACTGGGGAAGGGTGGAGGGAGAGGACGGGGTACCTATTGAGCTTGTATGATTAGGAAAAAAATTAAATGTGGGAGAAAAAAGAGTGCAATGAGAAACAAAACAAAGCAAAGCAAAACAAAACAAAACAAAAATAGTTAACCAAAATTCATAAATGGGAGAAAATACTTCAGAGTATACCTCTTATAGAAAATTGATATCCATTTCATATAAAGAGTTCCAGAAAAGAAAGAAAATATGCCACCTTAGTAGAGATATTTCTCAAAATATTTATGATACATGCTCAATGAACATTTGGAAAAGTGAACAATTTCAGTAATCCTCACTGAAGTGAATTCAGTACTACATATAGATTTTAATTTCACCCACAATGGCATCAGCACTATGCAAATGAAGAGTGAATGGTGCCAGGACGATTTAGAACAATCAGGTACTCACACATTATGGGTGAGATGCAATTACTCCATCAGTTATGGAAACCAGTGTGTGTTCCTCAAATAGTGAAAATAGTTTTTCATCCAAGCTTTCCCAACTGTGCATTCACCAAAATGTTCCTGTATTGACTTTGTGTGTGTGGTGTGTGTGTGTGTGTGTGTGTGTGTGTGTGTGTGTGTGTGTGTGTGTACAAGAGTCCACCAAGTGTGCCTGTGAAGTCACTAGGATGACATCAGGAATCATCCTGGAGTGTTCTGTGTCTCTATTTTTTTTTTTTTTTTTTGCTTTGGGATTTCCTGAGATCTGCCCTTCAGGGCCAGGGTGTTTTTTAATGTGGGTTTTGGAACCATAACTCACGTCCTTCTGCTTGTAAGGCAGAGCCTTAAGCCCTGAGCCAGTTCTCCAGCCCCACACTGACACATTACAGAGATGTTTGCATAGAGATGATTATTTTAATGCTGTGCAGAATACACACACGTTCTCTAGTTTTTGTTTCCTTCATTTCATATTGATGCATTGAGACATAAACACACATAGATATATTTGACATGAAAGCAGAACAAAAATGGCTTGAGGGCCAAGAGATAAAATGGAGGTCAGGCAAAAAGGTACTTGGTATGGAGCAAAGAAGCAGAAACAAATGAAAACAAGCATCTGTAGAGTGCTGAAAAATATGGACAATGATGCAAATAAGTTTCTAAAAGCATTTGAATGCATAAAATTTACCTAAGCTCATTCAGAGAGGAATAATCATCAAATCTTCCAGTTTAGACAAAAAGTGAGTCCTCTATATATTTAATATTCATTTATTATCCCCTCATAAAATCCCCTCATAAAATCCTTCGTCATTAATTCCGTTGCTTATAGACAGGACCTCTGTGCCACATAGCACATTCTCTTTGCTCTTCTCCTCTGTGAATATGAGTCTTTGTGGATCACACGTTTCCAGAGATTTTTGTTGTGTCAGCCTCCCTTTTCTCCATGAAACCACTGGGATTACAGACTTACTCTGCAATCCCAGGCTTTGCCTGTGATTGTTTATTTATCCTTGGAAACTCAGGCATGCATAATAAGCATGCTACCCAATAAGTCATGCACTGCTTTTTAAAGTATTTTATTCATTTATTTATTCAATTGTGTGTGTAAGTGTGTGCGTGTATGTATGTATCTGTGTGTGTATGTGTGTGCAGAACCATGGGCGAATACGGGAACCACCATGGACGCCTCCATATCCTCCTTGTTACTCTGCCCGGGATCCACAGGCTCCGCCCTACCAGGACCAGAAACGCAGGCCGCCTCCGCTTCTGCCTGGCGTCTATACGTGGGGTCTAGGATCAGAACTCGGGACTTTTTGCCTGCAAGGCAGAGGCTTAACCCCTGAGCCACCTCTCCAGCCCCCTCATGCACTGCTTTTTGATGTAGGATATTTAAAAATGTTCATTGCTTTATCCTGGTATTTTTTTCCTAGTGATTTGCCACTCTCTCTTGTTTATGTGTGTAGAAACCAATCACTTAAGTCCTACGTTTTATCTTTTTAATATGTGCATTGCATTTGATGTTACTTTTAAAGAAACCTAAAATCATTCATAAATATTTATACTCATCAATAAAATAACATACGCTGCTAATGTTCAGATGGGTAAATTTAATAGTCACACCTCTATGAACAGTATAGAAGAAGATCAAAATGCTAGTTGATTGAATGTGTGATACAGTAGAACTTTATGTCTCATAGGGTGTATCCACTATGCTTCTGTCCTTACTTGGTGGCAGAGCAGGGAAATCACAAGACCTGTACCATAGTTGGTCTATTGACGTTTCACTATGGAGGGGAAACATTTGAAGAAACTCCATAACACCTCAAGAGACTACTGAGTATTAATGCCAGATGGGGTGATGAGAACTACTTTAATCAATGGTATAATTACTCATCCATCTTCCAAACTTCAGTGAGTATCTAAGTATATTCCAATTTAGGAAATCTAGATTATATTGACTGGGGACACACATGTAAATAGGCCTTTGTGGAGAAGGATACTGGATGGTAAGAGGAAGGTTTTCAGAAGGAGAATAAAGTGGGAATGTGTGTGGATAAAAAGTGGATGAAAGACGACAAATTTATTCTGTTCATGTACAAAGCTGTCAAAGAACAAAAACAAAATTAAAATTATTCAGCAAAAATGTTCTAAAATACACATATAAAAAGATTTGTTTAGAGTGTTTCCAGGGTAAATATGGTTGAACATGTACATATTCAATTGAGAGAGAATGATTTTTTTGAAGAATGGTATTAGCTCCATGTTAGTCTTCATGCGCACAGGAGGAAATCAGTTTGAAGACTCTCTCTCTCTCTTAGGCATACACATACCTGTCTCATTGGAAATCAGATTTTCTGAACATAGAATAAAATCAAAACAGCATGCTGGCCTTCCCTCCTGTTGAGATTTTCTGACACAAAGCTTGCAAGTTACATTATGCACAGAGAGGGGACTTGAAGGTCAGAAGCTTGTCAGGAACACACTGACATTCTTAGGAAATCTTTTTTTGTAATTTAAGTCTTTATTTTAGATTTTTGTTGTCTTTCTTAAATATTTTCTTTGGCATATTAGATATCTTCTGATAGTTTACTCAAAGCATTTTACAATTCTTTATTTTTATTACTTTTTTGCATAATTATACAAGCTCTATAGGTACTCCCTTCTCTCCCTCTTCTGTCCCTTCCCCTATTGTCCTCCCTTGCGCTCTACTCTCTTCTCATCCCCCATTCCTCTCACCCCTTCTCCTTCCCTTCCTCTCTTTTGGTTTCTTCCTGTTTTCTACCTCCCATCCTCCACAGCATCTCTTTATTTGAGTGCTGAATTTCCCTATGCATTGTCCACACTAGTGAGGATTCAGGACTCAGTGGCATAGGTTTGGGTCCCTTCTTGAGCTGCCTGCTAGTATGGAAACTCTATTATGACTGTTTAAACACTTGCCTGAAGCCTTCTCCCCTTGTGATCCCTACTAGACTTTGGGGAGATGGTGACATGCTTACGGATTCATTTGTAAGAATCTTAATATATTACAAAACTGAAGAATATTTTGTCTCTAGACCTACAACTTACTAGACTTCTCATGCATTTTTAGTGCATTAAATAATGTCGTAAGTATGAACATTTATATGTCAAGTGGAAATATCTTGCTATAGCTCATCTAAAAAAAATTCAGAAGGAAGGTACACAATGAATGACATGTTGAAAATCACAAACCTGAGCAGCTACGTAAATTATGCTATCTTCATGTCTAGCATACCATCTGATTAGATCCACCCACTTGTCTCCTTTCTGTGGCCCTCTGTAGCATATCTTGACAAATCCATGTTGGCAACGTGGAAGGTGTGGAGAAAAATGTCCTATTTTCTCCTGGAGTCCAAGGCCTTGTGGGAAATTCCAGAGGCTGAAAATCTCATACTCTGAATCTAATTTCTTACTTCATTCATATAAACTGTTTCTCCAACAGGATTGTTGAACTGAATGTTTTTCAGTAGATGGTGAAGCTAAAAGCCATACATCATTTTACAATTAACTTTGCCCACATATTAGGAGAGAATGGATAATGGCTCAGAGAATTCTTAAACTTTTTCTTGAAACATAAACATACTATAGATTTAGGTGATACCTCCAACAGTTTTTATAAGTCAAGATTTTTTTTGCTATCCTGAGCCTTTTTTGTTTCCATATGAATTTTGAGATTGGTCAATTCCTTTAAAAATTGCTTGAGGTTTTTGATACGTTAAATCTGTATATTGCTTTTGGTAGGATAGTCATTTTTATGTTGTTGATTCTGCCAATCCAGGAGTGTGGGAGGATTTTCTACCTTCAGGTGTTTTCTTTAATTTCTTTCTTTAAGGTTTTAAAGTTTTCATTATGAAGGTCTCATTTCTTTGGTTAGATTTATACCAAGGTATTTCAGTTTTTTAGGGTTTATAGTAAATGTGATTGTTTCTTTTAGGGCTTTTTCACTTCTTTAATCCTTGGCATATAGGAAGGCCACTGATTTTTGTGTGTTTATTTTGGATCCTGCAACACTGCTGAACTTCTATATTAGTTCCAAGAGTTTCCTGGTGGAGTTTTTAGGATCACTCTGGTCTATTATCTTGTCATCTGGAAATAGAGATATCTTGACTTATTCCTCACCAGTTTGAATCCCTTTTATCTTCCTCTCTTGTCTATGGCTCCAGCTAAGACATCAAGTACAATATTGAATAGAAGTGATGAGAGAGGACAGCCTTGCCTAGTTCCTAATTCAAGTGGGAATGCTTCAAGTTTTTCCCCATTGAATATAATCCTTGATATTGACTTGTTGTATACAGCTTTTATTATGTTGGTAAAGGGTCCTTCCATTCCAACTGTCTCTGGGGTTTTGATCATAAAAGGATGTAGGATCTCGTCAAAAGCTTTTTGAGAGTATGAATGTGGTCTTGGACTTTGGATTGGTATATATGATGGATTACTTTTGCATATGTTTAATCAACCTTGTGTGCCTGGGATAGAGCTTACTTGATCACAGTAACTGATCTTTTTGATATGTTTTAGAATCTGATTTGCTACACTTTTGTTGAGAATCTTTGCATCTGTGTTCATCATAGAGACTTTCCTACAATTTTCCTCAAGTATATGTTTATTAGGTTTTGAGATTAGTATGATATTAGCTTCATAGAAAGAATTTGGAATTGTCCTTTTCTTCACAATTTGATGGAACAGTTTAAGAACTATCCATGTTAGTTGTTCCTTAAATGTCTGGTAGAATTCTGTGCTGAATCCATCTGCTCCAGGACATTTTTTGTGGGAAGATTCAAGATTACTTCATCAATTTCTTCATTTGATATAGGACTATTTAAATAATTCAAAACTTCCTGATTCAATTTATGTAAATTGTACTTACTTAGGGATTTGCTCATTTGTTTTGTCTTATCAAATTTCATGGAGAATAAGTTCTTGAAATATGACCTTGTAATTCTCTGAAGTTCTTGGGTATCAGTTGTGATAACAACATTTTTATTTCTAATTTTGTTAATTTGGGTTTTCTCTCTCTTGATTTTGGTTAATTTAACTGGAGGTATATCATTCTTATTCATTTTATCAAAGAATCAGCTTCTTGACTAGTTGATTCTTTGTATCCTTTTCTTTATCTCAATTTTAGATATTTCTTTCCTAAATTTGCTAATATCCTCTCTTCTACTGCTTTCAGAATTGGATTGCACTTGCGTCTCTAATGCTTTAATCTGCATTGTTAAGTTATTTATTTGTGATGTTTCTATTTTTTCATATAAGCATTAAGAGTTATAAACTTACCTCTTAGGATGGCTTTCATTGTTGTATTTTCATTATGGTTCACTTATAGGAAATCTTGAATTTCCATTATGATTTCTTCCTGAACCCAATCCTCATTCAGCATCATAGTGGCTAGTTTCCAAGAGTTAGTGTATTTTCTACTATTTGTTGTGTTGCAGATGTCAAGCTTTAGACCATGGTGGTTTGATAGGGTACAGGCTAAAATTTCAACTTTCCTATATGTGGAGGTTTGTTTTGTGGCCCAACATGTTGTCTATTTTGGAGAACATTCTTTGGGAAGCTGAGAAAATTGTGTATTCTTTGGTGAGTTGATGGAAAGTTTGATAGATATCTGTAAGGTCCATCTCAGCAAAGGTTTGATTAAGTACAAATATGTCTCTGTTATGTTTTTGAACTGTTGATCTATCCCACGTTGAGAGGATGGTATTGAACTCCCTGAGTGCTATCGTTTTGGATTGATTTCGTACTTTAAACTTTGTAGTGTTTGTATAATGAATGTGGAGGATACCTTATTAGGTGTGTATATATTCTGTACTGTGAAGTCTTTCTGGTGAATTGTACATGTGAATAAAATGTAGTTTCCTATTGTGTCTCTTATGATTTTTGTTTTTGGCTTGAAGTCCACTTTACCAGATAGTATAATAGCTACCCCTGCTTGTTTCCTGGTTCCATTAGCTTGCAGAATTTTTGACCAACGTTTTACTTTTAGAATGTGCCTATTTTTTGTGGTGAGATATATTTCCTGAAGGAAGCAGATGGATGGGTTGTGGTTTCTAATCTGTGTTTGTAATCTGTGTCTTTTGATTCATGAGTTAATTCCATTGACATTTAGTGTTATAATGGAGAAATGACTTTTAATTACTGACACTTTTTTGTTTAGTGGCTTTCATAAGTGTATTATTTGGCTTACCGTTTATGGTGGTATTATACTTCTGTTCTGTCTTCCTGGGTATGCTTGTTCTTTTCTTCAAGATTTGAGTATCTTTTCTAGCTTTTTTGAAGGCCTAATTTGGTACTTATGTAAGTCTCTGAGTTGTCTTTATGGTGGAAAATTTTTCTTTTGTTCTTGATCATGACTGATAGTTTTGCTGGGTATGTCTGCCTGGGTTGACATTTGTACTCATTCAATACCAGAAGAAAGTCTCTTTATGCTATTCTTGCTTTTACTGTTTCCATTAAGAAGTCATTTGTTATTTTAATAGTTTACATTTAAAAGTGACTTTTCCTCTCTGGAATCCTTCAGCACATTTTCTTTGTTTTTTATGTGTAGCGTTTTGACTATTATTTGCCTTGGTGAGTTCTATTTTGTTCATATCTATTTGGGGTGCAGAATGCCTTTTGTATTTTGATGGGCCTCCTTTCTTTATATGTGGAAAGTTTTCCTTCATGATAATTTGAAATTTTTCATCCAGTGTGGTATTTTGGTATTTTTGTTCTGTATTCCATGAATGTGCATGTTAGGTTTCTTCAAAGTGTCCCATAACTGTTGAATATTCCTCTCAAGTACCTTTTTGGCTTTAGTAACCCCTTCCATTAAACTGCTTGGTTCTCCCACTTTGTCTTCAAGATCTGATATTCTATTTTCTGGTTCATTAGTTCTGCTGATAAGACTCTCTATTGAGTTCTGGGTTGAAGACAACTTCTCTTTTGGTTCAATTTAAAACACTGCTTGAGATTGTTTTATCTGCTCTATGCCTATGTTTTCTTCAGCTTTTTATCTCATTGCCCCCAAGTGCCTGTTGTGTTCCTTTTCAAAGTGTTTGATGTGGTTATTTAACTCCTCTCAAACTTCTTTCATAGTATAGATCATAATTAAGATCGTGCTTTGAAAATCATTCTTTTGGGTATGGCTTTCTTGGCTATTTTCTGTGAGTTATTCTTCTTGGAATCTGTCATCATGGGGTTAATTCTTTTGGTAGGAGATTTGTTGTCTTGGTTTCTGACTCTCATGTATTTGTGCTATGACCTGGCTATTATTGTTTTATCTCTTAAGAAATTTTTTTTGTTTCTATGTGTTTTAACTGGACTCAATTAGGTGGTATTAGTAAATATGAGCATTTATTACTACTGTTTTCCTTGGAGTTGGATATGCTTTTCTGGTATTGGTATTATTTCCTCGATGAGGCTATTAGATTGTGTGTGCATGAATTAAATCAGGTTTAGTAGACAGGGAATGAAGATTAGTATGGTAGTGCACTTTTTAGGTTTACTTTCTTGGTGATATGTGAGGTATGTCTGATATTAGTGTTATTTTCTAGATGAAGCTATGATTTTCTAAGTCTATGAACAATAATACTTTTTGAATAGAATCACATATATGTTTGCATTATGCTTCTTCCGCAAATCAAAGTTGCCTTGTTTGCTATTGGTCATATAGACTAATGGAACCACTCTCCAAACAACGCAGGATATTGGCATTGCACTGTGTTGCCCACCAGAGCTGGGTCATAAGCATATGTTACTGGAAACATCACACATTTTCATTGGAGATCAAGTTCAAAATGAACTGCAAGTTTCTTTCCTTCTGGCTCTACAATGCTAACAGTTGGAGGAGGAAAGACACTAGTGAATCTTTCCAGATCATAAACTATGAAGTATAATAATGATCTGTCTAGAAAGATATGCCTATTGGTGTAATTGTGGCATGGTTGTTATGCAGGTGACCAGAAATTTTCTGATGAGACACGTTGGCTGTATATAGAAGGAACTAAAACACAGTAGCTTAGATGAAGATACCATGATGATGTCATAAGCAGTTGGGGCAAGATGGGGAGGTTTCTCCTGGTGTTTGTTAAACAGACTTGATATCAAAATGCCTTTTACATCTTTAAATCTATTCCCATAGATTAGTGCTGATCTCAGCCTTCATCAGATCAGGGAAACTTCAATTGCAATGAGAACTGTTAGTGAAGATTCTCACACTGAGACAAAGTGCTGTGAATAAATTTCTGTGCAGTGATCAGCCTTAGACAGGACAAAAATATTATCCTCATAAAGGCTCAGAGGAGGTGAAAAGAATGAAAGAGCCAAGGTGTCTCAAGGAGTATTGTGAACAGAGTCTTCCGGACACAACACAGCAGTTGCACCTCTGAATTCATTGCAGCTGGGACAGGGCAGACCCAGCAGACAGTGGATGGGTGTCTCAATTGCCTGTCAGCTGTTGTGAATACTTTTAATTGAGGGATGAATGTCAGCAAGTCTTGTTGGATTAAGATGAATATTCATTCAGCTTTACTTCTACCATGCATGATTGCTGAGAGTCGCTTGACCACTACAATATCACATCTGTTGCAGTTGTCAAAGTCAGAACATGTTGACATTGAGGTTTAACGAAGGGACTCATGGTTCAGAGGCTAACTGCAGCCAACTGCCACAACTTCTTGATTAGCTCTATTTTGAACAGATGCAATGTTTACTTGCTAGGAAATTTTTGTTAGCGCCTGTGTCACTGTGAGAGGTAAATATAAACCTTGATAGAAGTAATAAACCCAGCATCCTCAGGCTCCACCCTGCTGATTTTGAGTGTGAAATCCGTCTTGATCTACTGCCACTGAATCTCACTGGGACCCCAATCATCTGCTTAGAAAATCAATAGATCAGGAGTTCTGGAGCCTGTTCTGGCATATGCAAGAACCAATTCAAATTGGTATTTCTCTCAGGATGTCTGATGCTCTGACTAGGCCTGCATGGGATGTAGCCTAGCTCTCCAAGAGTGACAAGTAGTGTTATGGTTGCATTGTGCTGTCAACTTGACAGTTGCTGACTGTTCGGAACACAGCTCTGAAGGGTTAATAGTTGGAATGGCCCCTGAACAAGTCTGTAGGTACTTGCTTGATTGTTGTGGAAAACCCAGCCCATAGTGGGTGGTACTTTCCAGTGTTGGACTAGATAATAGGAGGTGCAAGGAGGAGGGTCTTACTCTTCCCTTATCCTGTATTGATTTACTGTGCAGTCAACTCTGCAATCATAGTTCACTTTAAGAGTGTCACGGCCTTCTTTGTTGCTGCTGCTGCTGCCTCTGTCCTTGGCTGACTTGGAGCTTTATGTTCTCCACAATGTTGCTGCTGTTCCCGACGCCTTTGGAGCCTGGCCTCTAGGCCTTGCTGCTGTTTGCTGCTGTTCATTGCTGACCTCAGAGCCCAGCTGTTCTTCATGATGTTTGAACTCATCAGCTTCAACCCTCCAGAAAAGTAAAGGCTTGGGACCTTCTTGGGATCTTTTGGCTTTGTGGACCATTTCAGTCAAGAACGAGGCAGCTGTGGGAGGCTACATTGAAGGATACTATTTTTTTATTGTGAGTTATTTTAATAAATTTATATATGTATTACATTCTATAAATTCTGTTTCTTTAGAGAACCCAACTAATACAGCCAGTGACAGAGGAGTCTGGCTCATCATAACATAAGCACTGGAAACTGAAACAAGATGAGAAGTGCAGAGTCTTGAACAAACTTTCTGAGTCATAATTACAATGAACTTTATACTACGCTACACATTTCACTTGAGATCTTTATGTTTTTCTATGAAATATTTCCTCATATCACAAATTCTTTATCTGTAAAGGCTTTAAAGGGACTTTAGCTGTGACCTATACCAGATCTTTACCAAAGCCCAGGTGCTGTCACATCTGGACTCTCTCTCATAGCACTAAACCTCAAAAGGCCATCCTGGAAGACAAGATCTGTCATCTCTTTTTTTAAATTAATTAATTAATTTATTTCTGCTCATATAAACTTAATAGGTACACTGGTCCCCTTCCTCCCTCCACCCCTCCCTGGATCCCCTAGCTCTCTCCTCCCTTTTTCCCTTCCTTTCCCCACTCCTCCCTTCCTATCTCTCAGTGCCTCCTCCCCCCCATCCCTAGATGTGTATGTCAAATCTTGCATGGACTTTAGTAAGCTCCTGAGAACCAGTGCAGCCCCAGAGCTTACCTTGCCTCTGGATTCTCCTTCCTAATCTCTCCCTCCATACCAGGAACCCAGAGAATTAGCAGCCCCAGGAGGTGAACAGAGCATTTCATTTTTTGAACGTGAATTGAAAAGTGTGTTCAGTCCAGAAATATTAGAGTTGAGCTTTCATCTCTAACTTGCAGGGAAAGTCCTCCATGGGGAACTACATGCAAATATCAGATGGATGCAGCTGTGTTGAGAAGGGACCACATTTCCATGCATGTGAAAAACTATGAAATATTTTCTATATCAGGAATGAAACCAGGAGAACAAGATGTATTTCATGATTGGAGAATAATGAGATGGCAAGAAACAGTCAATCTAGAAAATGGGTTGTGGCCTTGGCTCTCATCGTAAGTGCTCAGGTGCAGAGGAAGGAGTGAGAAGGAGAACAATGAATCCAGAACTTTCTCTAGGAAATGAACCACTGTGCTGCTTGCCCCCTCACCGACAAAGAGCTACCAAATCTGCTGTTATTCTTGAGAGTTAAAATGAGAACAAGACAGTTCATGTGCATTTCTGTTACTTACTCAATTGCTTAATGGTTTAAGAACATGAAAAGAAGGGGCTGGTGAGACAGACCAATGGGGAAGGCATCTGTTCACAATCCTGACTGTGTGAATTTAATCTGTTGAAGCACAACTATGGAAGGAGAGGACTGAATCCCCAAGAAGTTATTCTCTGACCTCCCCAGGCACCATGACATGTTATCTCTCTCTGTACCACTCTCATCTTTCTTGCTAATAAAACAAAAACATCTTTTTAAAGAACATTAAATTCAGGCATCAAGAACTAATACTTCACTATAGTCATGTGAATTAGATTCTACATGAAAAATAGTACCCAGAGTGCCAAGAAAGTAGAATAACATGTCAACTATCATGAGATTATAAAAACAAAGCAAGTATTAAAAATAATAATGTTAAATGAGGTCCAGAAAATTAAAAGGAATGATGATGGACAGGTCTCTGCTGCTTGTTTTTTTTTTTAAATTTTTTTATTATTATTTATTCAATTGTGCGTGTGTGCGTATGTATGTGTGTGTGTGCGCATGTGTGTATGTGTGTCTGTAGAACCACGGACGAATCAGGAACCACCATAGATGCCTCCACCTCCTTCTGCCCCGGGATTCACAGGCTTTGTCCTACCAGGACCAGAAGTGCAGGCCCCCGCTTCTGCCTGGCGTTTATAAGTGGGATCTGGGATCCGAACTCAGGACCTTCTGCCTGCAAGGCAGAAGCTTAACCCCTGAGCCACCTCTCCAGCCCCTCTGCTGCTTGTTTTTGACAATGATTCAGACTCTTGTTTTATATCCATTAACTCTGCATAGGTCTGCATGAGGAGACCATATTTTAGGAGAAAGAATGCATGAAGAGGATAGACAGGACAACTGCCACTCCACTGCCAGCTCTCACACGCAAATGGTGACTGTCTTGGTTTTTGGTATCTGAAGGAAAACAAACAGTTTGAATACAAGGCATTTTTTTCCTCAGCATTTGCTCAATTATTTGTTCAAAAAGAATTAGTATTGGGCACAGAGCCATGGATATACAGCATTTCCCTCTCAAGCCCTAGGTATTCTAGTATAATTCTCCGTGAATCATCCAGCCTCCTCATTCTGGAATCCTGTTTCATGACTCCTGCAATTTTTTTCTCATCTCTAGCAGTCTTTGTGGGATTGCTTTGTGTTGCTTGGTCTGCCCAGAGTCAGGAGCTGTGGGTCCATGTTCTTCCACCTCACACACCCTACATCTCATCTCGCTCCTTTGGTCTAACAGGCTCCAAATCACCACTGCGGCCACCAGCCACACCTGGCTGCAGAAAGTGAATTTCCAGTGTGTTAACTGGCAGGAGAGACATGTTCATGGAGGGTTGAGGTCATTTGTGTACTACTAGGAGAAATTTTATCACTTTTACTTGTGCCTTTCTGTCATTCATGTCTTTAGTAATTACTGTTCAGACTTAAAACCATTTTAGATGTTCACAAAATTGAACTTTTATTTTTGCTAATTTTCCCTTTAAACTCTGGCTTGACAGAAATCTTGTCTCATTTTCTGTCAGTTGGCCTGAGTAGACTTTTAATATGCCTTCCCTCTTATAATGACTCCCTGGCTTCCACACACACTGGAAGACTTTAGCACATTGTAAACCTTAGTTTCATTCTAATGAAAACCATTCAAAACTGTGAGCATATCTATTACCTCATCAGTAGCATATATCAACATGGAGTTCATGAAACCACATAAATGCCTTTTACATGTCCGGTGGTCTCTACATTATCTTCTTTATGAACACACCTGTGAGCACAGATCCATCTCCACAGTGAATTGAGCTTCAAGTGCCAAGCCTCTCGTGCTTTTTCCTATTATTAATTCCAATCCTTCTCTGTTCTCCTCTGGTTTGAATGAGGACCTTAACTTTTCATGACCACATGTCCCCACTGGCTCCTGAGTTATTCCAACAGAAACTGATTTTCTTACTGCCTCATGTTATGCAGCGTTTGTTCCAGGGATGGAGAGTTTCCTACCCTCTTCTCTGCTCTGTGCACTCAGACTTGTCTCATGCCAGGATTTCAGGGCACTTTTCATTTCTTGTTTGAATGACATTTCTGATGACCTGAGGCTCTTTTCCTTGAACATCATTTTTCTGCAGTGAGACATCACTAAGTACGTAATCTGCATGATGGTTTTCTCTCTTCTGTATCAAAGTTGTAACCTAAAGCCTAGACTTTAACACTTTTGTTTTTTAACTTGCTTTCTCAGTTTTTGGCCCCTAGATAATATGCAAGATGAAGAATCTGCATTTATTCTTATTCTATCCCACCTTTATTAATATCAGCTCTTTTTGGTGAGACCACAGTCTTTACAAATATATCACTGACCATTTTCCTAAAAGCACATAAATGTCACAGTGCACAGGACCCAAAATAAAATTGCCGGACTGTGATCTAGTCCTCATTCACCAATAAATATTTTACCTCAGTAATTCTGAGATTGTAAAAGCCAGAGGATGTGTTGTTGCACAGCGAGAAGACATCTAGTTAAGACCTAGACATTCTATTGACACACTTTGGGACGTATGGGACCTGCACAAAGTTGAATCAGTCAGCATTTCATCATACACATGAGAAAAGATAATGAGGCCTCATGCCCTCCTGAAGGACTATGGGAATGTCCTATTTGCTTCTGTAGCCATAGCGAATAGGATTGGGCAGTTCATATAAGACACAAAGAGAAAAAACAGTCTCTATGTTCAATAATTGCTGACATGGTTTGTATATTTGTACTGGAATGTAACTCAATGGGCCTAAGTTTTTCTCTCTGTATGTCTAGACAGATTTCATGGTCCACCCAGGATTTGCCCCAGGGCATGGCTGAGCACATGGGACTAAAGATGGCGCTGAGGGCAAGGGTCTGGGGCATAACCTGATCACTTCAAAGAGAGCCCTAATTGTCTTTCAGGTATCTACCTACCCCTGGTGCTGAGTGACATTGAACTTGACCATTAGCACCTGTAGGATGTATTGTTCTGTGACACATTTGTATGCCCATTTCACGCCTTGGTGGCCTTTGTCTATAAAAGTTCCTTTTCTCCCTCCAATAAACTGAGATCTGCTTCTGACAATCTCCCCGTCCCATGCTGAGTCTCTGGGGGTAGAGGCGGAGGTGGGGACAGCTGGAACCTGTTTCATCACAGCCAACAGCTGTGTGTTTGAGTGAGTGAATGGATGCGTGAGTGGGAACTGGTTCCCACAAGTGGCGACCACAAAGGGACACTTCTGAAATCGGACGAAGCTAAGCAGGCTTTGGGGTAAGTGAAAACTTGGGAAATATGGGGAATTCAATGTGCAGACTGGATCCAGTGCCATCAGCACTCAAGTCCATATTAAGGAGTCACGAGTTTGACATTTCTGATCCAGGCATTGCCAGAGTGTGGGAATTGACTCTTGAGTTGGCTCCGTGGGCTTGGGTCATCAATATATTTTCATGGGACACGTGGAATAAAATAGAAGGTCTAGCCAGAGAGCGAGAAAAAAATCAGAATATACCACCTTCTGTGGAACCCTATTCCAGAATTTCTGCACTCAAGATGGCTATTCTTCCCAATCCAATTCAGGCCGCACAGGAGCAAAGGGTGGAGATAGAGAGGGAGGGGCCAGAGCCCTTCTGTAGCGTGGCTCCAGGGAGTTGGAGCCAACAAGCTATCCTGGGTGCCCCTCAGGGGGCTCTGCCATCAAGCCATGTGGGCCTGGGGTACAGGGGAACAAATAAGCTGCTACATATGGGGATGCCGAGTGGCATGGGCCTGCTGAGCTGGGGTTGTGCAGGGATTCTGCTAGACCATGGCAGGGTGCAGGAAACCATGGGGATGGTGGGCATGCCTGCTGTTTAGAGAATGATAACCCATCACTGTGCACACCGAGAACGTTACACAGAGTTATGGGCTGCGACAGGGGCGTGCGGTACTGGTACCGAAGCTGCTACCAGCAGCAGTGGAGAGACTGCCCATGGCTGCAGCGGAGCAACACATGGGGATGTGGAACCATGCAGTGGGGGAGCCTTACATGGCTGCAACGAGGCTGCGCACAGCTGGGGGGAAGAGGTTCACAGAGGCAGACCGGCATATGGGCCGGCATGCAGGGACAAGCCGATGCCTGAGGGAGCAGAGCTTCCCATTTGGGAGGGCCATGAGGAACAGCTGCTTGGTGAGGAAGGGTGGGGCCTGCTCTGAGAGCCCAGAAAGGATGTAGGAAAGTTAGGCGAGAAAGTGCCCTGCTCCCTTTATCAAAGGGAACAGGTTAAGAGCGCTCCGAGAACAGGGAGTGGTCCCTTGTATCCAGATTTAATTCTGTTAGGGAGAGAAAGGGATGGAGAAGGATTAGAAGGAGACCCACCTCCATACCCCATAACAAAAATCCATCCTGAGTCCGTGCGCGGGCACACTGGGTCCCGCCAGGCTAGAGCAGGGAACCCAGGGCTGGAGCCCACATATGCTGAGGCGTATCAAGTACAAGCCTATCCTGTTAACTTAAATCCAGGGAGCAATCGCCCTACAGTGTGGTATCCTTGGGAAGCAAAAGATTTAAAAGAATTAAAGAGGGCTGTGCTAGAGGATGGTCCAAATTCTCCATGGGTTGAGGCCCTCCTTCAAGATCTAGCTCACCAACCCTGTACTACTAAGGACTGGATGGATATGGTGAAAGCAGTGCTTCCCAGTCCCATATTCATTAATTGGGCAGCACTATTTAAGAAAGAATGTGGGGTCCAGCAGGCAGCCATGGAAGCCCCATACCAAGACCAAGTCCGCTTGATAGGTTTAGCGGCATGGAAAAAGCTATGAAGGTCCTTCTGAAATGCCTTTAGCAGGCATTATACAAAAACCGGGTGAGACCCTCCCCGAGTTCATTGACCAGATGGAAAAAAGCCTCCGTAGTAAACTTCCCCCAATCCCCCTAAGGGAACAATTTGTGAAATTGCTGGTATGGGAAGGGATGAATGGGGACCACAAAATAGCATGTGCAGGTCTTAAGGAGAGATCCATGAGCACCTGGATTACTGCTTCCCAGGATGTGGGGACTCAAAAACACCAGAGACAGACAAAGGCACTGGCTGACACCGAGCCTGCAGGGCCAAGAGGGGAGGGGAAACGATGGAGTTTGTTTTCATTGTGACCAGGTGGGGCATTTCAGGAGGGAGTGTCCCCAGGGCAAGGAAGGGAAGCCAAGGGAGGTAGGAGGGGCTAATCCCCTACAATTCCATGCCCTAGGTGCTGCAGAGGGCTTCACTGGAGAAGAGACTTTAGATCAAAATTTTATCAGGAGTACAAGCCATTGTTAAAAGAAATCACCAATATTTAAAGGCCTAATTACAAAAACAAAAAGGGGGAGTAAGCCTGCACCAACAGCTGGGGTTGGTATTATTTACCATCAACGTTTTAAATTTTAAATTTTCACAAAAGGACAACTTAAATTGAGTTTCCAAAGACACTGGGAAGCCTATTCACCTAACTTTCTGTCAGGAAACTATCCACGATGTGCTCAAGGAAGATGTTAACTGTGATCTTTATAGGCTTGATTGATAACTTGCCTGGATGGAGTCAATCTGGGTTTGACCTAACATCTAAAAAAAATTGTTCTTTTAATAACTATATGGCTTAAGTGTTTTTTCAGCACATCTTTCAGCAGTGATCCATCAATTAGACCATGCTACAGGCACTTATAGCCCTTGAACATTCCTGCCACGACCCCAAAAAGTCACCTGCTGCCATGCCTGGTGCTGATGCCAACCTGTCTTCTTTGCCATATGCATGACTCCTGCCCAACAGAAAAATCTCTCTGGTCTAGCTAACTTGTCAAGTGCATTACATGTCCAATGTGTGATACAGGCCTTTAAATATGGCTCAAATCCGCAAGGTTGGTAAAGCCAACCTCATACAGAGGACTGGTAGCCAGAGACAGCAGTGGAAGCCCAGCTGTGGACCAACCTAAGATAGGACTTGCAGTATTATACCTGGAGACTACAAGATCCCATGATGGGTCAGACCACGGTGGGAGATTTTTTCACGCCTAAGACAGGCACAATCACTCAAGACCATTTGGTCTGCCTGGTCACCGGTAGCCTCCTGGACCATCTCATACAAAAACAAAAAGGGGAATTGTTGGGCCCGCCCAAGATTTGTCCCAGGGCATGGCCGAGCACATGGGACTAAAGATGGCGCTGAGGCCAAGGGTCTGGGGCATAACCTGATCACTTCAAAGAGAGCCCTAATTGGCTTTCAGATATCTATCTACCCCTGGTGCTGAGTGACATTGAACTTGACCATTAGCACCTGTACGATGTACTGTTCTGTGACACATTTGGATGCCCATTTCACGCCTTGGTGGTCTTTATCTATAAAAGCTCCTTTTCTCCCTCCAATAAACTGAGATCTGCTTCTGACAATCTCCCCGTCCCGTGCTGAGTCTCTGGGGGTAGAGGCGGAGATGGAGACGGCTGGAACCTACTTTCATCACAGCCAGCATCTGTGTGTTTGAGTGAGTGAATGGATGCGTGAGTAGGAACTGGTTCTGACACATTTTATGCATTATGTCTTATTCATACGCAAGTGTCAACTTGATGGTTGAGTGCTCAAACTCTGGGCACATTTGTTTTTTTTTTTAACATTTTTTATTATTATTTCCGCTCATAAAAACTTAATAGGTAGACCAGTTCCTCCCCCCTCATCCTCCCCCCGAACCCCCTGCTGCCCCTCCCTCCCTCCCCATCTCCCAGTGCCTCCCCCCCAATTCCCAGAGAGTCCTTTATTGTGTATGCCTAACTCTCCTCTTGGTCCTCCTTTCCGATGACATAAAAGGACCCAGTGGCATTTCCCTGAACCCTTTCTCGTGTTCCCCTTAAGCATAGGAGCACTACTGTTTCTGTCAATCCCTTGCCTCCAAGGATCTTGGTTCCTTTAGCCGATGTTAGACTTTGTGAGGTCAATAGTGTGACGGACATGGTACAGGGCATGCAAAGTCCTATTATGATTGCTTCAGCCCTATCTAGTGTGGAGACTCTTCAAATCATTGCTCCTCCCATCCTTTTGCTCTTACAATCTTACCGCCCCCTCTTCCGCAGATGTCCCTGAGTTTCAGGATGGGGGGAGATTAGGCTGGCTTAGTTCAATGTGGATGATATAGAGTCTCTGAAGTTCTGGATTGTGGTTTGTTGATTTTCTTTTGCAGTTTTGCTGCTCCTGCAATGCCCTTCACTCCATCCTGATGGGCACTGTATGTCATCCCCTGGTCAGAGACAAAAAACTGTTAAACTGGAGACTTGTTATAATAGCACATTCAAGGGTAGATGTAATAAAAGCAGGAAACCTCGTTGAATGATCTCTTTTCATCTGCCAGACTATATGCCCTCCCCTTCTGAGATCATACCCCCTCAGTTGTATATGATCAGGAACAAACGCCTGTGAACTTAACCAGGTGTCACGTTACTTACTTGCATTCCTTGGAGGTCGATTTTCTCTGTTGTAACATGGTCCCCTCTCTCCTTGTGTCTGGTGTGGCCCTCCAACCCCATCCCTCCTGTTCACAATCCTTGCAATTACCGTATTACATAGGTTTACCCTTGAGTGTCTCAATGTGGGCTGGGTGAGTTTGGTACTAGAAGCCACCTGTTAGGGAGTACATATGGTGCTTAACTTTCTGGGATTGTGATACTTCACTTAATATAATTGTTTCTAATGACATCCATTTCCCAGCAAATTCCAGTAATTCATCATTTTTGATGGCTGAGTAGTACTCCATTGTATAGATGTACCACAGTTTCCTTATCCACTCGTCAACTGTTGGACATTTAGGTTGATTCCATGACTTTACTATTGTAAACAGTGCTGCTATGAGCATAGTCATGCTTGTGCTATCGAGGCGAACCTCTGCTGCATGGGGGGTTATTCCCAAAAGTGGAATAGCAGGGTCATATGGCATTTCAATCTTTAATTTCTTTAAGAATCTCCAGACGGCTCACCAGAATGGCTGTATGAGCCTGCATTCCCACCAGCAATGTAGGAGAGTTCCCCTCTCTCTACATCCTCTCCAGCACTTGTTGTTGTTTGTATTGTGGATTTTTGCCATCCTGACGGGGGTGAGATGATATCTCAGGGAGGTTTTGATTTGCATTTCCCTGATGGCTAAAGAAGTGGAGCATTTTTTAAGATATTTGTTAGACATTTTAATTTCATCCCTGGTAAAATTTCTTTTAAGTTCCAGGCCCATTTTTTAATTGGGCGTTTTGTTTCCTTGGTGTTTAATTTTCTCAGTTCTTTGTACACTCTGGACAGTAAAGCTCTATCAGATATGTGATTAGTGAAGATTTTCTCCCATTCACTGGGTTGCCTTTGAGCTTGTGTGAAAATCTCTTTATCTGAACAGAAGCTCTTTAATTTCACAAGATCCCAACTGTTGAGAGTTGGTAGCAGTGACTGTGCCATTGGATGTCTGTTTAGGAAATGTTGGCCTAGCCCAATCAGCTCAAGGGAGTTCCCTATCCATTCAGTTATGATTTTTATAGTCTCTGGACTGATATCAAGGTCCTTGATCCATTTTGAATTAAGTCTTGCACATGGTGACAAGTACGGGTCCAGCTTTAGTCTTCTGCATGTGGAGATCCAGTTTTGCCAGCACCATTTGTTGAAGATGCTGTTCTTTTTCCATTGGATTCTTTGGGACCCTTTGTCGAAGATCAAATGGCTGTATTTTTGTGGGCTTACATCTGGGTCCTCAACCCTTATCCATTGATCTGTGTGTCTATTTTGGAGCCAGTACCAGGCTGTTTTTATAACTATGGATTTGTAGTATAGACTAAGGTTCGGTATGGTAATACCTCCAGCACTGTTTTTGTTACTCAGGATTGTTTTTGCTATCCTGGGTCTTTTGTGCCTCCATATGAATTTTGAGATTAATTGGTCAACTTCTTTAAAGAATTGCTTTGGGATTTTAATTGGTATAGCATTGAATTTGTATATTGCCTTTGGTAGGATGGTCATTTTTACGATGTTGATTCTGCCAATCCAGGAGCATGGGAGGTTTTTCCACCTTCTGATGTCTTCAGCAATTTCTTTCTTTTGGGTTTTAAAGTTTTCATTGTAAAGGTCTTTTACCTCCTTGGTTAGGTTTATACCAAGGTATTTCATTTTATTAGGGGCTATAGTAAATGGGATTGTTTCTCTCAGGCCTTTTTCACTTCTTTCATTCTGGGCATATAGGAAGGCCTCTGATTTTTGCACATTTATTTTGTATCCTGCCACCCTGCTGAACTTCTCAATTAGTTCCAGGAGCTTCCTGGTGACATTTTTGGGATCCCTCAGGTATAAGATCCTGTCATCTGCAAATAGGGATAGCTTGATTTCTTCCCGGCCGATGTGAATCCCTTTTACGTCCCTTTCTTGTCTTATGGCTTCAGCTAAGACTTCAAGTACAATATTGAATTGAAGTGGTGAGAGTGGACAGCCTTGTCTAGTTCCTGATCGAAGTGGGAATGCTTCCAATTGTTCCCCATTGAGCATAATCCTTGCTGTGGGCTTGTTGTATACAGCTTTTATTATATTGATAAAGGTTCCTTCCATTCCTACTGTCTCTAGCGTTTTGATCATAAAAGGCTGTTGGATCTTGTCAAAGGCTTTTTCTGCATCTATCGAGAGTATCATGTGGTCTTGAACTTTGGACTGGTTTACATGATGAATTACATTTATTGATTTTCGTATGTTGAACCAACCTTGCGTGCCGGGGATGAAGCCTACTTGGTCCCTGTGAATGCTGTTTTTGATATGTTTTTGAATCTGATTTGCTAAGACTTTGTTGAAAATATTTGCGTCTGTGTTCATCAGGGATATCGGCCTATTGTTTTCTTTTTTAAGTGAATCTTTATTAGGTTTTGGGATTAAGACGATATTAGCTTCATAGACGGAATTTGGTAGTGTTCCTTCCTTTGCTATTTGATGGAACAATTTAAGGAGTATTGATGTTATTGACTCCTTAAATGTCTGGTAGAATTCTGTGCTGAATCCATCTGGTCCAGGACATTTTTTGGTGGGAAGATTCGAGATTATTTCCTCAATTTCCTTATAGGTTATAGGACAATTTAAATAATTCACAACTTCCTGATTCAAGTTAGGTAAGTTGTGTTTACTTAGAAATTCATCCATCTCTTTTGTGTTGTCAAACTTCACAGAGTATAAGTTTTTGAAATATGATGTTATAATTCTCTGGATTTCTTGGGTATCAGTAATGATTACTCCATGTTCATTTATAATTTTGTTAATTTGGGTTTCTCTCTCTTGCTTTTGCTTAATTTAGCTAGGGGTGTATCAATCTTCTTGATTTTTTCAAAGAACCAGCTTTTTGACTGGTTGATGTTTTCTATTGTTTTCTTAGTCTCGATTTCAGGTATTTCTCCCCTTATTTTGCTAATCTCCTCTCTTCTACTACTTTTGGGATCAGATTGCTCAAGTTTCTCTAAAGCCTTAAGCTGCATTGTTAAGTTATTTATTTCTGATGTTTCCATTTTTTAGATGTAGGTATTAAGAGCTATGAACTTACCTTTTAGGACAGCTTTCATTGTGTCCCAGAGGTTTTGGTAAGTTGTATTTTCGTTATCGTTCACTTTCAGGAAATATTGAATTTCCTTTTTAATTTCTTCCTGAATCCAGTTCTCATTCAGCATCATATTGTTAAGTTTCCAGTAGTTAGTGTATTTTCTCTTGTTTGTTGTGTTGTGGATGTCCAGATTTAGGCCGTGGTGGTCTGATAGGACACAGGTTAGAGTTTCAACTTTTTTGTATATGTGTAGATTCATTTTGTGGCCCAATATGTGATCTATTTTGGAAAAAGTTCCGTGTGCTGCTGAGAAAAATGTGTATTCTTTTGTGCGTGGGTGAAAAGTTCGATAGAGATCTGTAAGATCCATTTCTTTCAGGGTTTGATTAAGTTCCAAAGTGTCTCTGTTAAGCTTTTGACCTGTTGATCTATCTCATGTTGTGAGGGCGGTGTTGAAGTCCCCAAGAATTATCATTTGGGGGTTGATTTCTTGCTTTAGACGCTGTATGGTTTTCTTAACGAATGTGGAGGGGCCCGTATTGGGTCCATATATGTTCAGTATTGTGAAGTCTCCCTGGTGAATTGTACCTGTGACTAAAATGTAGTATCCATCTGTGTCTCTTATGATTTTCTTTGGTTTGAAGTCCACTTTGTCTGAAAGCATAATTGCTACCCCTGCCTGTTTCCTCGTTCCATTAGCTTGCAAGATTTTGGACCAGCCTTTAATTCTTAGGATGTGCCTATCTTTTGTGGTGAGATGAGTTTCCTGAAGGCAGCAGATTGTTGGATTGTGCTTTTTAATCCAAGTTTGTAATCTGTGTCTCTTAATCGGCGAGTTAATACCATTGATATTTAAGTGTTATAATGGAGAAATTATTTTTAATTCTGCACATTTTTTATGTCTAGTAGATTTTGTAGTCACGTTGTTTGATATTTATGTTTTGGTGATATTATACTTCCCTTCTGTCCTCCTTGATATGCTTGTTCTTTTCTTTAAGCTTGAGTATCAATTCTAGGATTTTTTGAAGTCCTGGTTTGGTAGACATGTATCCCTTCAAGTTGTCTTTGTGCTGGTAAACTTTTCTTTCTCCCTCAATCATGACAGATAGTTTTGCTGGGTATATCAGACTGGGTTGGCATTTTTGCTCATTTAATACTTGAAGTATGTCTCTCCAAGCTCTTCTTGCTTTTATTGTTTCCATTGAGTAGTCATTTGTTATTCTAATAGGTTTACCTTTAAAAGTGAGTTGCTTTTTTTCTCTTGAAGCTCTCAGCACCTTTTCTTTGTCTTGAATGTGGAGTGTTTTGACTATTATTTGCCGTGGAGATTTTCTATTTTGGTCGTATCTGTTTGGAGTGCGAAATGCCTCTTGTATTTGGATAGTCCTCTCATTCTTTAATTGTGGGAAGTTTTCATTTATGATGAATTGAAATATTTCCTCAGGTGTGGTATTTTGGGATTCTTGTTCTGGTATTCCATGAATGCGCATGTTAGGCTTCTTCAGGGTGTCCCATATCTCTTGTATGTTCTTCTCCAGTATCATTTTGGCTTTAATAATCTCTTCCATTGAGCTGGTTAATTCTCCCACTTTGTCTTCAAGATCTGAAATTCTATTTTCTGCCTTATATGTTCTGCTGATAAGACTCTCTGTTGAGTTTTGGGTTGAAGATAACTTGTCTTTTAGTTCAATTTTAAACTCTGCCTGAGACTGTTTTAATTGCTCCATACCTATTTTTGTTTCTTGAACTGTTTTTCTCAACTCCTCCAAGCGCCTGTTGTGTTCCTGTTCAAAGTGGTTGATACGGTTGTTTAACTCTTCTTGGATTTCCTCTTTCATAATATTAATTATGGTAAGGATCATACTCTGAAAGTCGTTATGTTGGGTCTGGCTTTCATGGCTATTTTCTGTGGATTTGTTCTGGTTGGAATCCCTCATTATGTAATTGATTCCTTTGGCATTAGATTGGTCTTCTTGGGTTTTGTTTCTCGTGGATCTGCACTTTGACTTGTACATTGTTGTTTTGTTTTTTAGGACCTTTCCGTTTCTGTGTTTTTCACTGAATCGACGTAGTTAGTATTGTTACGCTTGCCAGTTATTACTAGTGCTTACCTTGGATTGGGTATGTTTGTGTATTGTTATTATTATATCCTAGATGAGGCTACTAGGCTGTTAGTACACCAGTTAAGTCAGGTTATGTTACCAGGGGGTGAATATTAGTTTGGTCGTGCACTTTCACAATTTAGTTTCTTGGTGAAATGTGGGGGTGAGTGGTGTACTCCCTGGAGTTGTATGTTGTGGGGTGGCTGTATGAGAAAGTTGATCTACAGCATTGATACTTTAAAGGATCAGTAAGGTGAAAAAGAAAAAGTTTACTTATCTTTGGGCTGGATGAGAAGAAACTCGCCCATGTGATATAATGATGGTAGTGGAGTCCAGATATATGGCCTGTGCTCCCTTTGTTCCTTAGAATTTTGCTTGAGTTTCCTTTGGGCTCTATTGAATTCTGAGTAGCAGTGTGTCTTCCGTGGACCACGTGCGTAGGTCCCCGGTGGGCCAGAGAGGCAGAGGGTCTGATGTTGATGGCAGAATTCTTCACCTGCGACCTGGGAAGGTGGGTGTGGAGAGGCGCGGGGCCCCGGGGGCAAAGCCGGCGGCTGCGCAGCGCGGTGCTGCTGGCCTGGCGGCTCGCGGGTGGGGGGCTGGGCTGGCCTGGGCTCTTTCGCTCCCTGGCTCAATGACAGAATTCTTCACCTGAGATCCAGGGGCGTGGCTAAGAGCACGGGGGGGGGGGGATGCGAGGGGCTTGGGTCCGGGGCGGGTCCCTGGCCAAGCCGCAGTCGGCCTGGGTGCTCGCCGCAGCCGGGACCCGTGGGGCTCCGGGTTGGTTGGGGGCTGGGCTGGGGTCTCTCTCTCTCTCTCTCTCTCTCTCTCTCTCTCTCTCTCACTCACTCACCTTGGGCGGGGGCAGGGCTGCACGGACGGGGCTGGGGTCGGTCCGGGCCCGGGGCGCAGGCCAAGCCGCAGTCGGCCTGTGTGCTCGCTGTCTGGGCACATTTGTAAAACTCCAAGCAAGCCTGTCTTATATTGTGTAGTTGACTCGAAATACCAGCCTAGAGTAAATAAGATTAGTCTCTGGACTGATGAATAAGATGGAGGGAACTAGCTACGCAAGTTGTCATCCTTCTACATATTTGGCTAGATAAGCTGGTAAGGTGAGCATTGTCCCTCTCCAGCAGTCTTGTGACATTGGTGTGGTTATTTCTTTCAGCCCTTGGTGGTGGTGTGTATTCTTCTTCCAAGTTTGACAAGAAACTGTAACTAGACAATTGTAAGTGAAATAAAAACTTTTGTTTCCTTAAGCTGTTGTGTTTTTGTTTTTAGCAACAATGCAGAGTAACTGCAACATTTTAGAATGGTACCCCAGCTTTACTTAAAATATAAGAACATCAGGGCACCACCTAGTCTCTCTGTCCATCTGGGCGTGCTACCTTTAGTCCCTGTGCAGCACTGTGGAGGGACATTGTCTGCAAGATCAAGAGAAGCATCTTTAAGTCTGTATGTCTAGGGCTGCAGTGGAGCATTCAGAGTTCAGACACAGAGGATCCCACTGTTTCTTCAGCACAAACCTCCCTGGAAACCTCAAGCCTGGTTGCATCTTAGGAAAGCTCTCAGCAGGTAGAGGCAACACCAAGATCAGCTGGGGCAGCCCAGCCTCACACTTCTCACCCAGGGGTGGTTTATGTTACGGCGTGCATCACTGTGGGAGGTAGGTAGTTATGCTGTTGACAGTAATAAGTGGCAAGATCTTCAGGCTGCAGGTTGATGATGGTGAGGGTGAAATCTGTCCCTAATCCACTGCCACTGAACCTCGAGGGGACCCCAGAGATGGTCTGGGTTGCATAGGGGATGATGAGCTTTGGAACCTGTTTAGGTTTTTGCTGGTACTAGTGTAAGTATATATCGACATACTGGCTGGCCCTGCACTTAATGGAGACCGTTTGTGCTGGAGTCACACACAGGAGGGCTGGAGACTGGGTCAGCACAACATCACCTCTGGAGGCTGAAACCTCACAAACAGCATTAGTAGTAGAAAACACAAAAAAAATTCTAAATTTCAAATCAAAACATAATTTCAGTGATGTTTATATAGGACTTCCCAGTGGAAACAATATTATATATTTCAACACATTTTATCGTCATCCAGTTCTTCTTACCTGAAACCCAGACAAGCAGAATCCCTAGGAACTGTGATGGGAACAGCATCTTCCTGCTTTCCTTGTGCATGTGGCTCATGAGCAGGACAGAGAAAGATCTTCTTATAATACTCTAAGAGGCAGGAACTTTTCAGATGAGAGAAATTCTTATGCAAATGATGGAATTTCATATTATTGAAATATTGGACTGTCTGGAGAGTAAGTCCCTAAACTGAGCACATCTTGTGATTCTGTCTTCTTCTGCTGGTCACCTGAGGAGATGTGCAGACAGCGCTCCACAGTCTCCTGTGCTGAGCATTGGGCCTTGGGCCTTGTGACTGTGCAGGGTGGAAATGAAGCATTAATGTGCGTGGCCTCATGTAATTTCTGCTGTTCAAGTGGGGTGACCCTGAAGGGCACATTGGGCTCACCCTTTGTTCTTCTTATCTGCCCCACTGCTATGAGATGAGCAGGTCCTTGTCAATTTGATCCTTCCATGATACAGTATCTAAATACAGGCCAAAAAGTACCATGCTAATCACTGTATACTGAAACCTGTGAATCAAATTAACCTTTTGTTTTAAATTCATTCCCACAGGTTTTTGTTTTAGTAACGGAAACCTACTGACACACTGAAAAATACCTTCCATTCTAAAGTATTTGTAATACAAGTGTAAAGACATTGCAATTCCTGCCACTAGAATATTATAACAAGATTTTTCTCTGTGCTGTGCATGAGTCACATGCACTAGGGAAAGCAGGAATATGCTGTTCCCATCACAGATCATTGGGCTTCTGCTCCTCTGGTAAGAAGGTAAGAAGACGTGGACCAAGAGAAAATATATTTAAATAGAATAGAATTATACATAGTCAGGAATAATGCTAAAATTATAACTAATTTGTTATTGAATATTGTATTAAATCTGGGTCAGCAAAATAGCTCTGTTTATAAGGTGCCTGATCCCAAATCTGGTCACATGTGTTTGAGTCCCATAAGCCCAACATTGTGGGATGGTAGAACATTGAGTTTTGAAAGTTTGTGCTGAAAGTATGCTCCACTGCATGCCTGTGTCACCCTCTTTCTGCTTCATTCTCCATTTGCAAGTGAATCAATAAGCAATAAAAGTCATTTTTTATTAAAAGTATCATTAAAGATATTTTTGGTATAAGAATATTTTCAAGATGTGTGAATTTTGTATTGATTTTAATCTTCATTTTCTTTTTTTAAATTGTATTCCTTCACAGTTTTATATACATGTGCATTTTATTTATTTTTTTAAATTTTTTTCTTATTTATTATTTATTCAATTGTGTGTGTGAGCGTGTGTGTATGCATGTGTGTGTGTGTGCATGTATAGAACCATGGACGAATTCAGAAACAACCATGGACACCTCCACCTCCTCCTTGTTTACTCTGCCCGGGGATTCACAGGCTCCATGCTACCAGGACCAGAAGCGCAGGCCGCCCGCGCTTCCGCCTGGCATCTACACGTGGGGTCTAAGATCTGAACTCAGGACCTTCTGCCTGCAAGGCAGAGGCTTAACCCCTGAGCCACCTCTCCAGCCCCACATGTGCACTTTAATAATCACATTTTCTCTTCTCTGAACAGTAAGCATTTTCCTGGAGCTTTACCACATTTCTTAAAATTTCTATTCAAAGTTCCACAAACTCAGCTGATTTCTTCTACTTGGAGGGTTATGTGGTAGCTGATATGTTCTGTGATGTTCATTGCTATCGTGGAGTAGATTTAATCTTTGATCATAGATAGATTGATTGATCTGGTCTATCATTCTTGGGATTTGAGAAACACTTATGAATGATTTGGTGAGAAATCGTTAAAGAGACAATAGTGGAAATAAAGAGGGATAAAATGGAATTAGATAAGCTATTTAATTATCTGTGTTTTCTGCCACTGGGGACTTCACTGTGGCCTTATCTTTGTTAAAGCTTTACTAACACTGCCTGCAGAAAGTACAAAACTGTCACTTACTGCCTAAACTTCATGACATGGAATGGTTACATTCTTCCTGCCTTAGAAACCAGTACCACAGAGAGGTACTGTATCTTCCATCAATGGACAAGCATTTGAATCTCCAAGTACCAAGGGTAAGCATAGTCTCTGAGAACTTGGATAGAACTCACAGTATCTGATGATGTCAAGTCATATTTAAAGAACATGGTTGTAGTAATGTGTCTTCTGAACTTCATTGTATAGCCTTTTGGCTATTTGAAAAAATGGGGAAGATTTGGAATAAGGGCATCAAACCAGGGCTTACATCAGACTCAGACTGCCTGACAGTGTTGGCTTTAGATTTGAGCTCTGTAGGAATCATCTTCTCTTCTGAACAATGAAGCCAAGGACAGGGGAATCCAGGCATGGGGCTACCTGGCAGGAGATACAGGGAATGAATCCAGTGTAACTGAATCAAGTCAAGGGTGAGAAACTAAGATCACAGTGCTGGCTACATTATCAAACTCTCTTCATGATGGAAAGCTGCCAAGCCCACTGGGGGAAGTGAAACCACTTGAAGTGAGGCTGCCCATCATAATCCTGAGCAATGATCTCTTGTGTCTCCAAGTGATGAGAACACTGACTTCTTCAGATTCACTTGGTGAAGCAGGACGAAGATAATGGGCAGCCAGACCGCAATTGGATGAATATGATTTAGTTATTTATAACCCCTGGCCTTTACCTCAATTCTTTCTCTATTTAACCCTAATAAATTTAAATTAAATATAAATAAAAAATAAATGTAAACCATCTATCACCAAAGACACCTTATCCCTCATGCCATCCCAATGAAAAGACATGTTTAATCTCATTGTTTCTTACCACCAATTTTTTCCACCTGATTTCTGGGACAAGTGGATGGATGTAATTTGTGGAAATCCCTGTAATGAGGCTTACCTGGTCTATCATTATGAGAACATGTAAAAATACAATAAATGAGAGGCTATGGAAACTGGACGAAAAACATTTTTAAAATAGTGTTTTGAAATGCAGATATTCCTGACTTACTACTAAAGTGTAGAAATCCTATTCATCACAAACCATTATTGTGTAATTAAATGATGACCATCATTTCTTCAGTTGATTTTTTCTTTGATGTTCAACTTTTAACCCCAACTATCATGTGCATTTATTTAGAGGTCTAAAGGCTAGCATTTCACAATATGACAATGTTATATCCCAGCAGCATAATGTCAGTAAAAATGAAAAGTTGCTTTATTTTAATGTAGGATATTGTGGATGAAGAATAGCATTTTTATTGTAAAATAATGTAAGGAAATAAATACTAAATTTGAACAGTAATTTTAGCTGACACTGGTGTGCTGTGGATTTAAAAAAAAAGGATGACTTAAAATTCTAGAGAAAGATTAGGTTTCTGAAATGAACTGAAATTCCTCTGAAATTTTTATCTGTAGTGTTCATATATTCTCTTGTAATAGTTCCAGTCGCCACCCCCCACAACACTGTACTAATTGTCCCTTCATGTGTGTTGAGACATGATCCTTGATCTCCACTGTATCTTACCCGGCCAAATTTCCTTTTTAGTGCTTTTAATGGTAATTTCCTGGCTTTTCTAAAATGGTTATTTCTTCTCGAGTCATTTTGAGGTATATGATGAAGACAGAATCAACATAGGATGCTCATGTATGCTATGCTGAGTTGACCAAGAACTTATGAAATGACCTAATGTATATTTAGATGGAATATTCCCAAAGTGTTGAGTCACTAGAAACTTGAGTGCTGTACTACTCACTGGGCTTGCACTTAACTCAGCAAGACATTAGCTTCCCATCAAGGCAATCAACTTCCTGATTTATCCCAGTGAATGAATCTCAGTTTCCATGTGAACTTACGGTTCAACCCCAATTGAAATTTGCTTTTCTAATTATATACACCCATGGATAACCTCTAGTTCTGAGTCAACTTCAATCATCCTGGTGGAAATTTGAGGTTATTACAGCCCACGAAGTAAATTAAAACATCCAGACGTTTGCACACAGGAGGCACTATGCATTGCTACCAGCGCTAGAAGCTGAGCCTGAACCCACCTGCTGGTGATAGGATGGAAATGCAGTTTTTCTGCTCTGAAGATGATGCAAAGTTCAGACTTTGAGCTTTGAGCATCTCGGAGTGGAATTTGTTTGTCATCTAATGGTAGATGGGTACACAGCACATTACCAGAATTTCTGCTTGGGGTTCTGTGTTCACCGTGAATCTTTTCACTTAAATTTATGAAGTTCATCATCTTCCATATGCTACAAGGAAAGAGTAATGAAAGACTTAAAAGATTCCTGTCCTCAATAAAGTGTCCAATTAGTTAAGGAAAGAAAGAAAAAGATCAGTTTTCAGGAGTAAGTCAGGAAAGAGTTCACTAGTAAGTCTGATAGGGCAGTTGAAGTCTAGGTTGTTTGATCAGGATGAGATGCTAAGGAAGTGGTTTTCAGAAAGACACAAGTGTTCTAAAGACATTCTGGATTCAATACTGACAGTGATGGAGGCTGAGGTTCCCATTTGACATCTCTCAATCAAGATTCACCTTTTACATTATGAAAATCCATTTAGAAATGACTACGAAGCCCACACAGCTGCTGAGTGGCAGAGAGTCTTCAGGAAGACCACAGCTCCTGTAGTCTGCTCTCTGAATCTCTTGCCCCAGGGTCTTTGTGGGATGCTGAGGAAGGGAGTGGTAAGGCTCAGCACACCTCCATTTTGAAAGATCTCCTTGGTTACTCCGCCATGGATGATAACTTTGACCACACTGCTACAGAAAGTCAGCATGAGTGTTATTTCAGAACGATGAAAATAGAGTTTGGAAAATAGTTTTGTATTTTTTGAGGATTAAGGTAGAGTTTATGAGAGGAGAGAAAGAATAGAATTCACTGACTCTAGACATGGAGTGCCTCAAGGGCTAAGAACCCTGGAGAACTGGTGGACTCCAGGCATGGAATCTATGAGGTGCAGGCAGCTGGAAAAGAATTCATAGACTCCAGACATGGAGTGTGCCAAGAGGGACAGATGCCCTGGAGAACTCATCAACTCCAGGCATGAAATCCAAGAGAGGTGAGGAGCTAGAACAGAACTCACTGTCTCCACATGTGGAGTGCTGTGAGGGGCAGGTGCCAGTTTTGTACTTTTGTGATATATTATATTAAGACAGCTCACGAGCTTGATCCAGACTGCATTGGTGACCCTGCTATGCCAGGCATTTTTAATTCTATTTTAAATGTTAGCTATTTCCAGAGAAATACCTGCCTTACTATTAAGATAAGAGGAAAGAGGGTAAGAAATGACCTCTAACCTCACCAGTCATTGAGCCCTTTACTAATCAATCATTTAGATTCCCATCATTTGTTTAAATCATCATTTTGCATCCCACTTTAGTGTAATTGTTCTCTTTTTCTTTTGTACATAATTTTTTATTTTTAAAAATAAATCTACTTTATAAATTTATCACTGAAATTTAATTATCAATAAATTACAATAAATATCATTATCATTAGTGTGTACATAACACACGTGTGCCACAGTGTACATGTGGAGGTCAGAGGACAACTTGTGGGAACTGATTCTCTCCTTCTGCATACAGATTTGTGGGATCAAATTCAAGCCATTAACCCTGGCAGATAGTTCCTGTACCTGCGAAGCCATTTCCTGACCTGTATGTTAAAAAAACTATCTTTCAGCTTTAATATTTTATTGAATCTATTTAGAAGTCTTTCACTAAGGAAGTATGCATTTCCCTTTAAAAATTTAAAGGATAAAATCAATTTTTACGTCTTTGGCAACTACAGTGAAATGGTTGCTTAAGTTAATAGAAATGTTTGTAAATGTTTTCTTTGCAGGACAAGCACTTATGAGTCGTATCCCAGGATAAAACCCTGATAGACTGCTGTTGTGTGCATTATTTAACACAACATAAAGATGGGAAGAAAATGAAAGTATCTTTTGATTTCCTGCCACCTCCTCATGGCAAGATGTTCTCTAACTGGGATGACATTATTTCTTTCCCTTGCCTTTGTCTTGTTTGTTATTTTTATCACATCACATTTAAACAGCATTTGGAAAAGAGGTCTGAATAATGACATGTTTTGAGATAATCCTGTTAGTAAATACCCCTAACTTATATTCATTCTCAAAGGTAGAATGGAGATGTAAAATGCTTTTATAATATAATAATAATAGCAGTAAGTGTGGGCATAGTAGAACATGTCTACAATCTTAATACCCAGGAGAATGCTAGTTCAAGACTACTCTAAGGTAGAAAAGAGGACCTTGTTTAAAAAAATCAAGCAAACAAACAAAAAGGGTGAAAGCTGACCAGACAGGTTTACTTTAACATTGCACATCTGGAAATAAATATCAATTCAGTGTCTAAAAATTGAAGTGAATCAGCTGTCACAGCCATGAGCATCTGCAGATATCTGTCTTGTCTGATTAAACAATAAAATTCTTTCTGCTCTGGCTGGCTATGACTCTTTGATTGTGGAAATGTATTTAAATCAGCATTTGCTAAAAGAATTTTTCAATTTTTATGAATACATCAAAATTCGTGCTAGGAACTTTGATTAGAAATATGTTAGTGCCATTAGAAGCCTTTTGGAGATATAGCTGAGTAACTTAACATTTTCTGTGACTACAATTGAATCTAGAGATATTCTTCCTGGAATGGGCGGGGTTGGAAGGTGAGGATGAGCAGCGTCACATGGTCATCAGAGCTGCTGCATGTGATGCCACTTTTGTCCAGCTGCAACAAGTTGAACAATGTGCCATGTCTAAGAGAGATTTCTGGGAGAAGTGCGCTGATATAACTTGTGGGAATCCCTGAAATCAGAGCCCCCTATGGACTATGATTAAAGAGACTCACCACAGTTACCCTCAGCCTATAAATTCCTAATTACACCATGTCCATGTACAATGACCCGTGAAGCCATCCTGGGGCTAAGAAATATGAAAAGAGGAAAAGGAAAGAGTCACAGAGACACAGAAAACAGAGAACTAAAGGCCGACACAGAAATGAGAGAGTTTTCCTAGTTTCCAGTGCATGCTATCATTGACCAGTCTGAGATACCAGGAGAGTCAACATTCCTGAGATTTAGCAAGCACCAACGGTAGACACTACATGAGACATCTCCAGTTAAGACAAAGACACATCTGAGACATCTCCACTTCAGACAGAGGTCCCTTGGATCTCAGGCTTTAGTCTTAAATTTTAAAGGGCTCCAAAAATGCTAGTGTGTCAGACAAGAGGTCTGTAATTCCATTTTTCATAGAAAACTCATGTTCTTAACTGTGTCTTTCCAGTTTTTCAGCCTTCTTGTCAGTTTATTATATTTCTTTTTCTAAAACAGATTTGCCCTGTACACACATTCCAATAGGTGACACTCTACATCTGATAAGGTAAATTCATAAACAAAATACTATGGACAATGAATGAAAAAATATTCTTAAAATGAGATTTTAAATGCACATATTGGTATTTTACTACTACAATAAAGAAACCATATTCATAGGGATAGAAAAGTGCAACTAAAGGATCTGTGAGACAATCTGGTGACATGAATTCAATCTTTAGAGAAATGATGTCAAAAAGTTGTCTCGGAGCACTGTACATTCTCCGTAGTGTGAATGTTTCTGCTCTCTCCTTCTGCTTCAATCTCTCTCTCTTTCCCTCTCTTTATACTGCAATATTATACAATACTTATTATATACCATGTACTATATTATATTTCTATATAGACCAAAAGTTGTCTAAAATTTTGAAAACCAAGAATGTAAATGGTATTTTTCAGCTAATTACCCTGCACAGCTTTAACTAGTGTTTTTCTTCTTTTTCTCCCCATCTGTTCTTTCGTTTACGTGGAATCAGGTTCCATCTGGGTTACTACTTTTTTTCTTCTTCCCTGTCTCTTCCATGGACCATGTGTGGACAGCAACACTGCACAAGCACAGTTCAGACTAGATTTCTTGTGTTGTGATAGCTGTAACAGGAGGCATTCTTAGCTATTTTCTTAAAGGAGGCTGAGCTACATCTGTGGTTACACTCCGATGCACTGATTTTCTAAATATGTAATGCTGAAAAATCCCTTTTATCTCCCTTTCTTATCTTATGGATCCAGATAAGCTTTCAAGTACAATATTGAATAGAAGTGGTGAGAGTGGACAGCCTTGTCTAGTTCCTGATCGAAGTGGGAATGCTTCAATTTTTCCCCATTGAGTGTAATCCTTGTTATTGGCTTGTTGTGTACAGCTTTTATTATGTTTACAAAGGTTCCCTCCATTCCAACTGTCTATAGGGTTTTGATCATAAAGGGCTGTTTGATCTTTTCAAAAACTTTTTCTGCATCTGTCAAGATTATCATGTGGTCTTGGACTTTGGATTGGTTTATATGGTGAATTGCATTTATTGATTTGAGTATGTTGAACCAACCTTGTGTGCCTGGCATAAAGCCAACTTGATCCCCGTGAATGATCTTTTTGATATGTTTTTGAATCATATTTGTTAAGACTTTGTCGAGAATCTTTGCATCTGTTGTCATCACAGAGATTGGCCTATAGTTTTCTTTAAGTGTATCTTTATTAGGTTTTGGGATTAAGACAATATTAGCTTCATAGAATAAATTTAGTAGTGTTTCTTCCTTTGTTATTTGATGGAACAGTTTAAGGAGTATTGGTATTATTAGCTCCTTAAATGTCTGATAAACCTCTGTGCTGAGACCATCTGGTCCAGGACATTTTTTGGTGGGAAGATTCGAGACTACTTCATCAATTTCCTCATATGTTATAGGACTATTTAAATAATTCACAACTTCCTGATTCAATTTAGGTAAGTTGTGCTTACTTAGGAATTCATCCATTTCTTTTGTGTTGTCAAATTTCACAGAGTATAAGTTTTTGAAATATGGCGTTATAATTCTCTGGAAGTCTTAGCTGAAGCTATAAGACAAGAAAGGGACATAAAAGGGCTTCAAATCAGCAAGGAAGAAGTCAAGTTATCTCTATTTGCAGATGAGACGATCTTATACCTGAGTGATCCCAAAAACTCCACCAGGAAGCTCCTGGAACTAATACAGAAGTTCAGCAGGGTGGCAGGATCCAAAATAAACATACAAAAATCAGTGGACTGACAACCAGGATGACAGGATTAAGTATCATATGCATCCAGTAGCAGAATTGGTGCAGCATTTGGCATTCTAGGCCTGTTTTTAAACGTTTTCTTTTTATTTTTTATTATTATTTATTTAATTGTGCATGTATGCATGTGTATGCATGTGTGTGTGTGTGTGTGTGTGTGTGTGCGTGCGCGCGTAGAACCACGGACGAATTCCGGAACCACCATGGACCGCCTCCACTTTCTCCTTGTTTACTCTTCCCCGGGATTCACAGGCTCCGCCCTACCAGGGCCAGAAACCGGGGCCAGAAACGCAGGCCACCCCCGCTTCCGCCCGGCGTCTATACATGGGTATCTAGGATCCGAACTCAGGACCTTCTGCCTGCAAGGCAGAGGCTTAAGCCCTGAGCCACCTCTCCAGCCCCTGTCTTTAAACGTTTTAAGGGACCTTCATTCTCATTATTTCATGGCTGTCCTGACTTACATTCCCACCTGCAGTGGCAGGTACCATTTTTTCTCTACATCTTTGCCAACACTTGTAATCATTAGCATTTCTATTTCACTCATTCTTACTGGAGAGATGATATTTTATTATAAGCTTGTTTTGCATGTTCCACATGATCAGAGATATTGAGGGCTTTTTCATTTTCCTATTGTCCAAGTCTTCTTTTGAGAAATGTCCATTTTGTTTTGTTTTCAGTGTTTTGTTCTTACTATTATTTTGGGAGTTCCTTATGAATTTGGGTATTAACCCCTCCTCACCTTTATAGATTGCAGATGCCACTCCCATCCATAGGATTTTTGTCCATTTGCTTGAGTTTTACATTAGCATGAACCAACATATTTACATTTCCATTATCTCATGGGTTTGTTTATGTTTTGATTTTCTGCAGTGCTGGGTTTCTATTCAAGAATCCTTGCCCATAGTAATGTTTTAAAACATTTCAGCTACGTTTTCTTCTCACCATTTCACCATCATTTCATGGTTTGAACTAAATGTGAGTTTGTTTGAGTGAAATTAAGATCTTGTCTCATTTTCTACATGTACTCTACATATACATATAGGAATATCATATACCAGGATTTTTTAATCGATTTCAAAATCAACTGATCAGGGATCAGCATGAATCACTTACAATAGGTCACACTTTATCAGAACATAATTGTAGCAGTCTCAAAAATCTCATCTAAACATCCAGGGTTCCAGAGCTCTCAAATATTTAAGGTTCACCAGGAATGGAAACACCAGAATATTTTCACACAGTGTGCATCTACTAATTGCCATCTTTCTTAATAACTCAAATTGTAAACTTTCTGAAAGTTCAAATGTGCTTGATCAGAATACACAGCATGAACGTATAGACTGAGATCACCTATTGTATTGCTCTCCAGAAAAGAAACACATGTGGTAGACAGGCCATTCAAATGGGGATTTTTGACAAGGACTGTATCATTGTGTGAGGAACCTCTAGAGCTTGATGACAGTAATAAATTCCCAGATCCTCAGTCTCCACCAGGCTGATTTTGAGGTTGAAATCTGTCTGTGCCACACTGCCACTGAACCTGTCTGGATCCTAGAGGCCAGGTTAAAACCCTTATATATCAGAAGCTGTGGAGACTCCTGGCCTCTGGAGATACCAATGCATATAGGTGATTCCATTACTATGCAAGAGACTCTTATCAGACCTGCAGGAGATGGAGACTGGCTCTCCAAGCTGACAGACAGGGAGAGTGGAGTCTGGGTTATCACAATATCCTTACTGGATCTTGAAACAGTAGTAGAACAATACAAGGTTATATTCAAAATAGTAGAGCATTTGAAACATATTTCTTTTTTATTTTTATTTTTTTCCTACTCAAGTCCATGACTTTCATGCATACTCTCAAAATGTTCAACATGACAAATACACAATTTCACAAACATTGAAGTGAACTCTAAAAGTCACTATACCATTACTTTTAACATACTGTTTAGAGTTGGCACAAATGATGCTGTTCCTCCTAGAAGCTTCCTCACCACACAAATCTAAACCTAGCAAAACTGTCCCAGAAGATAAGACTTAAAATCTCATACACAAACAGAACAGTCAGGAGCAGAATATTTTTGAGCTCACCCACCCTCCTTATTTTGCTCTTTATTTCCCTCTGGGCTTACCAGAGATCCAAAGCATTAGCAGACCCAGGAGCTGAGACAAGAACCTCATTTTTGAGAGACTGAATCCAGGAGTTGCATCAAGAATATTGGCGATCTTTTGTCTTAGACTTGGAAAGAGAGGTCCTCCTTTGGGAGCCTCATGCGAATTCTCTGGTGGATGCAGCTGTCTGCAAAGAGACATGAAGAAGAAGCGTGAAACCCACACATAAAAGTCATAATGTGAAGTCCATGATATGTCCTCATTATGTTCTTAGGAAATCTAATAAATCCCATGCTACTTGTAGCAGTGGGCAGAAAGGATGTCCTGTCAAAGTCTGGATCTGTAGGAAGGAGGAGATAGGGAACACAAGGTTCTATCACACCAAGAGAACATCAGAAGCCCAAGGATGAGGATGATATCCATATCCTATTGTAGAGAAGAAAAAGGCACCCTGCTACATACTCCCTTATTGTTAGTCTAGAGAAGAACAAAATAGTCCTTTCTTCCCCCAACACACACTAGTATTGATAATTCCTGGTTGCATCCAACACCAGGGAGTTAGATAGTTGAAGAGAGTCTTATGCTGATTATTGCAATCTGACACCTTAGAGTTCTCATTAACAAGTCTTAGAAACAGTTTTTCAATAGGAAATAAGATATTATGCAAATATACTTAAGTGTAAAAAATATGAGGATTAAACCTTGATCCTTATAGTTAGAGTCTGTAGACACAAAATCACAACTCTCATCCCAAAGGGGAAAAGAGAAAGTTTGTTACAGAGCCAAATATAATTGCCTGTGGTCTGGAATGCAGATTTAGGTGACCCCAAGTTGTTATGTTTCAAAGTGGAAACAGTCTTATATTAGAACAAATAAAACCATATATCAAGAACATGTGATAGACATTGGTAGTATAAACATCAAGTAACTGGGTAAAAACAAAGTATAGAAATCTCTGCTACATGCCTCAGATGTTACCTGGTGACATTTTAAGCCCTAAGATTAGCAGAAACCAAGATTTGTTTGCACCTACCTAATAGTCACAATGATGTTGCATCACAAAGATGACTTTAGATGCTAAAGAGGATCCAAGATAATTTGAATTTGGACTAGTGACATGCAACCTCCGTAAAAAATTGTAGTTCTGATCAATAAGTCAGCCTTGCAGGTGCAGAATTTTTTCTGGGAACTCTCTTTTACAACAGCTAACAGCCTTTTCCGTGGCAAAAAGAAAGGGCAAATAATTTAAACCCTAAGAGCATAAAATATGAAATTTTATGCACAATAATTTCTATAATTAAATACATATCAAGTTCTAAATCCACACTGTATCTACACATCACACACAATGCAAGAATTACCTCAGCAGAATGGTATAGAATATATTTTTTTAATTTTATTTTTTATTTCTTCCACTCATACAAAGTTGATAAGTACCCCATTCCCCTTCCTTCCTCCACCCCTCCCTGGATCCCCTTGCTCTCTCCCCACCTTTTCCCTTTCCTTTCCCCTCCCTCCTTTCTCCCAGTGCCCCCTCCCCCCATTCCTGGAGCATCCTATAGTATGCATGTCAAACTTTCCTCTGGGTCCTCCTCTCTGATGAGGTGTAAGGACTCAGTGGCATTGCCTAGAGCTCTTTTTGTGTGTGTGCGTGTGTTCCTCTTTAGAATAGAAACACTATTATGGCTGTTAATCCCTTGCCTCTAAGGATCCTAGTGCCTGTGGTCCATGCTAGACTTTGTGGGTTCCATGATATGTTGGTCATGGTGCAGGTCATGCAAAGTCCTATTATGATTACTTCGGCCCTAACTTGTATTGTATGGAGTATCTTGCATATCATTGCTCCTTCTCATCTTTAGGCTCTTACAATCTTACTGCCCCCACTTCTGCAAATTTCCCTGAGCTTTAGGATGCGGAGAGATTAAGCTGGCCTGGTTCTAGGTGGTTGATGTAGAGTCTCTGATTTTCTGAATTATGGTTTGTTGATTTTTTTCAGTTTTACTGCTCCTGCACCGTCCTTGGCTCCATCCTGATGGGTATTGGATGTCGCCCCCTGGCCAAAGTTAAAGGCTGTTAAAATAGAGTCTTATTATAAGAGTAGACAGCAAAATTCACCTTAATATCACAAGCACGACCATGTTCATAGCAGCACTGTTTACAATAGCAAAGTCTTGAAATCAACCCAAATGCCCAACAGTTGTGGATAAGGAAAATCTGGTACATTTATACAATAGAATACTACTCAGCCATCAAAAATGATGAATTAATGCAATTTGCTGGGAAATGGATGGAATCAGAAATTATTATATTGAGTGAAGTATCCCAGACACAGAAAATTAAGCACCATATGTACTCCCTAATAGGTGGATCCTAGTACCAAACCCACTTAGTGACACATTCAAAGGTAAATCTCTGTAATACCTACAGTAATTGCAAAGATTATAAGCAGGGAGGGAAAGGGAAGAAGGGCCCCACCAGAAACAAGGAGAGAGGGGATCATGCTATGACAGAGAAAATAGGCCACCATCATGGACTATAACTCAGTAATGAGACATCTGGTTGGGCTTGCAGACTTTCCTTACTGGTCACTTGTATCTGATGGGATACGATCTCACCAGAAAGGGAGGGCATAGAGTCTGGCAGATAGATGGTAACCATCCTGCAAATGGTCTCCTACTCTTATTCCATCTACCTTAGAATGGTATAGAATATTTGAGAAATAAGTTTAGATGTGTATTTTATTTTTTGCATCACCTGTGGATATCACCTCATATCTACTCCCATAGAATCGGCTTCTTTCAGAGTTGTTGGTGTTCATTGTTGTCTATGTGGGAACATCAGTCTCTCACCTAACTCTATGCATGTGGCAGACACAAGCCATGAGGATAATTCATAGCAGGTTGTTTGCATTTTAACATCAGGAATGGAATCCACTGCTTAATGTATCACTTCAAGCTGCAACCATGTTGATGTCTTCTAGAACCTTGGTTAAAAAGCTGCTAAGTAGAGGAGAGCTGGGCCAGAGCCATCTAAACATTAGTTTTAGATTTCTAGCAGCCAGACCTCTAAGAACATAAGTTACTGTTATGTCTTGTCATCAGGTATATGGTACTTTGTTATGGGAGCCAAGGAACAAACGTGTAAAATATATTGTGTAAAATTGGATTATTGGAGAAAGAAAGACATTAAGAGCAATACCAGCCAGGACTATCTCCAATACTCATAGATCAATAGAATAACATGGTAAAAATGACCATCTTACCAACATCGTTTTACAGATTCAGGAACAACCAAATGTGACTCTTTAGAAATTGAAAACCAATCCAGAAATTTGTATGAAAGCAGAAAAGATTAGACATGACCAAATCAATCCCAAGCAACACAAACATCACAGGAAACATCACCTTACCTGATTTTAGATTACACTGCAAAGCCATAGTAATACAAACAGCAAGGAACTTGCACGGAAATAAACACATCAATGTATCAGAATATAAGATCTTTTGCCTTCTGACTTTTTGATTATGGTGGAAAAACAGGGAAAACAATTGGAGAAAACAGTGCTAGATAAACTGCATATCCAGATGCAGAAAAGAAATTACATGCTTATTTCTCACTGCATGAAAATCAGTTCCACATGGATCAATGACTCAATGATGGTTCATTGTGTTGTGTACCAGATATGGTATGCATCTGTGCCTATGGGCCCCAGGTAAAGTGATCTTTGTCGCAGAGAGGATGAGATGACCTATGAGCAAAAGCAGGGTTGTGAGCATCCCTGATGGCCCAATTTCCATCCCAGGATCCCACGTGTTAGAAGCACAGTCCTGTGACAGAGTGCCAGGCATGGGAGAATGGGTAGAGTCCAGAATATACCGAAATGCCAGAGCTAGAAGAGACCTGAGACCAGACTTCAGTGTTTTCAGGCTGTTCTGCAGAGCCTTTGCCGGATAAGGAAATGGATGAAGAGAAAGGAGACACCTCAGTGCAGGTCTCAAGTCTCATTCCCCTGTTCCTCCGAACCCCATTTCCTGTATAGAAAGAACCTTCAGCTGCTGATTCTTGCCAGCCCGGCATGCCTCAGGACCTGCGTTATGTAACTGAAAGATAATCTAGTTACAGAGTTGGGCTTCATGTTCTTTGTCTTTTGAATAAGGAATCTAGCCAAGCCCCAGGCATTCTGAATTTAAAAAAAAACCAACAAAAAAATTACTTGATATCCAGTCAACTGGCCTGAAGCGATTGCAATACCACACTGGGGAGGTGAGAGGGTTGGCAGTTCAAAGCCAACCTTAGCTACTTGTGAGACTATGGCTCAACAACAAGCTATCACATAAGTGCGGTTTTAACTGGGAATGAAAAAGACTCAGTGCTGAATTCGAAACACTGAAAGTGATCAAGGGAAGCACTTTTCAAGAGACAGGTTTAGGTAAGGACTCCCTGAAAAGCACCCCATTTGCACAGAAATTAAGGCCAATAGTGACAAATAGAACCACATGAAATTATGAAGCTTTGATTCAGCAAAAGAAACTATTGATCATGCCTACAGACTGACATATCTGACAGAAGATTAGTATCCAGAAGGTATAAAATACTAAGAAAAATAAACTTCAATAAGACAATGTCCCAATTAAAAATGGACTACTGATCTAAACAGAGATTTCTTTAAAAAAAAAGAGATGTCTACGAGATATCTTTATTTAAAATGTTCAACATCCTAATCAATTAAGGAAATGCAAATCAAAGCTAATTTGAGATTCTATCTTACTATAGTCAGAATGATTAAGGTCTACTAAAATCAACAAATAATATCAAATACTGGTAAGAATTCTGATGAGAATGTAAACTAGTGCAGCCACTCTGAAAATCAGTGCTGAGTGATGTAACTCAGACCCAGAACCAAGTGCAGCATATTCTCTCTGAAATGTAGATACTAACATTAAACCTGTAGATTTATGCAGTTTATACCCTTCAGACCAGAATCTTCTCTTTGCAGTAGTGATCAGCAGAGAATAGATGATTGTGAAACAGTCAGTCCTCCATAGGACATCAACCCTCTCTCCCCTCAAGGATCAAAGAATTTAACTTAAAATCAATGAAGATGCTAACATATTACTGAATATATGAAATGTGTATGAAAACACCCAAGTACTTTGGGCTTTTATTTTTTTTACCGCCCTGCAGAGATAAAATGAAAAACTGTATTTGAAATATCTTTTAAAGAAATTATGTGTGTATGATTGTGCAAATAAAAAACAAGAATTGACATATTTTGGGCAGTGAGATCACTCAACAGGTAAGTTGTCTTCTCACAAGCCTCACCACCTCAGTTTGATTTCTGGAAGCCCATGTGGTATAAAGGAGACAATTGACTTCTGAATATTGTCCTCTGTTCTCCATCCACACTACAAAGGATCTCTCCTCTCCTCTCTCTCTCTCTCTTTCTCTCTCTCTCTCTCTCTCTCTCTCTCTCTCTCTCTCTCTGTGTCTGTCTCATTCTTTCTCCTTTATTTCTCAGAAGTAATTAAATAAATATAAAAGAGAAATTTATTCTATGAAATACTGTTTTCCCAAAATATTCCTCAAGATGCTTACAATTTTCACTAACAAGAAACTATGAAAAAAGGTGAATGAACTTTATGGGAAATTTAAATAAAACATTTGAAGGCTCCAACTCCAATCCAACCCATTTACATCTCCTTTTCTCTAAAATTCATACTAAGATTCAAACTATAATAAAAACCATTCTTCAAAAATGTTTGAAAGTTCCTTGTAATCTTTTTACATCGATAATGCATGTTCCTAATTCTCAAATTGAATCTGTCTTAATTACTGTAACCATCATTTTATGGTCTGGACCATAAACTGGCCATCAGCCACATCTGTTCACAGCACACTGGACTGTGATTTGTAGGTCAACAAACAAAGTAATGTTAAGATAACCATCATCTTCCAGGTGGGCAAGAGAAATGCCCCAGACACATGTCTCTAACTTTCTCTAAGCATTATCAAGAATGATGGACTCTTCCAGTGTGTAGTTCTCTCTGTGTTTCTAGATGATGTTGGGTTCAGAGCTACAGAGCTGGAGGACTGCTGTACTTCATGTGACTTGGAAAACTGTCTCAGTTATGGTCACCTTTCCATTTGAGGTTAGTAGAAGCAGGGGTCCTCTTGTGTTATACATAATTTTTGTGATGCATTTTATTCGGATAGCCTGTGATCTGAAAAGGCAGTGGATCGTCACCCTTAAAATCTATCTTACATCTCCTCTTTAGCCAATAGATTAAACAAAGAAGGGAAACAAAGGCAGAAAATCAGTTCAGAGCTCTGACTTGTGTCTGATCAGGTGGTCTTGTCCCTGAGATTCAGCTTTTCTTCATCATTTCCTCTTCTCTGTAGCAGGGGGCAGGCTTGGGAAACCAAGGGCAGAGAGCCTGCATTCCTGCTCTTACAGTCATATGGAGGACAACTAGATTGAAGGTTACCTCGTGTGTGTGTGTGTGTGTGTGTGTGTGTGTGTGTGTGTGTGTGTATTCCCTCTTACAGAATGATGCACAAGTGTGTTTCCACAATGCAGAATATGCAGTCTTCCTATCATTGTGTCTATACAGGGAGCACGATAGGATCACACACTCTGTACTCTCTTCTCTAAACTTGTCAATGCACTTTACCTAAACACATACTGTACTAGACAAAGATAAAGAGGGAGACTGTACAGACTGAGGCTTATCACTGACTGCATGACAATGAATGTTCTTCCTTAGAACTGCAAATAAACAGTAAAGCAGAAAGTATGGAAATGATACCTGATCTTCCCTGACAGTTCTGGCTGTGGGACTATGGAGAGACTGTATAGACACTGAGATTCGAGTCTTCTCCCTACTCCCTGGGAATCTCCCACCAGGAGCTAGTTGGTGTGAGCTAGAGCAGGAGTTTGTCTGCCAAAAGAGATGCACACATCTCTAACAAGTGACCACTTGGGAGATGGTGTGCAAATCACCTGGAGCAGATCTGTTTAACTGAACATATTCCCTGCAAAATAAACACTTCTTCTGCTCAGACTTTGAAGAGGAAACAAATGCACTAGAATAAGACTCTTTCCCTGACCGTATTGAATGCATTTCTTTTTTCTGATTTTCACTGCCATTTTTTATTCTTATTAATTTAATGAGGGCTGATTGCTCAACCAGAGACACAAACATGATGGAGCAATCCTATTATTTCGGTAAAAATCAAAGCCTTATTTATCCACCTTGAGATATTTCCCAGCTCCATGCAGGCTGGAGAATACTTCTGAACTCTGAGGTATGTGGGACGAAAGCGGGATACTTTATTCTAGACAACCCTTGAGGTTGGAGGTTCTTCTCCCTAGTTTGATAGGCTGAACAACTGTTATTAGTGAATACTATCCTCACAGGTGGACCAAAATTTCTGACATTTCCTTTTATTGCTATGAAAAGCTGCCATATGTGTCCTTGAATAGTGCAAGGTCTGTTTTTTTAATTTTTTTTCCTAATTCATTGTGTGATAGTGACACTTTCTCCCAGAGATGCAGGCAGTGAGGGTGGAGTCTGGGTCATCTGGATGTCACATGGGGCACCTGAGATAGGAAAATTGAAAAGAAACTCAAAATATTTCCCACATACTTAATCCAGTTATATAAAGACTTCCTGAAGCTCCAGGTAGCAGTGATCACAATAGAATGCCAAGAATCCTTATGTTGTCTCCTTACCTGGAAGCCAGAGCAACAGTAGCCACGGGACCTGAACAGAGGCCTCATGTCTATGCTGTGTCCTTACTAGTAGTGACTCACACAGCTTATGACCAGCTTATTAAGAAGTTCACAGAGCATTGGGCTAGGCTCTGGGCACATGCAAATTGGTAGCAGCTGTGCGCAACTGTGGGGCTGGCTTATTTCTGCAACACAGCACAAGCCTGCTATGTGCTGGCATTTCTGGTCAGGCCAGCACAGTCCAAACTGATGTATGGAGAATATACTGTTTTTTATAACACATTCCTCTCTGAATTACATGTTTTGATTTCTCTCACACTTCAGGAGTGAATCATTTGCTATGTTCTATCTATGACAGTTTGTCAAGTGAAGCATAATTTCATATTGTGCAGGAAAGATTGCAAGCTCTCATTTATACCATTGGGTATACAATATTTGTGAATTGATACATTCTATTGTTATGAATCTCTTGTGAGCCATAAGAAACCAGGGTTCTCATTTAAGGGTTTAGCACAGTAGGGCCCAAGATAGGTGATGAGAGAAGCACAGGTAAGAAAACAGTGGGAGCAGTTCCAATGGGGAGGTACAGACACGATGCCATTCAGACTGCTCCACCTGACCCCCATGGAAGTAGTGGTATGTTTGCCATGAACCACTCAGCATTGCTCTATTGGAGCAATGTAAGAATGAATGGAATGATACAATATTCCAAAAACTTTGGGATCAGGTGATCTGTGCAAACCCTAATGGGAACAAGCAGCAGCTGTTTTTACCCAAGTGATACACTGTATCAAACAGGTTCCAAGGGCATGGAAAAATGAAGAGGCTGTGGATTTCTATGCAGTGCACAGTATACTCTGAAGGAACATAAAAAACAAGCATAAGCAAACTCATCTGGAAGAAGGAGGCAGACAGGGCACTGCCCAAGCCATGTCTAGTTCCAGCTGTGAAGCAGGTTGGCATTCCCGAGGTCACTCTTTACAAACAGGCCGACGTTGCCAGGTCTCAGTTCCCCTGCTTGCACTTTGCTGATACAGAATCAGTAGTATGATGTGACTTTGCTTTCTAGACTTCAGTTGCTCTCAACAGTGATGGGCCCATTGTAGATGTGGTACTGCTGAGGGGTGCTGGGATTTTAAGAGGTGATTCCTACTGAAATGAGATCAGTCCACAGGGGGTAAGACCCTGGAAAGAGATTATTTTTTCCTCACAGAAGTATAATTTCTCACATAAGAGTGTTCCATGATGAAATAGTCTTCTTCATGGGGTGTAGCTTCCTTCTTTGTGATGCGTTCCCCTTTTTTTCAGAATTCCCTTCATGTCACCATTAGGAAAAAGTATTAGCAAAAAAAAAAATACTATTTCTTGATAAAATACACAGACTCTGGTTCGGCTATTTAGTTTCAAGTTTTTTACACAAAACAGACTAATATTCCATTGTAGGATCCAATAATTCACTGCATGTGCGCAAAGATAACATGCTGCTTCCTCAAAAATATAACTCAAATATTCATTATTCTCTGAGAATCAACATGAATAAGTCTCTTTTGTATGAAAAAGTAGATGCTCTCATTCTTCGTTTGGGTCTTACAAGCTTTTCCTGTTTTCAGACACTGAGCTTTGTAGGGTATGTTCCACTCTTGAAACTTTGACTAGTTATGAGCTAAACTATGAGCTAACATAAATCTTTAGTCTTTTAAACTGTTTTTCTAAGATAATGTTACAGTGAGAAAAAGAATGTGATTTAACACGTCTCTGAAAGCAGATTCAAGAGTCAGAATTATGAACCCAGAAAGGTGGAAGAAGCTTAAGACTCTGAGTCTATTGAATTTAGGTTTGAAGTATTAAGAATGTCTTCCAGTGTGTTCTTGACATGTAGCTCTTTGTTAGAATCACCTGTATTTTGCAGCCCAAGAAATAGAATTACCATTAATTAGTCCTTCTTTCTCTGTTCCTATCTCCTTATTTCCTTCCTTCCTTCCTATCATCTTCCTTCCTTCCTCCCTCCCTCCCTCCCTTCCCCCCTCCTTCCCTTGCTCCTTTCCTCCCTTGCTTCCATCCTCTCTTCCTCCCTTCCTCCTTTCCTCCTTTCCTTCTTTCCTCCTTTCTTTTCTCTCTCTCTTTCTTTCTTTTTTCTTTCCTTCTTTATTTCTTTCTCTTTCTTTCCTTCCTTCTTTTTTTTCCTTCTTTTTTTTCTTCTTTCTCTTTTTTTTTTTTTTCTTTTTTCTTTCTTTCTTTCTTTTCTTTCTCGCTTTCTCTCTTCTTTCTTTTCTTTCTTTCTTTTCTTCCTTCTTCCTTCTTCCTTCTTTCCCTTCTTTTTCCTTCTTTCTTTCTCTTTCTTTCCCTCTTTCTTTCTTCTTTCTTTTTTCTTTTTCTTTCTTGTCTTTCTTTTCTTCGTTCTTTCTTCTTTTTCTTTCTTCTTTCCTTCTTTCTTTCTTTCTTTCTTTCTTTCTTTCTTTCTTTCTTTCTTTTCTTTCTTTCTTTCTTTCTTTCTTTCTTTTCTTTCTTTATCTCTCTCTCTTTCCTTCTCTCTTTCTTCCTCTCTTTCTTTGTCAAAACCTCATGATACATATGATGGTTTCAGCTTCATTTTTATCAGTATGGCTGGCCTTAAATTACTATTGTCCTTGAACTCTATTTCTCAGCTGCTAGGACTGCACACTTGCATAGCCACGCACGATTTGTCCTGTGCTGGGACTCCAGTTCATGCTAGTCAAGTGCTCTACCCACTGAGAAACATCATTAGCTCCTTTGAGGTTTCAAGTGTTAAAAAATGAGGCATGGGGGGACGGGGCGGGAGGGGTGAGGGGAGGGGGAGCAGTGGTTCCGGGGGGGGAGGAGGGAGGGAGGGAACTGGTGTACCTATTAAGTTTGTATGAGCTGAAATAATAATAAAAATGTATTAAAAATAATCATATTTTGGATTGTTACATATGGTGAGACTTTTAGGTCATTCTGAATATTCTTTGGGTTCCATTTCATACGGGATTCACAAAGCATCTTAACCATTAATATGGAAGACTAAGCACAAATTTACAGCAAAGCTTGCCTCTTAGAACAGAGATTTGTTTACTATCTGTGTGCAAACCAGACAGTCTTCCCATGTGTCAGCGTATTCACAGACTGTGGGAAACCCTGATAGGGAAGGAGAAATGCAAGAATAAATGGCCTGTTGACAGGTGTCTGCCACAGAAGATGACTGGAGCTGAAGCCCATCTGGAAACAAAGGAAATGTTACTGAGTTACCCCAGTGGTGGAAAAAGAGCTGGTTCTACATGTACCTCCTTCTATCTTTATATATGATTGCTGTCATTACACAATGTTCATTTCAAGGAATTGATACCCATAGTGTCCTCATGCCACTCTCCTGCTCATGTGTTCAGAACCATCAACTTAGCAAGTTCTTCTGGGGACACCCTGCGGACTCCTCACTGCTAAAGTTCCCAAACTAAAATTCTGCTTTAATTCTATGCACTTATTCCTATATTTCACTTGATATCCATTAACCTATACATTGTACCTATGTTTTCTTAGGAGATGGATAGATGGTAGCAGAAAAGTGCGCCAGCAAGCATAGAACACTCTGGTGTTGAATGAGCTCTTGTGAAACAACCATCATTCTGAAGACAATGGATTATGTTAATAAGGCACAGAGAGATGGACTAGTAATCCATTATGTCTTAAAAATACTAATAAGGGATGTACATCATTGCAAACTGAGTCAGGATGGACGTTCAAGTAAGTGAGATAATTCCCAGTCTAGAATGGCTTTGCTGAAGGCAATTAAACAGAATATTGATCATAAAGGAACATTAGGTTAAACAGCTAGAATTGAAAATCCATTCCTTCCATTAAAATCACAACTCACAGTGATTTTTTTCATTACTGTTCAACTTTATTATAAAAATTTTAGGAGAACAGAGCAAAAACCAAGTATTTCTCACTTCAACAATATCCACAAACACCAATGACAAAAGTGAATAAGCTTTCTGCAAATATCTGGGGTGGTTTCAGGGGGGCATTCACTACCTAATTGGAAATGTGTGTGTGTATATATGTGATGTTCCTGAACATGTCTCATGTTCAGGAAAAGAAATGATACAATAGTATAGCTTTCATAAGATCTTATGCTGACATTTTCATTGTCATGAAAAGAGGAACCTGTTCTGTAAGTAAATCTGCCCTGCTTTGACTGTTGTGGACACCTGGGGAGTCTGGGTTCTGTGGAGAGCTTCTGCTGATTTGCCTGCAGCCAGAGACCAGCCCACTGTTCTTATTACTCATTAATAGGAGGGGGATATCTTGTACAGCAGTCACTTAGGCACAGCATGGACATGAGGGCCCCCACTCAGTTCCTGGGTCTCCTCCTGCTCTGGCTTTCAGGTAAAGAAAGTCCCCATTAGAAAACTTTGAAGCTCAGTATGATTTTTTTTTATTTATTCAATTGTGCATGTGTGCGCTTGTATGTATGTGTGTGTGTATGTGCACGTGTGTGTGTGTGTAGAACCATGGGCAAATTTTCCCGGTGTCTATACTTGGGGTCTCGGATATGAACTCAAGACGTTCTGCCTGCAAGGCAGAGACTTAATCCCTGAGCCACTTCTCTAGACCCAATGAAGCTCAGTATGATTTTTAGGAAAGTCATGTTGCAACATGCTTCACACTGCATATTTTTCTATGTTTTTAACTCATATGTGAAATGTGACATCCAGATGACAGAGACTCCTTCCTCTCTGTCTGCATCTCTGGGAAACAGAGTCACCATCAGTTGCCGGGCCAGTGAGAGCATTGGTAGCTGGTTAGCCTTGTACCAGCAGAAACCAGGGAAAGGTCCTAAGCTCCTGATCTATTGTGCAACTAATTTACAATCTGGGGTCCCACTGAGGTTCAGTGGCAGTGGATCTGGGACAGATTTCACCCTCACCATCAACAGCTTGGAGTCTGAAGACATTGCCACTTACTAGCTACCCACCCAAAGTGATTCAAGCCATAACATAAACCCACAAGAAGCAGAAGTGTGAGACTGAGATGTCACAAATGCTGCTCCTGGTGCCCCCAACTGCTAATGTGGTTGCTCTGACAGCCAGGTTTGATGGTTGCTGGGGGAAGGGTAAAGCAGTGAGGATCCTCTGTCCTTCAATTTCCTCTTCCACAACACCAGGAACATGGAAAAAATTCTCATGATCTCCTTAAGGACAGTGCTTTTCACATTCAAATAATTTGAGTTGGGCCATCTTTAAAATTAATACAGATAAGCAGAAAACTCTATGTATATTTCAAGTGGAGAATCTTAAAGGAAAAAATTGTTTCTAAATTATAGCCATTGGATGGTTTATGAGCTACTATGGTTTGAATCTGAAATGTCCCCTAACAGTCATATTTTGAATTCCCACCTTTTGATAGTGTTATGGGAAGTTATGGAAAATCTAGAGGTGTTTCCTGGGTGGAGATCTTAGTTAAGGTGAGAGGTTCACAGAGTTATACTATGTGCATATGGCCTTTTCTGTTCCTTCTCTTTGGTTCCATTATCATCATACTAATTGAGAAGCCCCAATGTTTCCTAGGTGATGGATTTATTTCACAGAGGACAGTTTTGGGGATTGTAATATCTGTGTCTATTTCTGATCTTGTACTTTTGTTCCATGGTCATCATATTAATTGCTATGCTCCAACATGCCTTCCATACCTGATAGACATAAATACTGAAAACATGAGTCAAAATAAATCTTATCCTTCTTAAAGTGTTTCTATTAATCCCTTTGATAACCACAATGCAAAAGTAACTCGTGCTAAGTATCTGATACTTCCAGGAATATGATTCTAGAAATAGGGGATTCCCTGGTGTTTCTTCAGAATGCATCTGTCAGAAGATAAAATATCAGACATATATGTAAACATGTTTACAGACATTTCCAGTAAATCTTAGGTTGGTGTCTTGATTATCTTTACCCCTTGCAACACAGTACTGATGATTTTTTATTCATTACCTCTACCAATTTTGCATCTTTATTTAGATGCTTGAGGATATTGAATCCTCTTCTGCCTTCCATGTGTCTTGACAGGACTCCAAGATTTGTCCTTCTAAGAAAACCTCACAGTGAATTAAAGTCTGTGTGAGAAACACTCAGCAGATGTAGGCATCGGGACTTGTACCAAGGACAACCCAACTTCACACTTCTGCTTCTCTGAGGAGTTTATGTTATGACCTATATCACTGTGGGAGGGGAACTCCAAGTTTGATAACAGTAATAAGTGGCAGCATCTTCAGACTTTAGGTCACTGATGGTGAGTGAATATTCTTTCCCAGACCCACTGCCACTAATCCTTGATGGGACCCCAGATTGTAAAGTAGTTGCACCATAGATCAGGAGCTGAGGACTTTGCCCTGGTCTCTGTTGGTACCAGGCTAACCAGCTTCTAATGTCCTGACTTGCCCGGCAAGTGATGGTGACTCTGTCTCCCAGAGACACAGACAGAGAGGATGGAGTCTGGGTCATCTGAATGTCACATCTAGCCCCTGGTAGTAAAGATTAAAAAGAAATCCATGTGATCACTGACATTACAAAAGAAATCAAGAAAAGAACCAGAGACCACTGCCCACACTGGATACAAGTTCCTACTGCTGCCCTTCCTTACCTGGGAGGCAGAGCAGCAGGAGCCCCAAGAGCTGAATGGGGATTCTCATGTCCATAGTGTACAAGTGTCTCCTACATGGGGCTTGACAAGCCTATTAAGAAGTCTTCAGGGAAGTGGGTTGTGCCCTGGGTACATGCAAATCATCAGAAAACTGTGCACAGCTGCAAGGCTGGCTCATGTGTTACTAAATAGGGCACCCTTGTCTCCAGGTGTTCTGGTTCACAGCACTCATGCATATTTTTCTATATAAGAACTGTGTTGTTCTCTAGGAGAAGTAATTGTTCTCTAGGAGTATAAAATGCTCTTTCAAACAATTCCATTTCAGTGCAGTATTTCCTCACCCCTCTTCCACCTAGGTCATATTATTCACTAGGGTCTAGTCTCAGAAGTGCAAGGAAGTTCAAAGGCTCTTTGCATTGTTGTCTGTCACGATAGATTATTGATTATCCTTTTCCCTATTTCATTTCCACGATATATTCATTAAAAAGGAGATGATCAGTTGTAACTGCCAGAAATGAACAGATAAGGAAAGGCAGGATCTGCCTTCACCAAGCTGCCCTGCCAGAAAAACAGTCTTCCTCAGTCCCCTCAGATTGCACCATGTAGGCACTTCCATGATGGCCAATCAAAGTTAAGGACTTCCTCGCTCCTCATGGAGAAGGGTGAGTTGACATTCTGCTTATGACTCCATGTGTCCCATTCTGGAGAATGAGCTGCCTTTCTTCTCATGATATATGTCCCATTCTGATAATCCCTGCACATTCTTCGGGCTACTGTTTCTGCTCTCTATCCCGTTTTTATTCAAGTCTCTGTATTTAGAAATGGAAATCCTCCAATTATAATTTCTCATTCATATTCTTGCCATCTTTTTCCAGTTCTCTAAATCTGTGTCCTCTACCACTATATCAAACTTTTCCAGCTCTTAACAGAACAAAAAAATTCTCTGTGGCTATTGGTAAGATAAGGCCTGGACAATGTGAACAAAGAAACATATAGGAATGGAAGTGGAAATTCTTCATGGGAAATTGAAACCACAAGGGGTTTCAGAGGGCATACACACATGCACACATCTGGTGCTGCCAGGACAAAATATGTGATTAGAGTTGGCTGAAGGATATGGAGGACACTTACACAGACAGGAGTCCTGGGAGCAGGATACCCCTCGATGAGGAAGACACTGATGCAGGGGTTTAGAGATGATGATAGCCATCAAAGGGGTGTTATAAGGTTGTAGCTATGGGGATGAAAGTGATTGCAAGTGTAGTTCAGGAGCTGATTACAAATGGAAATTGGCTTTCAACAGAATGTTGATCAAATAAGCAAATTAACTGCCATGGGTGTCATCTCATTCACATTAGTTCATTGTTTGACAGATGAATATATAAAGGGACTATGCATTTTGGGAATGAAATTAGAAATATCAATTTTAAAACCAGTATTTTTAGTTAGAACCATGAATGTTGATTTTATGTGTACTCTGTTACATATGGATAATTTCTACCAATGCAGAATAAATTGACTCCTCTACTCATCACAACATTCAAGATTTGTGTACCTCATAATTGATTTAAAAGGAACCATTCAATCTGTAGACTGATGTCTACCACAAAATCTAGAAGATGCAAAAATATAAGGTAAGCCTGCAACAACCAAGACAAAAAAAGTGTTTTGAACTTCTGGGAAATAAAGTGATGACAAAATAGAGGCAGATTTGAAGGATATACTAACTGACAAAGTTTGAATAATTTGGAACATAATGCTCAATTATTATAATATGTTGAAGCTTTTGCAGAAAATGGGAATGCATGAATTCCTGCTAAACACATTGGTAATCAAAATCCATGAAGTATTAAAAGTTTGTACATTAATCCTTGATAATTTTTAAGGGGAAAGTTTATCGTGTAGCTGATGATTTTGGCAGATATTGCCTTAGTTCATGATCAAAATTAATATTATAAATTGAATGAATGAGTGGCCTGAGATCATGTTCACCCTGACAAGATGCTGACAAAAGAGAATCTTCTATATATGTGGGAACCAGTTCCCACACACGTACTCATTCACTCACTCATATACACACACAGCTGCTGGCTGTGATGAAAGCAGGTTCCAGTCGTCCCCACCTCCGCCTCTACCCTCAGAGACTCACCATGGGACAGGGAGATTGTCAGAAGCAGATCTCTCTTTATTGGGGGAGGGGAAGGAACTTTATAGACAAAGGCCACCAAGGCGCGAAACAGGCATCCAATTGTATCACAAGGTCAAGACATCCTACAGGTGCTAATGGTCAAGTTCAATGTCACTCAGCACAGGGGGCAGGTAGATACCTGAAAGCCAATTAGGGCTCTCTGTGAAGTGATCAAGTTACGCTCAAGACTCTTGCCCTCAGCACCATCTTTAGTCCCATGTGCTCGGCCATGCCCTGGGGCAAATCCTGGGTGGGCCCAACATATATATGTCTGCATATTATGTGATGACTCAGATGCCACAAAATTCACATGTTGAGGTTATAATACCCTAAACCTTGGAAAGTTAATGCATTTGAACACTGGGTATTTAAGGAGATAATTACATCAAACCCATATGGATGATTACTAATCCACATGAAGATGTCAGACAGAAATGTCAGAGGCCTACACTTCAGACTCTGGATGATGTAACCCAGAGGAAATCAAAAAGGAGGTAGAGCAATCCAGGAAGATTCTCAAAATCATCCTTGGGCATTCACAGGCACACACAGTGACTTCTGATTAAACAACCCCCCCCCCCCGACACACACACATGAGTACACAAAAAATAACACACCGAAAAAAATCAGTTCAGGAAGAAAACATTTACTCCAGCTTACATTTCTGGGGTCCATCATGTTTGGGAAGCCAAAGGAGAAACTGAGTCAATTGATCAGATTGCATCCACATTTAGACCAGAAAGATGGCACAGTGGATAAAGGTGCCCTCAGGCAGACCTGGTGGCCTGAGTTCAGTCCTATTCAGTGCCCAAACAGTGAAAAGAACCAAGTTCTGAAAGCGGTCCTTTAACCTCCACATTATATGGCATGTAGGTTCTCTTTCTTCTTTCTTTCTCTTATTTCTTTGTCTCTTCCTCATCTCTTGCTTCTCAAAATATTTGAAAAATATTTTCTTTAGTTTGAGAGGGAGTGTGAGGTAGAGGTAGCAAGAGAGGTAACATTTTCCTAGTGCTGACTTTCTCCATTTGGTACATGTCCAAAGAATGGTCTCACCCAGGTTGAGAAGCATCAGTTTATAACCAAGAGAACCCTAACAGATACCCTCAGAGACCAACCTTAATTTGCTAATCCTCCACAAGTTGCCTTATGTCTTACCTCCTGCATGATTCCAGATTCTGTCAAATTGACAATATTAATCATCACAGTCTTTCTTTCATCCAGGGCTGTAGATGGGTGTTGTGTGAGATCACAAAGTGTCCCTATGTGACCTCCAACAGTGGTCTTATTTATTCTTGTAAGGACAATGGTTTAACTGATTGGGATCCATCCTGATGGTTTTGTTTTCAGTTAATCCTTCTTTACTCATGATCTCTAAATCCAGTTATAGTTTGAGATACTGGGGGTTATATGTAAATTTTCTTATAATAAATGAAACAGAAAAATACATACAATATGTTTTATGTGTATATATGTGTGTGTATATCTAGGGAGAAAGAACAGAGAGATATAGAAAGAGGTTCAGAGAGAGATCACTAGAGCATTATCATATTTATTTGAAAATATCCTCATCAAGGGGATAACAGGTAATTGCAATGAAATTCCAGTATTGCAGCAAAATTGATATATTCAAATAAGTTGGTAAAAGAAAACATTTAAAGACAAAAATGAGGAAGACTACAACATTTATATTAGACTTACATATTAGTTAGATTACATTTCATTTCAAAACTAATTATTTATGGCCTTATAAACTCTACAAATTCTCCTAATGCTCAAAATTATCTCAAACTAAAATGGAGGCAGTTGATGTGCTAAGACAATAATGCAAAACTGGATTGTCAAAAAATTTTGGAAACACTGGTGAGTCTGTGAAGAGGTCATTGATTTAAGTATAGTATCCAGAACTAGGAAAGCCCTGTGATCAATCCGAGGATATTTTACACATAATGTGAAAGGAGAAAAAAATAGATGTTTGTATTAATCCCAGGGCTTCATTTGTGCTAGGAAAACACTTTACCACTGAGTTGCAACTTATTCCAAGAAGATCTTTTTATTTTTATTTATTCTAGTTTTCTCTCTTTTTCTCATGTGTATGTGTGTACTAAGGAGCATGTGTATGCATATTTTCATGTGGTTGAGCTCACATGCATGTATGCAGGTGCATGTACACATATGTGTAGAGGCCTAGAATAGATACAGAGTATTCTGGATCACTCTTCCACCTCATTGCGTGTGTGTGTGTGTGTGTGTGTGTGTGTGTCTATCAAAGAGCACTGTGTGTCTGTGGAGGCCCAAAGGTGACTTCAGGAATCATCCTGGATTGCTTCTCGCTCCTTTTTGCTTTGCTCTGGGATTTCCCAGGCTCTGCCCACCAGGGCCTGAAGTGCAAGTCCCTGTCATTTCCGTGTGGTGTTTTTTTTTTTGTTTTGTTTTGTTTTTATGTGGGACTTGGGATCCGAATTCAGGACCTTCTGCTTGCAAGGTAGAGTCGTAACATCTTTGCCATCTCTCCAGCCCAATCATCATATTTTTGAAGAAACATTTCCAACTATCTTCTTTTTATTGGTTCATTTGATGCTTTTTTGTAATTCTCATAGATTGCTTCCATTCTCTTTGTTTTCTTCTTTATTCCCTGTGAGTAAATAAATCAAATAACTAGTCTTCGAATTGACACAGTGATACTTCCCCATGTCTGATTTAGTCTATTGTTGAAACTCTAAAGCATGTTCCCCATTTTATTCAGTATACTGGTCAGTTAAGTAATATCAATGTGTATGCAAGATACTCCACACAAGTTAGGGCTGAAACAATCATAATTGGACTTTGCATGCCTTGTGCAATGTCCAACACACTATTGACCCCAGAAAGTCTAGCATGGACTAAAGGCACTAGGATTCTTGGAGGCAAGGGATTGACAGCTACAGTAGTGTTCCTGTGCTTAAGTGGGACACAGGAAAGGGTTCTGGGAAATGCCAGTGGGTCCTTGTACGTCATCGGAGAGTAGGACCCAGAGGAGAGCTGGGCATGCACATTTAAGGATGCTCCGGGGATGGGAGGGGGAGGCATTGGGGGATGGGGAAGGAGAGGGAGGGGAGGGGAGCACAGGGCAGTGGGAGGTCGGAGGGAGGGAGGGAACGGGTGTACCTGTTAAGTCTGTATGAGTGGAAATAAAAAAAAACTAAAAAAAAAGAAATATCAATGTGGTAGCAAATGAAAAATTATTACAACTTTGAGATTTCACATATTGCAACATGTTTTTAGTTTCAGAAAAATGTGAGCCTGATTCCATAAAAATTTTGTAGAGGTGGACTAAGATAGTGGCGAGAGATGTTGATGTGGGACTGATAACAGGGGATATTGATGATGATGTAAAGATGGTTCAAGCTAGTGAGGAGGGATGGGTCATAAGATGGATCATGGAAGATGATGACGTGGAGGTGGAGCAAACTAGTGGAGAGGAATAGTGATGTGGAATGATGCTGCAGAGGCTGGCCAAAGTACTGATGAGAAATGTTGGCATGGGATTGATAATGGGGAATGATGGTGCATTGGAGGGTCAAAATGAGGGATGATGGTGAGTGTTTGAGGAGGTGGGATGATGATATGTGAACACTGCTGTGCACAGATAAGTTTCTTGACTATATCTTACCTCTAGTACCAAAGCTACCAGACATCCTGAAAAACAAAGAATTATGGCTATGCATAGGAAAGGTATCATGAAGATGTGTTTCAACATTGAGTAAGAAGGAAAAAGTAAATAAAATACAGAGAAATTTTATGCCTGAAGTAAATATGGGTAGTTTAAATATAAAAGTCATTAGAAACTATATAGGCCTATGAGAGATGCATATAGACAACATTCTGTCAGCTCATTTTTAAAATTTTCTACTATAAAATATCTGAAAGCACATGATTTGAAAATGCTCCTTCACCCAGAGTATCATGGGTTGAAATTTAGATCTCTCTGTGGTGATGTTATGTGGGGAGGTGATGGAAAATTTAGGAAATGGAACTTTTTGAGATGACAAAAGTCACTGGAGGTTGTAATTTGGATTACACATTCTGTAGGAATCTTCCTCTTCCTCTGCCTGACTCATCCTGGTTGCCATGTGACAGGTGATTTTCCTGCCTGGTGTTCAGTCCAAATCTCAGGCACCCAGGAATGGAACCAGGTGACCAGGATGGAAACTTCTGAAACTGTGAGATAAAATGAATCTCTCTCTTAAAAACGTTTGTCTTGTGCATTTGTTCATTTTTAGGGAAGGTTAACACAGTAAACAATAGACCTTGGAAAAAAAAGACCTCAAAATGCCTACAAAATAGCCAAGGAAATGAAAAACCTTTATATTCAAATTTAGAAAATATAGATAAGCTATGTTGAACAAAATATACATGAGAAAATTGTGTAAGTTCAAGCTTTTCAGGATATACCTATTTGCCTAGTGAAACCCAGGTTTTGATAATGTATTGTAATTCTGAAATGTGTGACCCCAGGTAGGTCCAGTACAGGGTCAGTGAAAGGTGGGTGTTCTTTTTGAATTTCCCTATGAATATGTGATTATTTGGAAATTCAAAGTAAAAGAAACTATCACAGATTTGCGAACCCTGAAAAAAAGAAAAGCTCCATTTTTGCTTCAAATGTTTGACACATTCTAAAGTTTTGTAGCGCCCTCTGCTGGTGGGAACACAGGAAAAAATGAATTCTTTGTGAGCAGGTGTATAAATTGCAACACACTATTCCAGTGCATTCTGCATATACTAAGAAAGTAAAACTTAAAATATGAATATTGTTCAATAAACCCATAACTGGAAAGCAATCTATAGAAATAAAAACTCCATCGCATGTTTATGAACAGATACCTAGAAACAGGAGATGGCTGAATAAATTGTATTCTTTTCAATGTATGGACAATTTTTAGCTATTGAAAGAAAGGCCAATTTGTTTTTTTAAATTGTTGATCCGTATACACTAACAAGTGAAATCTGACAAGTAAAAATTAAGCTGTTATACATAATTGTGTGTATATTTCTGTGTGAACACGAGGCTTCTCCTTTGGGTACATATGAAGGATACAATTTCTAGATCACAACACATAATTTGAAATATCTTTTCACACATTTAGTTTTCATTTATGTAAGTTCTTTGATGAAGTATTTGCTGTAGTTCTCAACAAATTTTCAGAAAAAGTTAGGATTTCAAATATATTATCAAATATCATTTGAGAAATGAACATGTCATAGTCACAGGAATAGCAAGCACAATGTAGTGAAATTGTTTTTTATTTTAAATGTGGTTCTGAGGGAAAGGAAACTTCAGTCTCTAGAGTTCTTATTTTCATATGCTCCCAGCTCATTGAGTTTGAAGATTTAATTCTATGCCTCTAAAAACTATTATAGAAAGGGGTTGGAGAAATGGTTCATGAATAAAGACTCTGCCTCACTAGCTGAAAGTCCTGAGTCATATCTCAGGTCCCATGTAAAAATACCAGGTAGAACTGGTGGTGAAATGTACTACTGGTCCTGGTAGGTGGAGCCTGAGAAAACTCAGAGCAAAGCAAAAAAGAAGGTAGAGCAATCTAGGATGATTCCAGAAGCCAGCTTTGGGCCTGCACAGACACACACACACAGACACACACACACACACACACACACACACACAGACAGACATCTATACATATGCAAAAAATTCCTTTTAGTTATATATGTAATCCAACATTGAGAAAAGTGTCTGGAGTTGACTTTGGTTAGAACTCTGTACTAGATTCTTAGCAGTGATTTTTTTTTTCCTGCTGACCATTCTGGACCTTCATGTATCACCGAACCTATTCTCTTGTCAGCTCAGCCTTTCGTAGTTTCCACAAACTAAGGATTCAGCAAGAGAAATCAGAGAAATCACAAGTGAGGAGAGTGCAGCCTCTGAGGAAGTGGAAGATAAAGGTGCCAAGTCTGACTAAGGATGCACCGTGTCTGCCAGTGCTCCTGCCTCCTTCCTGACAGCCCACAGGAGTATTTGATCAGCTATTTTGCAAGTGCAAGTAGTTCCAGTGGTTCAATTTTGAAAAGTACCATATTTTAAAAAGAGGGAGCTGCACCTCATCATATTTTATATGTATTAATATTTTTAAAGAGGTTGTCTGATGGTTGTTTATCATTTTGTTCAACCAGAAAATAGGTGAATGGAATCCAGAGAGTGTGTGTCTGGCTGTCAGTGCATCATTCTGTCCATAGTGAGGGCCACTGTGGTATGAAGCATATTAAATCGAACCTTGGTAAATCAATCCTGCACTTAATGTATCTGAGTTATTTTAAAGTACTTTTAGATCTGTGTTTCTAGTAGAACTGATTCATAAAGAAAACCACTCTTTGCAATTGCCTGTCAAAATAGTGTGCTTGATAAGCTCTCTGGTGGTGGTGGTCCAGTTTTTCTAGTTATTTTGATAATGTACATCCAGTCCTGCCTCCAGAACAAAGAGTTGAGTAGTGTGCATGATGGGAACAGTGAATCAATGAGTCAGAGTCCTCTGAATTTAATGGCGCTGGCACGAGATCCTCTGGAGATGATTTGCTTTCTAGATGGAAGCTGGAATATCTCTGGAGCACTGAATTTGAAACACAAAATGGTAAGTTCAGTGTTCATGTGTTAACACATGCATATGAATTGAAATGTCTGTGTATTCATCTTAAGTCAATAAATCTCTATAATGAAACAAGACAAAAGTTTCAGGGAATAAGTGAATTTCCAGCCACAATAGTGTTCCTATACTAAAGGGAACACAAAACGAGCTCTAGGCAATGCCACTGAGTCCTTACACCTCATCAGAGAGGAGGACCCAGAGGGAAGTTTGACATGCACACTAAAGGATGCTCCAGGAATGGGGGGGAGAGGAAGCACTGGGAGAAAGGGAGAGAGGTGGGGAAAGGAAAGGAAAAAGGGGGAGGGAGCAAGGGATCCAGGGATAGGTAGAGGGAGGAAGGGGAATGGGGTACTTAACAACTTTGTATGAGTGAAAGAAATAAATAAAAAAATAGACATATGCCCTTTATCTTGTAGTTGAAACAAACTCAAAATGAATCACAGAGTTTAAAATAAACAGAAAATTATAAAATTCTTAGGATAATCTCCCACAAAATCTGGATTGTCCAAGGTCTTAGGGTGATGCAAATGTGTAAGTCTCCATCAACATTGCAAAATTCTCTGTCAGGGATGCTGTACAGAGAAGGATTTAATGAAAATATTTCCAAGTATTATCCATCAGCTAAGGAGTGTTGCTCAAAATGTATAAATAACTCACAAGATCATTAAATAAGAAAGTGATGTATGTAGAAATTAGTTCGTTATTTAGCAAAAAAGACAATAAGAAAATCTGTGCTGCTGTATTAGTCCAACTCTGTAACACTCTATTATGCCATTCACAAAGTCACTGGGAGCTTTGATAAATGAACAAATGACCAGATTTTTAGGGTAGGGAAACTACAGGGACAGATACCTGCTGCTACAAATTTGTACAAACCCATAGGTTGTATGAAACTAAGATAGCGTGTCCCCTATTTTGAGCACAAATGGAGACCAGCAGGAGTTTATCATCTATGAGAAGAAATGCAGTACTGTGGTGGGAGGCACAATGATGGGAGAAACTGAAATAAATGTGTGTGGAATATCTCTGCACCTTCCTCCTGAGCTTCTAATGCAAAAGAGGCTATTTTAGTCAACTAAAAATATGCAACAGCTAAAAGGCACAAGAATTAAGTGTTATTTCACTCACTGAAAGAATTAAAAGTTTGGATTTAACAGTAGCTGAGAAAGTCATTCTTTGTAAAGCAGTGGAACATTCAAGAAATTGGCTCTAGTTTTCTAAGTTCTTTGTGCACTCTGGATAAAAGAGCTGTATCAGATATGTGGTTAGTGAAGATTTTCTCCCATTCTGTGGGTTGCCTTTGTGCTCGTGTTACATTCTCTTTATCTGAACAGAAGCTCTTTAATTTCACAAGATCCTTTCTGTTGAGAGTTGTTTGCAGTGACTGTGCTATTGGATGTCTGTTTAGGAAATGTTGGCCTAGCCCAATCAGATCGAGGGAGTTCCCTACCCTTTCAACTATGGTTTTTTATAGTCTCTGGCCTTATATTGAGGTCCTTGATCCATTTGGAATTAATTCTTGTACATGTTAAGTACGGGTCCAGTTTTAATCTTCTGCATGTGGAGATCCAGTTTTGTCAGCACTATGTGTTGAAGATACTGTTGTTTTTCCATTGGACTTTTTGGGCCCCTTTATCAAAGACCAAATGGCTGTAATTTTGTGGTCTTATATCTGGGTCTTCAACCCTTATCCATTGATCTGTGTGTCTATTTTGGAGCCAGTACCAGGCTGTTTTTACAACTATGGATTTGTAGTATAGACTAAGGTTTGGTATGGTGATATCTCCAGCAGTGTTTTTGTTACTCAGGATTGTCTTTGCTATACTGGGTCTTTTGTGCCTCCATATGAATTTTGAGATTGTTTGGTCAACCTCTTTAAAGAATTGCTTTGGGATTTTAATTGGTATATCATTGAATTTGTATATTGCCTTTGGTAGGATCATTTTTATGATGTTGATTCTGCCAATCCAGGAACATGGGAGGTCTTTCCACTTTCTGGTGTCTTCTGCAATTTCTTTCTTTAGGGTTTTATAGTTTTCATTCTAAAGGTCTTTTACCTCCTTCGTTAGGTTTATACCAAGGTATTTCATTTTTTAGGGGCTTAGTGAATGGGATTGTTTCTCTCAGGGCTTTTTCACTTCTTTCATTCTGGGCTTTTAGGAAGGCCACTGATTTTTGTACATTTATTTTGTACCCTGCCACCCTGCTGAACTTCTGTATTAGTTCCAGGAGCTTCCTGGTGGAGTTTTTGGGATCACTCAGTTATAAGGTCATGTCATCTGCAAATAGGGATAACTTGACTTCTTCCTTGCCAATTTGAATCCCTTTTATGTCCCTTTCTTGTCTAAGATTTCAAGTACAATATTGAATAGATGCTCTGGGGATGGGAAGGGGAGGCACTGGGGGATGGGGAAGGAGGGGGGTGGGGGTTGGAGGGACGGAGGGGACTGGTGTACCTGTTAAGTTTGTATGAGTGGAAATAATAAAAATAAATTTAAAAAAAAAGAAATTGGCTTTAGTTGGAATGTTGCAGTTCGCCTGCATGGTTGCTGATAAATGACCATTAAACAGCTTATGGGAACAAAGGGTTTATTTCCTTAAGATAGTGTGGTTACAGTTCTTAGTCCAGCTTGATGGGAGAGCATGCACCAACACCAGGGCTGAGGGAACTGGCCACACCATCACCACATTACAGCTGAGAGATGTATGCCGACTTTCTCAACCAGCTCTCTATCATTTATTCCAGGGCCTAATCCCACCCACCACAGGCTGGTCCTCCCCATCAGGTAGAAAATATCCTTCAGGTTGATTCTAGGCTTAACTCAACTACTAATTCTCCACAAATGTGTCCAGACCTCAAACCCTCCACAGTCAATTTGACACCTGTGCTTAACTATGACGTGGAACTTTAGTATCAGGAGCAAATGTGAATAGTTATTGTATTTTCCTCTCAATATTTGAAATGGGTCTTTTCTGAGGTAGACCCTTAAATCAGGAGAGGCACCACCATGTCTGTAATTAAACCGCTGTAGTTCAGAGCATCCTCCAAGGTTTCTTCCCTCAACCCTCTTTTTAAAAAAATGATTTATTCAATTGTGTGTGTGCGTGTGTATGTATGTGTGTGTATGTATGTGTGTGCATGAAGAACCACGGACAAATTTGGGAACCATCATGGACGCCTCCACCTCCTCCTTGTTTACTCTGCCCTGGGATTCACAGGATCCGCCCTACCAGGACCAGAAACGCAGGCCGCCACCGCCCTTGCACCTGGTGTATATGTGGGACGTATCCAAACCCAGGACCTTGGGCCTGCAAGGCAGAGGCTTAACTCCTGAGCCACCTCTCCAGCACCCCCTCAACACTCTTAAACCTCACCCCTGAGTGTGTCAGAAAAGCACGTCTGTGGTCAGGTGGATAGTAATGCAGTTGACGACCCGGGGCACACAGCCCTGTCTGTGGACTGTGTTGCCATCTAGTCCACGGGGGGAAATTCAAGTGTTTCAAACTGGCAGGAGGATGAATGCAGCACTATAGCATAAACATCTGAGCACAATCTCTTTTCCCATCTACAAGGCAGGTGCAGGAATGGAGACCTTGGTGCTGCTTTTCTAAAGATACATTCCCACAGCCTTATGGCCCTGTGCCTGCCTTACTTCTCATTTGAACATGCATGGGAATGACATCAATGAACAAATGTCTACCCTGAAAATCACCTGTCCATCATTAACATCCACAGGATGTTAATTAAGAGTTATTCCAAAAATGGGATTTGACAGTGATTTCATCTAATAAAATGACACAAGTGCTTCTATGGAAGACAAAGATTTTATTGAATTTGGTCTCATAAATGAGATCTACTTTAGTGGAAAATTGTACAAACAAAAGATTAAGTCATCGAGAAGGCCGAGCCAGCCGCCTGACATCCCTGGATTGCAGCTTAACACCATGATCAGGCCTAGGAGAAAGCACAAACCTTCAAACAGCTGAGCCTTGTCTAATGTAAAGTAGCACATGGAGCCGTTTACTCCGGGTATTGTCCTGCACCATCCCAAAGAACAACGACCTCGTGAGCATCAGACATCTGCTCCCCCAGGGATGCAAGTGGAGGGTCACTCAACTACAACCCAGCACACGAGCCACTCCCAGAAAAGTCCCTGAGACAGGGCTGAACAATGACAGGGGGCCTAGGAGAGGCTCCACCAGAGTCCCACCAGGTGTGACCACGGCCTTCCACCTCACCAGCTCGTCCTTATCCTCCCCAGTGTCTTGCTTTACTATCCCACCAGCCATACCCCATGTTGTGGCTTATAAGAGTGGCCTCTGGCCGAGCCTCGGTGTCAGAAGTCCAACAGGCTGCGAGATTGTGCTAGCTCCATTCTTCAGCCCCCTGCTTCTCTATGTTATGGGTAAGAGAACAGGGGATGTTTCCCTCAGTGTCTGTCTGCCTGCTCCCTGAGAAAAATGGGGTTGGGGGGGAAGGGATGAAAATGCCACCTGGGGAGAGGGCATGGAGAGGGTTGGTTCTGCTCCCCTGAGGGCATCTCTGCCATAGGAGGATGTCTCAGCATCTCTGCATCTGTCCTGTGCCTTTGGTTGCAGCTTCCCATGGGCAGATTGAGCTCAGACAGCCGGCAGAATCCTTGCAGATCTCCCTAGGAGAGAGAGTCTCCATCACCTGCAGGGCTAGTCAGAGCCTCCTCTAAACTGATGGCAAACACTATCTGTCCTGGTACCAGCAAGGACCAGAGAAGCCCCCCAAGTTCCTTGTTTACCACGCTTCTACCAGGGCTGATGGCGTCCACTCCAGGTTCAGTGGCAGCGGATCTGGAGCAGAATTCACCCTCACGATTGCAGACCTGCAGCCTGAGGACTTTGTAGTCTATCACTGCCTTTAAACCCTGAAGCACCCTCCCAGAGTGATTGAGCCCCAAACAATAACTCTCCCAACAGGGCAAGCACACAGGCCCAGCTTTCCCTAACAGAAGGGTCCTGAGGGAAATAGGTTCCTCAGTGTTGGGGTGGGGATTTGACACAGCTACATGGCACTGAGAACAGATGCCTGGAGCCCTCTTCTCTTGTTCCACTTCGTGGCCTTAAATGTTTTGCATAGAAGACACTTCAAAGACATAATGACATCTCTGTCAGAAAAAGCAGAAAAGGAACAAGGATCAAGAACTCATATCTCTCGGTTTCTCTGAGTTTTTATTTTCTAAAATTTCCCAACAGCTTCTCTTGAAGTCTGAATGTAAGGCCTTAGCATCTTTGCACAGTGACTGCAGCCCTGTGGTCTTCCCTTGTCCACTTGAGATTTCATTGCATTGTTTACACACAGAATTTGCACACATTGGCTTGGTAGCCTTCCCCACTGCTTTAGTTACTCGTCTAGTTGCAGTGACAAAATACACAACATGCCACCACCCAGCCGGAGCCGCCCGCAGGGCCGAGGGACTAGGAGGACCTCCCCTTGTGCCCAGGACCCGCCCCAGCTCCGCTCGGGTTAAATAGCTAAACGCCTACGCCCCCATCCTCCCTCCCCCACCCCGCTCCGCTGGTCAGGACGTGCGCCCGCGGTCCAGCTGGACCTCACCCACGACCTAGGTAAACTCTGCCCACGCCCTCCCACCAGAACCCCAGGTCAGCCCAAGGGACCCAGCTCCTACCCCACCATCCAGCCGGAGCTGCGCGCAGGGCCGAGGGACGAGGAGGACCTCCCCCTGTGCCGGGCCCCGCCCCAGCTCCCCTCAGGTTAAATAGCTCCACGCTGACGCCCCCATCCTCCCTTCCCCACTCCCCCCGGTGGCCGGAACACACGCGTGGTCCAGCCGGGCCTCATCCGCGACCTAGGTAAGCTCCGTCCCTGCCAACCCCCAGAACCCCAGCCCAAATAATTCAGTTTAGTGAAATTGAAAGATCTTAAGAGTTAAAACGACAAGGCCAAAGTCAAAGTGCAAATCCATGAGAAGCAACACTCAAGTAAACAAATTTCCCACTGAAGGAATTAATCCCATAATGTTAGACTCCAACCAGAACAAACCCACGGAAAAAGGCCAAGAAAGCCTGATCCAGGATAACGACTTTCAAAATATGATCATTACCATGTTCAATACTATGAAAGAGAAATCCAGGAGGAATTACATAATCGAATCAATCGCTTTGAAGAGGAACACAACACACACTTGGAGGAGTTGAGAAAAACAGTGCAAGAAACAAAAACTGGCATAGAGCAGTTAAAACAGACTCAAGCAGAGTTTAAAACTGAGCTAAAAGATAAGTTATCTTCAACCCAGAACTCCACAGAGAGTCTTATCAACAGAACTAACAAGCAGAAAACAGAATTTCAGACCTTGAAGATAAAGTGGGAGTACTAACCAGCTCAATGGAAGAGGTTGTTAAAGCCAAAAAGATATTTGAGAGAAATATCCAAGAGATATGGGACACCCTGAAGAAGCCTAACATGCGTATTCATGGAATACCAGAGCAAGAATCTCAAAATATCATCCCTGAGGAAATTTTTCAAATGATCATCAAGGAAAACTTTCCTCATATAAAAAAAGAGAGGCCCATACATATACAAGAGACATTCCACACCCCAAAGAGATATGACCAAAACAGAAGCATGCCACAGCAAATAATAGTTAAAACACTCCACATTCAAGATAAAGAACTGGTGCTGAGAGCTTCAAGGGAGAAAAAAACAAGTCACTTTTAAAGGTAAACCTATAAAAATAACAAATGACTTCTCAGTCCAAACAGTAAAAGCAAGAAGAGCTTGGAGAGATATACGTCAAGTGTTGAATGAGCAAAAATGTCAACCCAGGCTGATTTACCCTGCAAAACTATCCATCATGATTGAGGGAGAAAGAAAAATCTTCCAGCACATAGACAACTTGAAGGGATACATGTCCATCAAACCAGGCCTTCAAAAATTGCGAGAAATGATACTCAAGCGTGAAGAAAAAAACAGGCATATCCAGGAGAACAGAAGGCAAGTATAACACCATCAAAAGCGAAGCAATATACTTAGAAAAACTACTAAAGATAATAAATGTCTGGAATTAAAAATAGTTTCTCCATTTTAACACTAAATGTTAATGGAATTAATTCACCAATCAAGAGACACAGATTACAAACTTGGATGAAAAATCACAATCCATCAATCTGCTGCCTGCAGGAAACCCATCTCACCACAAAAGATAGGCACGCTCTAAAAATAAAAGGCTAGTCAACAATTCTACAAGCTAATGGAAGCAGAAAACAGGCAGGGGTAGCCATTATGCTATCAGACAAAGTGGACTTCAAACCAAAGAAAATTATAAGAGACACGGATGGATACTACATTTTAGTAACAGGTACAATTCACCAGGAAGACTTCAAAATACTGAACATATATGCACCCAATACGGGCCCCTCCACATTCATTAAGAAAACCCTACAGCGTCTAAAGCAAGAAATCAACCCCCAAACGATAATTCTTGGGGACTTCAACACTGCCCTCTCAACATGGGATAGATCAACAGGTCAAAGGCTTAACAGAGACACTTTGGAACTTAATCAAACCCTTCAAGAAATGGACCTTACAGATCTCTATCAAACTTTTCACCCACGTACCAAAGAATACACATTTTTCTCAGCAGCATACGGAACTTTCTCCAAAGTAGATCACATATTGGGCCACAAAACGAATCTACACATATACAAAAAAGTTGAAATTCTAACCTGTGCCCTATCAGACCAACACAGCCTAAAGCTGGACATCCACAACACATCAAACAAGAGAAAATACACTAACTCCTGGAAACTTAACAATATGATGCTGAATGAGAACTGGATTCAGGAAGAAATTAAAAAGGAAATTCAAGATTTCCTGAAAGTGAACGATAACGAAAATACAACTTACCAAAATCTCTGGGACACAATGAAAGCTGTTCTAAGAGGTAAGATCATAGCGCTTAATGCCTACATCAAAAAAATGGAAACATCAGAAATAAACAACTTAACAATGCAGCTTAAAGCTTTAGAGAAACTAGAGGAATCTAATCCCAAAAGTAGTAGAAGAGAGGAGATTAGCAAAATAAGGGGAGACATATCTGAAATCGAAATTAAGAAAACGATAGAAAAAATCAACCAATCAAAAAGCTGGTTCTTTGAAAAAATCAATAAGATTGATACACACCTAGCTAAATTAACCAAAAGCAGGAGAGAGAAAACCCAAATTAACAAAATTAGAAATGAACATGGAGTTATCACTACTGATACCCAAGAAATCCAGAGAATTATAACATCATATTTCAAAAACTTTTACTCTGTGAAGTTTGACAACACAAAAGAGATGGATGAATTTCTAAGTTAATACAACTTACCTGAATTGAATCAGGAAGTTGTGAATTATTTAAATAGTCCTATAACATATAAGGAAATTGAGGAAGTAATCTTGAATCTTCCCACCAAAAAATGTCCTGGACCAGATGGATTCAGCACAGAGTTCTACCAGACATTTAAGGAGTTAATAATAGCAATACTCCTTAAACTGTTCCATCAAATAGCAAAGGAAGGAACACTACCAAATTCCTTCTATTAAGCTAATATCGTTTTAATCCCAAAACCTAATAAAGACTCACTTAAAAAAGAAAACTATAGCCCGATCTCCCTGATGAACACAGATGCAAAGATTCTCAACAAAGTTTTAGCAAATCGGATTCAAAAACATATTAAAAAGATTATTCACAGGGACCAAGTAGGCTTCATCCCCGGCACACAAGGTTGGTTCAACATACGCAAATCAATAAATGTAGTTCATCATGTAAACCAGTCCAAAGTCCAAGACCACATGATACTCTCGATAGATGCAGAAAAAGCTTTTGACAAGATCCAAAACAACCTTTTATGATCAAAACGCTAGAGACAGTAGGAATGGAAAGAACCTTTATCAATATAATAAAAGCTGTATATAACAAGCCCACAGCAAGGATATTGCTCAATCGGGAACAATTGGAAGCATTCCCACTTTGATCAGGAACTAGACAAGGCTGTCCACTCTCACCATTTCTATTTAATATTGTACTTGAAGTCTTAGCTGAAGCCATAAGAAAAGAAAGGGACATAAGAGGGATTCAAATCGGCAAGGAAGAAGTCAAGATATCCCTATTTGCAGATGACAGGATCTTATACCTGAGTGATCCCAAAAACATCACCAGGAAGCTCGTGGAACTAATTGAGAAGTTCGGCAGGATGGCAGAATACAAAATAAATGTGCAAAAATCAGAGGCCTTCCTATAAGCCCAGAATGAAAGAAGTGAAAAAGCCCTGAGAGAAACAATCCCATTTACTATAGCCCCTAAAAAAATGAAATACCTTGGTGTAAACCTAACCAAGGAGGTAAAAGACCTTTACAATGAAAACTTTAAAACCCTAAAGAAAGAAATTGCAGAGGACACCAGAAGGTGGAAAGACCTCCCATGTTCCTGGATTGGCAGAATCAACATCATAAAAATGACCATCCTACCAAAGGCAATATAAAAATTCAATGCTATACGAATTAAAATCCCAAAGCAATTCTTTAAAGAAGTTGACCAAACAATTTCAAAATTCATATGGAGGCACAAAAGACCCAGGATAGCAAAGACAATCCTGAGTAACAAAAAACACTGCTGGAGGTATTACCATACCGAACCTTAGTCTATATTACAAATCCATAGCTATAAAAACAGCCTGGTACTGGCTCCAAAATAGACACACAGATCAATGGATAAGGGTTGAAGATCCAGATGTAAGCCCACAAAATTACAGCCATTTGGTCTTCGACAAAGGGGCCCAAAGAATCCAGTGGAAAAGGACAGCATCTTTAACAAATGGTGCTGGCAAAACTGGATCTCCACATGCAGAAGATTAAAGCTGGTCCCGTACTTGTCACCATGTACAAGACTTAATTCAAAATGGATCAAGGACCTTGATATCAGGCCAGAGACTATAAAAACCATAGTTGAAAGGATAGGGAACTCCCTCGAGCTGATTGGGCTAGGCCAACATTTCCTAAACAGACATCCAATGGCACAGTCACTGCTACCAACTCTCAACAGTTGAGATCTTGTGAAATTAAAGAGCTTCTGTTCAGATAAAGAGATTGTAACACGAGCTCAAAGGCAACCCACAGAATGGGAGAAAATCTTCACTAACCACATATCTTATAGAGCTCTACTGTCCAGAGTGCACAAAGAACTTAGAAAACTAAACACCAAGGACACTAATGCCCCAATTAAAAATGGGCCCTGGAACTTAAAAGAAATTTTACCAGGGATGAAATCAAAATGTCTAACAAATGTCTTAAAAAATGCTCCAGTTCTTTAGCCATCAGGGAAATGCAAATCAAAACTTCCCTGAGATATCATCTCACCCCGGTCAGGATGGCAAAAATCCACAATACAAACAACAACAAGTGCTGGAGAGGATGTGGAGAGAGGGGAACACTGCTACATTGCTGGTGGGAGTGCAGGCTCATACAGCCACTCTGGTGACCCATCTGGAGATTCTTAAAGAAATTAAAGATTGAAATGCCATATGACCCTGCGATTCCACTTTTGGGTATAACCCCACATACAGCAGAGGTTCACCTCAATAGCACAATCACAAACATGTTCATAGCAGCACTGTTTATAATAGCAAATACATGGAATCATCCCAAATATCCAACAGTTGACGAGTGGATAAGGAAACTCTGGTACATCTACACAATGGAGTACTACTCAGCCATCAAAAATGATGAATTACTGGAATTTGCTGGGAAATGGATGTCATTAGAAACAATTATATTAAGTGAAGTATCCCAGACCCAGAAAATTAAGCGCTGTATGTACTCCCTACTAGGTGGCTCCTAATACCAAACCCACCCAGCCCATCTTGAGACACTCATAGGTAAATCTATGTATTACCTACAGTAATTGCAAGGATTATGAACAGGAGGGATGGGGTTGGAGGACCACACCAGAAACAAGGAGAGAAGTGACCAGGTTACAGTAGAGAAAATAGGCCTCCATCAAGGACTGCAAGAAAGTAATGTGACTCCTAGTTAAGTTCACAGACATTCGTTCCTGATCATTTACAACTAAGGGGGTATGAACTCACCAGAAGGGGAGGGCATATAGTCCAGCAGATTAAAAAGTAACCATTTTCCAAATGGGTGATTGACCCCTCCCATTGCTAAATGCCATATGATCCTGCGATTCCACTTTTGGGTATAAATATTACATTTACCCTTGAATGTGCTCTTATAATAAGACTCCAGTTTAACAGCTTTCTTTCTCTGGCCAGGGGGTGACATACAGTGCCCATCACGATGGAGTGAAGGGCATTGCAGGAGCAACAAAACTGCAAAAGAATATCAACAAACCACTATCCAGAACTTCAGAGACTCTATATCAACCACCTAGAACTAGGCCAGACAAATCTCTCCCCATCCTGAAGCTCAGGGACATTTGCGGAAGAGGGGATAGTAAGAGTGCAAGAGCAAAAGGATGGGAGAAGCAATGATTTGCAAGATGCTCCACACTAGTTTGGGCCGAAGCAATCATAATTGGACATTGCATGCCCGGCGCAATGACCAACACAATATTGACCTCACAAAGTCTAGCATCTGCTAAAGGCACCAAGATCCTTGGAGGCAAGGGATTGACAGCCACAGTAGTGTTCCTATGCTTAAGGGGAACACAGGAAATGGTTCAGGGAAATGCCACTGGGTCCTTGTACGTCATCGGAGGAGGGCCCAGAGGAGAGTTAGGCATGATCAAGAAGGGACTCTGGGAATTGGGGCGGGAGGCACGGGGGGATGGGAAGGGAGGGGTGAGGGCAGGGGGAGCCAGGGGTTCAGGGGGAGTAGGAGGGAAGGAGAGAACTGGTGTACCTATTAAGTTTGTGTGAGCAGAAATAATAATAAAAATGTATTAATAAAATAAAAAAAGAGAAAAAAAGAAATAACATGTGGTAAGAGATTTATATTGTGAAGAATAATCTTCATATCTCTGGATTTGTGTCATATCAAGATTTATTATGTAAGAAATTAGAATAAAATCTATTCTTATATTCCTGGAATAATAAAAAAAATACTGGATGGAAAAAAGTAAATAAATAAAAAGAAATTACAGAAGACACCAGAAGGTGGAAAGACTTCCCATATTCCTGGATTGGCAGAATCAATATCATAATAATGACAATCCTATAAAGGCAATATACATATTCAATGCTATACCAATCAAAATTCCCAATAATTCTATAAAGAAGTTGACCAAGAAATCTCACAATTCATATGGAGGCACAAAAGACCCAGGATAGCAATAACAATCCTGAATAACAAAAACACTGTTGGAGGTATCACAATACAAAACCTTAATCTATTATACAAATCCATAGTTATAAAAATAGCCTGGTACTGGCTTCAAACTAGACACACAGATCAATGGACAAGGGTTGAACACCCAGATACAAGCTCACACAAGTACAGCCATTTGATCTTTGACAAAGGGGCCTAAAACGTTCACTGGAAAAAGAACAGCATCTTCATCAAATGGTGCTGGCAAAACTGGATGTCTACATGCAGAAGATTAAAACTTGACCCGTGTTTGTCACCATGTACAAGACGTAATTCCAAATGCATCAAGGACCTCAATGTAAGACCAGAGACTGTGAAAACCTTAAAAGGGTAGGGAACTCCCTCGCGCTGATTGGACTAGGCAAACAGTTCCTGATCAAAAATCCAATAGCACAATTGATACAGCCAACACTCAACAGATGGGATCTTATGAAATTAAAGAGATTCTGTTCACATGAATAGATTGTACCCTGAGCACAAATGCGACCCACAGAATGGGAGAAAATCTACAATAATTACCTATCTCATAGAGCTCTATTATCCAGAGTGCACAAAGAATTTACAAAACTAAACACCAAGGAAACAAATGGCCTAATTAAAAAATGGGCCTTGCAACTTAAAAGAAACTCTACTAGGGACGAAATTGGCATGTCAAACAAATATATTAAAAAATGCTCTGCATGCTTAGCCATCAGAGAAATGCAATTCAAAACTTCCCTGAGATATCATCTCACCCAGGTCAGGATGGCAAACACCAATATTAACAAGACCAAATGCCAGAGAGTAGGTGGCAAGAAGGGAACTCTCCTACATTGCTGGTGGGAATGCAGGCTTATACAACCACTCTGGTGAGCCGTCTGTGATTCTTGAAAGAGTTAAAGATTGAAATGCTACATGTCCCTGCTATTCCACTTTTGGGAATAATTCCCCATACAGCAAAAATTCACCTTGATAGCACAAGCATGACCATGTTCATAGCAGCACTGTTTACAATAGCAAAGTCATGGAATCAACCCAAATGCCCAACAGTTGATAAGGAGTATATAAGGAAAATGTGATACATTTATACAATGGAATATTACTCAGCCATCAAAAATGATGAATTAATGAAAATTTCCAGGAAATGGATGGAATTAGGAAAAATTTTATTGAATGAAATATCCCAGACACACAAAATTAAGCAATATTTGTACTCCCTAATAGGTGGTTCCTAGTACAAAACCCACTTAGTGACACAATCAAAGATCAATCTCTATAAATCTACCATAATTGCAAAGATTATAAGCAGGAGGGAAGGGGAAGGAGGGCCCCTCCAGCAACAAGGAGAGATAGAGTCATGCTACAGCAGAGAAAATAGACCACCATCAAGGACTGCAAGTAAGTAATAAGACATCTGGTTAAGCTCACAGACTTTCCTTCCTGGTCACTTGCAACTGATGGGGTATGATCTCATCACAAAGGAGGTCATAGAGTCTAGCATATAAAACATACACATCCTGCAAATGGGAGACTGACCCCCCCTCACTGTGGTCTCCTACTCTTATTCCATCTACCTTTGAATCTATTCTTATGATAAGACTCTATTTTAATAGCCTTTTATCTCTGGCCAGGGGGTAACATTCAATACCCATCAGGATGGAGCCAAGGGTGGTGCAGGTGCAACAAACTGAAAAAAAATCAACAAAGCATCATAGACTCTACATCAACCCCCTGGAACCAGGACAGCCTAATCTCTCCCCCTCCCATCCTAAAGCTCAGGGAAATTTGCGGAAGAGGGGTGGTAAGATCCTAAGAGCCTACAGATGGGGAGGAGCAGTAATATACAAGATATTCCACACAAGTTAGGGTTGAAGTAATCATAATAGACTTTTCATGACCTGCTCAATGACCAACAAATCTTTGACCCCCCCCAAAGTCTAGCATGGATCACACCACTAAAATCCTTAGAGGCAAGGGATTAACAGTCACAATAGTGTTCCTATACTAAAGGGGAACACAAGAAAGCGCTCTTGGCAATGTTACTGAGTCCTAACACCTCATCAGAGAGGAGGACCCAGAGGGAAGTTTCACATGCACACTAAAAAATGCTCCAGGCATGGGGGGGGAGGGAGCACTGGGAGAAAGGGAGGTGGCTGGGAAAGAAGGGGAAAAGAGGGAAGGGGCATGGGGATCCAGGGAGGGATGGAGGGACAGAGGGGAATTGGTACTTATCAACTTTGTATGAGTGGAAGAAATAAAAAAAAAGAAACATTTAAAGAACTCAGAATAAAAAAACAAAGGAAATAGTTTTTGTTATTATGCGCTGTATAAAGATATTGAATTACCATAATACATTTATAACATGTATGAATTCTACATCTCAATAATAATAAACCAAAAAAAGATACACTAAAAAAGAAAGCTATAGTCCCTAATTGGTGGATTCTAATACCAAACTCACTCAGTGACATACTCAAAGATAAATCTCTCTAATATCTACAGAAATTGCAAAGATTATAAACAGGAGAGAAGGGGAAGGAAGGCCTCACCAGAAATAAGAAGAGAGGGGATCATGCTACAGCAGAGAAAATAGGTCACCATCATGAGCTGCAAGTAAGTAGTGAGACATCTGGTTAAGCTTACAGACTTTCCTTCCTGGCCACTTGTAACTGATGGGGTTTGATCTCAACAATCAGGGATGGCATAGATTCTGGCAGATAGATGGTAACCATCCTGCAAATGAGAGACTTATTCCCCCTCACCACGGTCTCCTACTCTTATTCCATCTACCATTGAGTCTACTATTATCTCTGGCTAGGAGATGACATCCAATACCCATCAGAATGGAGCCAATGGTGGTGCAAGAACAGCAAAACTGGAAGAAGAAAAAAAATAGAATGACAAACCATAATTTCGAACATCAGAGGCGCACATTAATCACCTGGAACCATTTTAGCCTTGTCTCTCCCCATCCAAAACTCAGGGAAATTTGCAGAAGTGGGGGTAGTAAGATTCTAAGAGCCTAAAGATGGGGAGGAGAAACGATATACACAATACTCCACACATGTTAGGGCCAAAGTAATCATAATAGGACTTTGTATGACCTGCACAATTACCAACATATCACTGAAACCCCCAAAGTCTAGCATGGATCACAGGCACTAAGATCCTTAGAGGCAAGGGATTAACAGCCACGATAGTATTCCTATACTAAAGTGAACACAAGAAAGAGTTCTAGACAATGCTACTGAGTCCTTACACCTCATCAGAGAGGAGGACCCAGAGGGTAGTTTGACATGCACACTAAAGGATGATGTAGGAATGGGGGGAGGGGACACTAGAAGAAAGGGAGTGAGGGGGAAAAGGAAGGGGTAAAAGGGGAGGGATCAAGGGGATCCAGGGAGGGGCAGAGGGAGGGAGGGGAATGGGGTACCTATCAAGTTTGTATGAGTGGAAAAAATAAATAAAAAATACCAAAAACAAACAAATGAATAAAAAAGTATTGAAACAGATTTAAGAAGATATAACAGGGTGGATATAGTAGAAAGGGTTTTGAGTTGTGTGAGATATGGCTGCTTGTAGATGGTTAGTGGTATGAGATGGTGAATGGCTAATACCATGAAAGGGTGGATATATGGGGCTTTGTGTGCACTGTATCAAAATCTTAATATGTGGTAGTTATCAATTGATGTTAAAAGGAAAATAAAATGGGATACTTATCATATGGTTATTTGAAAAGTTTTCCTTCTGTTGAATTGTGAGATTGTTAGGGACTTCTGTTGTAAGGCATTGGTCACTGGTCACCATTTTGAGCTTTCAATGACACTATTAATTTCTTGGAGGCTATTTTAATGATTAGCAGGATGGTGGGGTACAGAAAGAAAGCTAGAGTTTGTTAGATAGTAAGGGGTGTGAGGGAAATTGAGCTGCCTTCTCCTGGGCCAGGCCACGTGGTCAATCTGCACTGGAAGATTGTTATGGCCATGGGAAGATTATTAACTTATTTTGAGAGAGAAGGAGAGAAAGGGAGAATCAGATGCAGAGACAGAGACAGAGAAAGAGAGAGTACGGTCATGCCATTGTGCATGGGTGGAGCTAAGATGACTTTCAGAAGAAAAACAGCATTATCATCATCATCTCCATTATTTTTAAAAACATAAAGAACACAGAATTTACTATGAAGCCAAAGGTGATACTATTCAGTAGAGGTTCATGAGAAAGGAAAAGCAGCTGATGTTTAAATTTTGTTAACTTACTATTATATATCTATAAATACAAAAGTAGGGGATCACAAAAGCATGATAGATAGGAGGAGGAAAACACAAGGAGGTAAGACTCTCAGATTCCATTTTGCAATAATGGTGTTTTAGAAACACCAAGATAGAAATCCTTCTGCAGGTCATGGATCACTAAAAGGGAGCCTCCTCAAGTGTGAACTTGTCCTATGAAGAACAAATACACTACCACAGGGACCTGGTTCCCCAGATCTAGCACAGGTGCCCCAAATGGAGCCTGTTATCTACCCATGCTGAGGGATGGGAGGTGGAAGAGACATAGCTGGATTGGTGAACGGAGGTGAGGGTGAACAAGGAGGTTAGAAGAGGGAGCGATGGGGCAAGGACCAAAACTCATTTTGTTTGCACATGTAAAATTCTCAATAAAAGTTTTGTTTCCCAATTGATTGATAAAGTATATGGTATTTTAGTCTGCACAGAGAACATTAGGTTCTTGTGGATTAAGAGTCTTTGATAATAGTGACTGTGTATCAAATTCTGGATATCCATGAAAATATTTGTGGTGTAACTATAGACCTTACTATAATAAAATGAACAAAACTTATAACTTTGAGAACTAATTATCTTTACATAAGCACTAGAAAGGTGAAAAATCATACATGTGATTAGTGTCCTCTGAAAAACTTAGAAACATTTTGAGAGATTGTTCAGGCATTAAAGTCTCTGCCTTACATGCAGAAGGAGCTGAGTTCAGATCCTGGATTCAAATGTAAAAAAGTGGGACTGAAATGGTGATGACCTACATTTCAATCCTTGGTATGGGGAGTCTGAAAGACTCAAGAGTAGAGTAGTAAAGAGGCAGGATTATGGAAGATAATCTTCCATGACACCCTTGGCCCTCTATGAGAATGTCCTTTGGTACACACACACACACACACACACACACACACACACACACACTCACTCACACACATATACTTGAACAGAAAAACAGTAAACTTTAGAGGTTTCTTACTTTTCTGTGTCTTCTGAGAGATCATAGGAAACACATTATCTTCCATCTATGGAACAAAAAATAGGAACAAATCACTAGTTAATTCACCTACTTGTGCCTTGATCTTGGAAACTATGTCTTTTACATATGCAAATGAAAACAGGCTTGAACATTTTGTCTCTGGTAGATAGTTACTTGGCTAACCTCTGATATTTAAAACAATGATCTAATTAAGGATGAAACATAATCAAGTCATTCACTCTGTGGTAACAGTTGACACTTAAAGTGTTTCCATGTTTATTTATTTATATCTGAGGGCTGCATCAGTGTGATTAGCAAGAGTGAGAGCATACAATAAAAAGGTCATCCCCAAAATGTTCTGGAAATTTCTGCATTTAGCATGATTCTTGTTTCTCCAGGTTATGCAGCTATTGGGAAAGCTATGAAATGACACATGAACTACACAGTAAATATTCTGATACATGCTAAGTGTCATTTATATGGGACAGTGGAGTACGTAAGGCTGTATGTGTCTCTCACAGCTCTGAGTATATGGGTCCTTTGTGACTCTTTCCTCTCAAAAGTTAACTTCAAATTCTCTGATGAAATCCACTTACATCATGAAATGTGTTGTTTAAAGAATAAGCTTGTTGACACAGACCTGAGACCAGCTCTGTTCCAGATCACTTCATCTGGAGGCACAGACAGGAATGAACTCATGGCACCTGAGGCAGGAAGAAGCTATGTTCAAAACATGTTTTCATCATCTCTTTTTCAGCTGGATCTGGACCACAGGTGCTTAGCCCTAGGGAACTGTATCTAATGTACTTCAGAGCAGATGGTATAAGCTTGATATAAACAATGGCAAGGTTTTGTTGGCATCTCCCAGCAGCTACAAAAATAAAACCAGAAACTGGCATGAATACACATGTGTCATACTTTCATCTCTTGGATGCTACAGGTTCCTTTTGTACTCAAACTGACATTCTGCAAGACAAGGAAAAGATGCTCAGGTTGATGTTTGTCTTCCTGCTTCTGAGGCATCCACTCTTCTGGTGCAGTTTCAATGGACACAGTTGTTTCTGGAGAATAAAGCAGGAAGGGGACAGTGACAGAGATGATCGGAATGACTGTGTTTTCTTCCTTTACCCATCATTTGACTACTACCCACCGAAAGTTGATTTCTATTTCATACCTGATCTAAAGTAAGTGCTTTTTTCATTTTTTTTCATTTTCTGTTTACCAGCATGAACAAGGCATTACAGGCACATTGAGTGGTGAGGAGTTGGCTCAGGGATTGCAGCCTTTGCCTCCCAAGAAGAAGAACCTGAGTATAGATATCCAGATTCCTTTCAAAAATGCCAGGTGGAAACAGAGACAGCCTCTAATTTCAGGCCTGGATAGCAGAGCTGGTATATAATAAAAGAAAGCAATAAGGGCATATAGCAATGCTTGGTGATTCCTTTGTCATTTATATGCCTCCGATAGGCACACTCACTCAGGTACCCTCTAGCACACAAACACACACACACACACACACACACACACACACACACACACACACTACACACACACAAGCAGAAACACACACACAGAGTCGTGTTGATGGACACTTTCTAAAAGTTGTGTCCCATTCTTTCAATCTACATTTCTGGACAAGAGCCCAGATTCACTTTGATATGCTGTAAGCCTAAGAGGAAGTTCCCTGTTTTAGTGCTCCTTTCTCTTCCATGATCTATTTCGTGACATATACTGTTATTTTCCTTGAAAGATGTTTCACTCACTCACTTGAATTCCTTGTCAATGGGCATCAGAAAAGTGTTCAGTGTCTGCTAATGCTTCATTTGAGCATGTGATTACCGAAACCTATACAAAGAGTCACTTAGCTTAGTACCAAAGGTTTTTGGTCAATTTGTTTCCATAGATACCGAACATATTCAGTGATACATCACAGCATTTCATGCTATTGTGTTCTATGCCTACATTATATGGAACTAATTAAAGGGACAGGATCTCTGTCAGCTAGGACATTGGTAGAATTTCCACATTTATTGTGGCACAGTGTGACATGGATTCTGTCTTGAAATTGGGCTGTTAACAGCATTAAGTCAAAACTATCATTCTGACATACAAATTGGAGGGAAATACAATTGGAGTGAAATGTTCTTGCATCTCTTATAAAAGGATGTATCACTGACAGAAATGAATGCTTACATCTCATCACATCCCTGGCTGACAAGCAGGGAAGAAGTGTAACAAACAGAGTCATTTTTCTTTTCCAGCATCTTATATTGTCACTGATGAGAGTTTTACGTTTCCACATCCTCTAATCCTGACAATATGAATTACATTTCTCTTGACATTTCTTCATCATTTTCCATAATGTAAACACAGTTTAATGTGAAACGGAGCACATACACTCTTTGACTCTCATTGCTGATTCTCAGTGTTGGGTGTGCAACATGTATCATTTCTGTAATGAGAAACTGTAAGTGGAGAATGAAAGGGATTTTTCATGTAGTTGTTTCAGTTTTATATTTATTCCACAACTGGAGAATAAAACCTAGACACTCAGGAAAATGTCCTTCATAAATTGGTGACTATTTGCCAACACAGGAACCTGACAGCTAAATATCACTTACTACATACTGTTCTTTATATCTGAGGGAAGGTTGTTGTGTTAAGAACAATATGCAATAAATACTGTGTTCTCTTTTCAGCTGGACATCAAGAAAATATCAACATGCTCTGACCTATATGTTTGCCATTGAAGAAATATACAGAAACCCCAACCTATTACCCAATGTTTCTTTTCAATCTACATTTATGTCTGGTTCCTGTAATCATGACTATTTGAACAGTTATCTAACTGATATGGCAGAATATGTTTCTATTTTTCCTAATTACATGTGTTATGCGTCCAAGTGTGAAGTGACATTTACGGGACCATCATGGAAAACATCTGCCAGATTGGCAACACATATGCATTTCAGTGTTCACCTACAGGTGAGGTTGGGTATCATCACTGTCTTCTTCTATTCTACAGAATGCCTAAGGAGAGTTAAAGGTGACTGGGTCTATGGGCCATTCCTCTCAATGAGGAGTAGTGATGAGAGTTTTTCTTGTTAGAAAAGACCAAACAGGGGTTAAGAAATGGGATTTGGGGACTGGAGAGGTGGCTCAGGGGTTAAGCCTCTGCCTTGCAGGCAGAAGGTCCTGAGTTCGGATCCTAGACCCCATGTATAGACGCCGGGCGGAAGCGGGGGCGGCCTGTGTTTCTGGTTCTGGTAGGGCGGAGCCTGTGAATCCCGGGGCAGAGTAACCGAGGAGGTGGAAGCGTCCATGGTGGTTCGCGAACTCGCCCGTGGTTCTACACACACACACGCACACACGCACACACGCACATTCGCACAATTGATTAAATAATAAAAAAAAATTTAAAAAAAATTAAAAAAAAAAGAAATGGGATTTTTCTGGAAAATGTAGTCATCATTAAATTTGTATAAGTTCTTGGGAGAAATAAAAGATTAAGGAAAAAAGTGATGACATTGCATTTCTTATGAAATAAAAATAGTTTTGAACATAACTTGGATGTGAATTTGAGGTTGATTTAAATTGTCTTCTACCTGAGTTTCATGTGTTTTCTTTGTTTCAGATTGCTTATGGGCCTTTTCATCCCATTCTGAGTGACCGTGACAACTTTCCTTATCTGTATCAAACGGCAACAAAGGACACATTTCTTCCTCTTGCCATGGTTTCCCTGATGATTCAGTTTGGATGGACCTGGGTGGGGCTAGTCATTTCTGATGATGACCAGGGTATCCAATTTCTCTCAGATTTGAGGGTACACATGCAAAATAATGGAGTCTGTTTAGCCTTTGTGAATGAGATTCCAGACAACATGAACTCATACCAAGAAAAAGCTGAAAAATATTATAACCAGATAATGACTTCATCAGCAAATGTTATTATTGTTTTTGGGGACACAAACTCTGTCCTAGAAGTGAGCATTAGAAGATGGGAATATTTGGGAATACAGAGAATTTGGGTTTCCACCTCACAATGGTATATCAGCACAAGGAAAAGAACTTCCACCCTTGACTCATTCCATGGACATTTCACTTTTTCACATCACCATGGAGAGATTTCAAGTCTGAAAGATTACATCCCAAAATGGAACATTGCTACAGAGCCACGGGACATTTTTTTGTCAAGATTGGGGTGGATGCATTTTAACTGTTCACTCTCTGACTCTGAATGTGAAACACCAAGCAACTGCTCATCCAAAACTTCCTTGGAATGGTTACCACAGCACACATTTGATATGGCCCTGAGTGATGAGTGCTATGATTTATACAATGCTGTGTATGCTGTGGCCCATGCACACTATCAAATGATTCTCCAACACCTAGACATACAGCCAGATGATAATGATTCGGAAGCAATGATCACATGCTTGCAGGTACAGTGGGAATAGTGTCATTGGTGGGACACTCATAAATATAGGCAGATAAGCTCAGTTTTTTATGCTTATGATCCTTAGACTTAGCCACAATGGATCCTCAAATTTGTCACTTCCACAGAGGTAACATTCCATGTGCATGAACTATGAACACAAATGTAGAGGAAGGGCCATAGTTTTGAATGAAAGACAGTGATAAAACCAGTACTTTTTCAATAAATCTATAAGTGAGCAAATAAAGTATCTTGTTGTTGGGTGACAGAAAGCAGCTGAAGAAGAGGAAGTAGTCTCCAGGAGTGGGTCCAAGGAGTCCTGTGAACAGTGTCCTAACTGAGTTACTGGTTGTTGCTCTTAGGAAAGTCAAAACAAAGGACACTGAAAGTTATTCCTCTTTTTGCTGAGTAGTTGATTACCATCTTTTGGGGATTCACTCCCCCAATATTCTGATACAACAAAAAATGTTATTGCAAATTTGTTCATTCTACTTTTTTTTATTCCATTGATCACCCAGAGAAGTTACATTTTTGAAAAGTATTTCATTAATAAAAATATTATTAATACAACTATATTGAGAGAAAAGAGAGAGGATAGATACATACAGGACAAAGGGGGAGAGAGAGAGAGAGTGACCAAGAGCGAGAGAAGATGGTTCCCTCTGCCAAAGGTGTCCTAAGTGCAGCATTAAAGAGACTCTGGATTTCTGAACCCTAAACAGAACATCAAATATTAGTTTGGGGATCTGTGTGGAAAGGGGATCAGTTGGAACACAAATGGATAATAGTAGGGTGTGTTACTGCCAGACAGTTGCCTCTGGTTATGACAGGGCTACCATGCACAAATCGACTAGACTGCCACACAGCATTTCACCATGCAGGAGGGAGGATCTCAGGGTACCATGTGCCACCCAAACAGACTGTTGGAGACTAAAGCCTGCCAATGGAAGGGGAACACATTACTCAACAGTTAGTCCACTGGTCAGCTTTTCATGTCCCAAGAGATGTCCAGACACTTGCCAGTGCAGGTGTCCTGGATGGCACCCAGTAGATCACTATTGTAGGATTGAGCCAAACAGGAGAGACTCTGGCTGGAATAAGTCTCATGGGGTAGATTGGAAAGGGTTTAGGGGTGGATAGGGAGAAGACTGATTAATCCATTGTGATTTTATATGAAAGTTTCAACGAATAAAAAATAATTTATAAACAAGATAGCCTGCATAGTCATTGGCATTTTAAGAAAAACTTTCAAATAAAAAGAAGGTAAAATTCGATTTTCTGTCTTATTAATAAAGTAGTTGGTACTTTCATTCCACAATATGGGTGCCATGCATCTAACTCAGATGATGATACTTTCTAGGATTTGTACAAGTGAAACTACTCATGAGTCATCTGGCCAAACCTCAACTTACATATTGTCATATAATAGAAAGATTATAGAAACTAGGTTCATTCCTTATAGCACATGCTTTATGCTCATATTTTACATCTTTTAGATCCATGCCTTTCTGAAGAACCTGCAGTTCACTAACCCTGTGGGAGACACAGTGATTTTGAATCAGAAGCAACACTTGGATGCAGAGTATGACATTCTCTTCAACTGGAAGTTCCCACAGGGTCTTGGGCTGAAAGTGAAATTGGGAGAATTTTCTTCATATGTTCCAAATGGACAGCAATTACATTTATATGAACACCTGATGGAGTGGGCCATGGGAGATGTACAGGTGAGTTGAAACCATTTCTTATTTTTTAATTAAGGGAAGATTTTATTTTTCCTTTTACCCACTCATAAAAATTTAATAAGTACCCTAGTACTCTCCCTCCCTCCACCCCGTCTTGTCCCCCTTGCTCCCTCCTGTCTTTTCCACTTTTTTCATCCCGCCCCCTACTTTTCTCCCAGTATTCCCCTTTTCTTCCCCCCCCAATCCCTGGAGCATCCTTTAGTGTGAATGTCAAACTTCCCTTTGCATCCTTCACACTAATGAGGTGTTCGGACTCAGTAGCATTGCCTACAGCCCTTCCTTCTGCTCCCCATTAGTATGGGAAAACTATCTTGACTGATAATCCCTTGCCTTTAAGGATCCTAGTGCCCGTGGATCATGCTAGACTTTGAGGGGTCATTGAAATGTCACATCATGCAAAGTCCTATTATGGTTACTGCGGCCCTAACTTGTGTGGAATATCTTGCATACCATTGCTTTTCCTCATCTCTAGGCTCTTACCGTCTTACTGCCCCCTCTTCTGCAAATTTCCCTGAGCTTTAGGATGGGAAGAGATTGGGCGGGTCTGGTTCCAGATGATAAATGTAGGGTCTCTGATGTTCTGAATTATGGTTTGTTGTGAAATAATTTCTGGTAAAGTAAATCTATATCAATTTGTATTACTTGGCCCTATGTAGCACAATGATTCATATATTTGCCTAAAAAGGTTTCATATAATTCACTTAATTCTAATTTTATCTTTCATTCTTCCATGAATGAATACAATGAACTCTGGTCATCTTTACTCCATCCTACCTGACCCCATCACTGTCCTTCTCTTTCTGGCATCCTTTATTTTGACAGACTCCATCCTTTCATGTCTTTGTGTGTGTGGCCCACTGAGCTCCATCTGGGTGACTGCATTCACATGTGTCTGAGCACTTGCTGGAAAATGGAGGACATATAAATGAGTACACCACTGAAGCATGTGATTTCCTTTCCCCCCAGACAGCCACTGTCAGTGGTCTCTCAGAGGGAATAAAGACCACCTTACTCATGTGGTCTTCCACTAAGACAATATGATTATGAAAGAAAGAGGTTAAATTCCAATCTGTTGCTAAGATCCAACTTCTCTTCCTCAGATTCCCACCTCTTTATGCAGTGTGCCTTGCAGGCCTGGTTTCAGGAAATTTCATCTAGAGGGAAAGGCTACCTGCTGTTTTGAATGCTTCCCCTGTCCAGAGAATGAGATTTCCAATGCAACAGGTAATTCCATGCCTTCATCATCTTCATTGTTTTTTTCTGCAGGACTAGCACATTTGTGATGTCCAACATAGTACACATGGTTCAGAACTCCGCCATTGAGGTGGTTGTATATCTTCTCGCAACAGGTAATAGGGAAGTCAGCATATGAAAAAGGGAACTGTGGATATTCTCATAAATCTCCAATGAATGCATGAAGAATGGCAAATGAGCTCGTAGATGTTATAATATCCACATTTTCATGGTAACAAAAACTTTTGTAGCTTGTGAAATCAATGCTATCTTGGGTGATCACAAGATGCCAACAATTATTTGTAAAACCATTAGGAATAATAACATACTACAAAGTGAAATGCACATCTGAGTTTTCCAGGTGTTTCTATCCTGGTAATATACAATCAAAATTCATTTCCTTCTCAGTAATGAATTTTAGCAATAGGCAAATTTGAAGACTCCTTGGTGGATTCTTTTTTTATTGTTTGTAAGTTCCACACATAAATAGAAAGGCTTTCAGCCACCAACCACCCCGGAGCCCCACGCATCCCGGCGGCAGCGAGCACCCAGGCCGACTTGGCCTGTGCCCCCTGCCCGGATCACCCTGGCCCCCTCCACGCTGCCCCGTTCCAGCCCAAGGTGAGTGAGTGAGTGAGAGAGAGAGCCCAGCCTAGCCCCCAACCACACAGGGGCACTACATGTCCCGGCGGCGGGGAGTACCCAGGCCGACTTGGCCTGCGCCCTCGGCCTGGACGAGCCCTTCGCAACCTCCCCTCTCCCCTCGTGCACCTAGCCACCCCCCTGGATCCCAGGTGAAGAATTCTGCCATTGAGCCAGGGAGCGAAAGAGCCCAGCCCAGCCCCGCCCCCCACCCGGGAGCCGCCCCACCAGCAGCACCACGCTGTGCAGCCACCCGCTTTGCTCCCGGGGCCCCGCCCCTCTCCGTGCCCACATTCCCAGGTCGCAGATGAAGAATTCTGCCATCAACATCAGACCCTCTGTCTCTTTGGCCCACCGGGGACCTACGCACGTGGTCCACGGAAGACACACTACTACTCAGAATTCAATACAGCCCAAAGGAAATTCAAGAAAAATTCTAAGGAACAAAGGAAGAACAGGCATCTGGACTCCACTACAATCATTATATCACGTGGGCGAGTTTCTTCTCATCCAGCCCAAAGATAAGTAAACTTTTTCTTTTCACCTTCCTGATCCTTTAAAGTATCAATGCTGTAAATCAACTTTCTCATACAGCCACCCCACAACACACAACTCCAGGGAGTACACCACTCACCCCCACATTTCACCAAGAAACTAAATCGTAAAAGTGCACTACCAAACTAATATTGACCCCCTGGTAACATAACCTGACTTAACTGACGTACTAACAGCCTAGTAGCCTCATCTAGGATATAATAATAACAATACACAAACATACCCAATCCAAGGCAAGCACTAGTAATAACTGGCAAGCGTAACAATACTAACTACGTCGATTCAGTGAAAAACACAGAAACTGAAAGGTCCTAAAAAACAAAATAACAATGTACAAGTCAAAGTGCAGATCCATGAGAAACAAAACCCAAGAAGACCAATCTCCTGCCGAAAGACTCAATCCCATAATGAGGGATTCCGAACAGAACAAATCCACAGAAAATAGCCATGAAAGCCAGACCCAACATAACGACTTTCAGAGTATGATCCTTACCATGATTAATACTATGAAAGACGAAATCCGAGAAGAGTTAAACAACCGTATCAACCACTTTGAACAGGAACACAACAGACACTTGGAGGAGTTGAGAAAAACAGTTCAAGAAACAAAAATAGGTATGGAGCAATTAAAACAGTCTCAGGCAGAGTTTAAAATCGAACTAAAAGACAAGTTATCTTCAACTCAAAACTCAACAGAGAGTCTTATCAGCAGAACAAATGAGGCAGAAAATAGAATTTCAGATCTTGAAGACAAAGTGAGAGAATTAACCAGCTCAGTGGAAGAGCTTGTTAAAGCCAAAAAGATACTGGAGAGGAACATTCAAGAGATATGGGACACCCTGAAGAAGCCTAACATGCGCATTCATGGAATACCAGAACAAGAATCCCAAAATACCACACCTGAGGAAATATTTCAATTCATCATAAATGAAAACTTCCCACAATTAAAGAATGAGAGGCCTATCCAAATACAAGAGGCATTTCACACTCCAAGCAGATATGACCAAAATAGAAAATCGCCATGACAAATAATAGTCAAAACACTCCACATTCAAGACAAACAAAAGGTGCTGAGAGCCTCAAAAGAAAAAAAGCAACTCACTCTTAAAGGTAAACCTATTAGAATAACAAATGACTACTCAATGGAAACAGTAAAAGCAAGAAGAGCTTGGAGAGACATACTTCAAGTATTAAATGAGCAAAAATGCCATCCCAGACTGATATACCCAGCAAAACTATCTGTCATGATTGAGGGAGAAAGAAAAGTCTTTTCTTTTTTTTTATTAAAAATTTAATTATACATTTTAAAATTTTTTACCAGTTCCCTCCCTCCCCCTTCCTCCCCCTCCCCTTCCCCCAGTGCCTCCCCCCCAATTCCCAGAGAGTCCTTTATTGTGTACGCCTAACTCTCCTCTGGGTCCTCCTCTCCGATGACATATAAGGACCCAGTGGCATTTCCATAAACCCTTTCTCTTGCTCCCCTTAAGCATAAGATCACTACTATGGCTGTCAATCCCTTGCCTCCAGGGGTCTCGGTGCCCTTAACAGATGCTAGACTTTATGAGGGCAACAGTGCGCTGGACATTGCGCAGGGCATGCAAAGTCCCATTATGATTGCTTTGGCCCCAACTATTGTTGAGAATCCTGCAAATCGTTGCTCCTCCCATCCTTTTGCTCTTACAATCTTACCGCCCCCTCTTCCGCAAATGTCCCTGAGCTCCAGGATGGGGAGAGATTAGGTTGTCCTAGTTCTATGTGATTGATATAGAGTCTCTGAAGTTCTGGATTGTGGTTTGTTGATTTTCTTTTGCAGTTTTGCTGCTCCTGCAATTCCCTTCACTCCATTCTGCTGGGCACTGTATGTCACCCCCTGGCCAGAGACAAAAAGCTGTTAAACTGGAGTCTTGTTGTAATAGCACATTCAAGGGTAGATGTAATAAGAGTAGGAAACCTCACTGAGGGAGGGGTCCATCACCCATTTGCAAAATGATTACTTTTTATCTGCTAGACTATATGCCCTCCCCTTCTGGTGAGATCAGAAAAGAACGTCTGTGAACTTAACCAGGTTTCTAGTTACTTACTTGCAGACCTTGATGGAGGCCTATTTTCTCTGCTGTAACATGGTCTCTTCTCTCCTTGTTTCTGGTGTGGCCCTCCTAACCCATCTCTCTTGTTCATAATCCTTGCAATTACTGTGTTACATAGGTTTACTTTTGAGTGTCTCAATGTGGGCTGGGTGAGTTTGGTACTAGGAGCCACCTATTAGGGAGTACATATGGTGCTTAATTTTCTGGGTTTGGGATACTTCACTTAATATAATTCTTTCTAATGACATCCATTTCCCAGTAAATTCCAGTAATTCATCATTTTTGATGGCTGAGTAGTACTCCATTGTATAGATGTACCACAGTTTCCTTATCCACTCGTCAACTGTTGGACATTTAGGTTGATTCCATGACTTTGCTATTGTAAACAGTGCTGCTATGAACATGGTCGAGCTTGTGCTATCGAGGCGAACCTCTGCTGGATGGGGGGGTTATTCCCAAAAGTGGGATAGCAGGGTCATACGGCATTTGAATCTTTAATTTCTTTAAGAATCTCCAGACGGCTCGCCAGAGTGGCTGTATGAGCCTGCATTCCCACCAACAATGTAGGAGAGTTCCCCTCTCTCCACATCCTCTCCAGCATTTGTCGTTGTTTGTATTGTAGATTTTTGCCATCCTGACCGGGGTTAGATGATATCTCAGGGAAGTTTTGATTTGCATTTCCCTGATGGCGAAGGAAGTAGAGCATTTTTTAAGATAATTGTTAGACATTTTAATTTCATCCCTGGTAAAGTTTCTTTGAAGTTCCAGGGCCCATTTTTTAATTGGGCCAGTTTTCCTTGGAGTTTAATTTTCTAAGTTCTTTGTGCACTCTGGACAGTAGAACTCTGTCAGATATGTGGTTAGTGAAGATTTTCTCCCATTCTGTGGGTTGCCTTTGAGCTCGTGTGACAATCTCTTTATCTGAACAGAAGCTCTTTAATTTCACAAGATCCCAACTGTTGAGAGATGGTAGCAGTGACTGTGCCATTGGATGTCTGTTTAGGAAGTGTTGGCCTAGCCCAAACAGCTCGAGGGAGTTCCCTATCCTTTCAACTATGGTTTTTAAAGTCTCTGGCCTGATATCAAGGTCCTTGATCCATTTGGAATTAAGTCTTGTACATGGTGACAAGTACGGGTCCAGCTTTAATCTTCAGATAAGACTTCAAGTACAATATTGAATAGAAGTGGTGAGAGTGGACAGCCTTGTCTAGTTCCTGATCGAAGTGGGCATGCTTCCAATTCTTCCCCATTGAGCATAATCCTTGCTGTGGGCTTGTTGTATACAGCTTTTATTATATTGATAAAGGTTCCTTCCATTCCTACTGTCTCTAGCGTTTTGATCATAAAAGGTTGTTGGATCTTGTCAAAAGCTTTTTCTGCATCTATCGAGAGTATCATGTGGTCTTGGACTTTGGACTGGTTTACATGATGAATTCCATTTATTGATTTGCATATGTTGAACCAACCTTGTGTGCCGGGGATGAAGCCTACTTGGTCCCCATGAATGATCTTTTTAATATGTTTTTGAATCCGATTTGCTAAGACTTTGTTGAGAATCTTTGCGTCTGTGTTCATCAGGGAGATCGGCCTATAGTTTTCTTTTTTAAGTGAATCTTTATTAGGTTTTGGGATTAAGACGATATTAGCTTCATAGAAAGAATTTGGTAGTGTTCCTTCCTTTGCTATTTGATGGAACAGTTTAAGGAGTATTGGTGTTATTAACTCCTTAAATGTCTGGTAGAACTCTGTGCTGATTCCATCTGGTCCAGGACATTTTTTGGTGGGAAGATTCGAGATTACTTCCTCAATTTCCTTATATGTTATAGGACTATTTAAATAATTCACAACTTCCTGATTCAATTTAGGTAAGTTGTGTTTACTTAGAAATTCATCCATCTCTTTTGTGTTGTCAAACTTCACAGAGTATAAGTTTTTGAAATATGATGTTATAATTCTCTGGATTTCTTGGGTATCAGTAGTGATAACTCCATATTCATTTCTAATTTTGTTAATTTGGGTTTTCTCTCTCTTGCTTTTGGTTAGTTTAGCTAGGGGTGTATCAATCTTGTTGATTTTTTCAAAGAACCAGCTTTTTGATTGGTTGATTCTTTCTATCGTTTTCTTAGTCTCGATTTCAGATATTTCTCCCCTTATTTTGCTAATCTCTTCTCTTCTACTGCTTTTGGGATCAGATTGCTCTAGTTTCTCTAAAGCTTTAAGCTGCATTGTTAAGTTGTTTATTTCTGATGTTTCCATTTTTTTGACATGGGCATTAAGAGCTATGAACTTACCTCTTAGAACAGCTTTCATTGTGTCCCAGAGATTTTGGTAAGTTGTATTTTCATTATCGTTCACTTTCAGGAAATCTTGAATTTCCTTTTTAATTTCTTGCTGAATCCAGTTCTCATTCAGCATCATAGTGTTAAGTTTCCAGGAGTTAGTGTATTTTCTCTTGTTTGATGTGTTGTGGATGTCCAGCTTTAGGCCGTGGTGGTCTGATAGGGCACAGGTTAGAATTTCAACTTTCTTGTATATGTGTAGATTCATTTTGTGGCCCAATATGTGATCTATTTTGGAGAAAGTTCCGTGTGCTGCTGAGAAAAATGTGTATTCTTTGGTGCGTGGGTGAAAAGTTCGATAGAGATCTATGAGGTCCATTTCTTTCAGGGTTTGATTAAGTTCCAAAGTGTCTCTGTTAAGCTTTTGACCTGTTGATCTATCCCATGTAGAGAGGGTGGTGTTGAAGTCACCAAGAATTATCGTTTGGGGGTTGATTTCTTGCTTTAGACGCTGTAGGGTTTTCTTAATGAATGTGGAGGGGCCTGTATTGGGTGCATATATGTTCAGTATTGTGAAATCTTCCTGGTGAATTGTACCTGTGACTAAAATGTAGTATCCATCCGTGTCTCTTATAATTTTTTTTGGTTTGAAATCCACTTTGTCTGATAGCATAATGGCTACCCCTGCCTGTTTTCTGCTTCCATTTGCTTGTAGAATTGTTGACCAGCCTTTTATTTTTAGAGCATGCCTATCTTTTGTGGTGAGATGGGTTTCCTGCAGGCAACAGATTGATGGATTGTGATTTTTAATCCAAGTTTGTAATCTGTGTCTCTTGATCGGTGAATTAAGTCCATTAACATTTAGTGTTATAATGGAGAAACTATTGTTAATTCCAGACATTTATTATGTTTAGTAGCTTTTATAAGTATATTGCTTCGCTTTTAATGGTGTTATATTTGCCTTCTCTTCTCCTGGATATGCCTGTTTTTTTCTTCACGCTTGAGTATCATTTCTAGCAGTTTTTGAAGCCCTGGTTTGGTGGCCATGTATCCCTTAAAGTTGTCTTTGTGCTGGAAAATTTTTCTTTCTCCCTCGATCATGACTGATAGTTTTGCAGGGTAAATCAGCCTGGGTTGACATTTTTGCTCATTCAATACTTAAAGTATGTCTCTCCAAGCTCTTCTTGCTTTTACTGTTTCGACTGAGAAGTCATTTGTTATTTTAATAGGTTTGCCTTTAAAAGTGACTTGTTTTTTCTCCCTTGAAGCTCTCAGCACCAGTTCTTTATCTTGAATGTGGAGTGTTTTAACTATTATTTGCCGCGGTGTGCTTCTATTTTGGTCGTATCTGTTTGGGGTGCGGAATGCCTCTTGTATATGAATGGGCCTCTCTTTTTTTAGATGAGGAAAGTTTTCCTTGATGATCGTTTGAAAAATTTCCTCAGGGGTGGTATTTTGAGATTCTTGCTCCGGTATTCCATGAATACGCATGTTAGGCTTCTTCAGGGTGTCCCATATCTCTTGGATATTTCTCTCAAGTATCTTTTTGGCTTTAACAACCTCTTCCATTGAGCTGGTTAGTACTCCCACTTTATCTTCAAGGTCTGAAATTCTGTTTTCTGCTTCATTAGTTCTGTTGATAAGACTCTCTGTGGCGTTCTGGGTTGAAGATAACTTGTCTTTTAGCTCAGTTTTAAACTCTGCTTGAGTTTGTTTTAACTGCTCTATACCACTTTTTGTTTCTTGCACTGTTTTTCTCAACTCCTCCAGATGTCTGTTGTGTTCCTCTTCAAAGCGATTGATTCGATTATGTAATTCCTCCCGGATTTCCTCTTTCATAGTATTGAACATGGTAATGATCATATTTTGAAAGTCGTTATCTTGGGTCAGGCTTTCTTGGCCTTTTTCCGCGGGTTTGTTCTTGTTGGAGTCTAACATTATGGGATTAATTTCTTCAGTGGGAAATTTGTTTACGTGAATGTTGCTTCTCATGGATTTGCACTTTGACTTTGGCATTTTCATTTTAACTCTTAAGATCTCTCAATTTCACTAAACTGAATTATTTGGCCTGGGGTACTGGTGGGCGGGGCCCAAACGGGGACTTACCTAAGGCGCGGGGTGAGGCCCAGGTGGACCGCACGTGTGTCCCAACCGGCGGAGCGGGGTGGGGCGAAAAGGGACGATGGGCGCGTCGGTGAGGAGCTATTTAACCCGAGGGCAGCTGGGGCGGGGCCCGGGCGCAGGGGGAGGTCCTCCTCGTACCTCGGCCCCCGCGCGGCTCCGGCTGGATGGTGAGAGTCGGAGCCGGGTCCCTGTGGGCTGACCTGGGGTCCTAGAGCGGGCGGTGAGGCCCGGCTGGATTGCGCGTGGGCGTCCCGACCGGCAGAGCGGGGTGGGGCGAAAAGGGGAAAGAAAAGTCTTACAGCACAAAGACAACTTGAAAGTATACATGTCTACCAAACCAAGCCTTCAAAAAATCCTAGAAATGATATTCAAGCTTGAAAAAAAGAACAAGCATATCCAGGAGGACAGAAGGGAAGTATAATACCACCAAAATATAAATATCAAACAACATGCTTACAAAATCTACTAAACATAAAAAATGTCCAGAATTAAAAATAATTTCTCCATTATAACATTAAATGTCAATGGTATTAACAGACACAGATTACAAACTTGGATTAAAAACCACAATCCAACAATCTGCTGCCTTCAGGAAACTCATCTCACGACAAAAGATAGGAACATCATAAGAATGAAAGGCTGGTCCAAAATCTTGGAAGCTAATGGAACCAGGAAACAGGCAGGGGTAGCAATTATGCTTTCAGACAAAGTGGACTTCAAACTAAAGAAAATCATAAGAGATACAGATGGATACTACATTTTAGTCACAGGTACAATTCACCAGGAAATCTTCACAATCCTGAACATTTATGGACCCAATACGGGCCCCTCCACATTCATTAAGAAAACCGTACAACGTCTAAAGCAAGAAATCAACCCCCAAACGATAATTCTTGGGGACTTCAACACCACCCTCTCAACATGGGATAGATCAACAGGTCAAAAGCTTAACAGAGACACTTTGGAACTTAATCAAACCCTGAAAGAAATGGACCTTACAGATCTCTATCGAACTTTTCACCCACACACAAAAAATACACATTTTTCTCAGCAGCACATGGAACTTTTTCCAAAATAGATCACATATTGGGCCACAAAATGAATCTACACATATACAAAAAGTTGAAATTCTAACCTGTGACCTATCAGACCACTACAGCCTAAAGCTGGACATCCACAACACAACAAACAAGAGAAAATACACTAACTCCTGGACACTTAACAATATGATGCTGAATGAGAACTGGATTCAGGAAGAAATTAAAAAGGAAATTCAAGATTTCCTGAAAGTGAACGATAACGAAAATACAACTTACCAAAATCTCTGGGACACAATGAAAGCTGTTCTAAGAGGTAAGTTCATAGCTCTTAATGCCTACATCAAAAAAATGGAAACATCAGAAATAAATAACATTACGATGCAACTTAAGGCTTTAGAGAAACTTGAGCAATCTGATCCCAAAAGTAGTAGAAGAGAGGAGATTAGCAAAATAAGGGGAGAAATATCTGAAATCGAGACTAAGAAAACGATAGAAAAAAATCAACCAGTCAAAAAGCTGGTTCTTTAAAAAAAATCAGTAAGATAGATACACCCCAGCTAAATTAACCAAAAGCAAGAGAGAGAAAATCCAAATTAACAAAATTAGAAATGAACATGGAGTAATCACTACTGATAATGAAGAAATCCAGAGAATTATAACATCATATTTCAAAAACTTATACTCAGTGAAGTTTGACAACACAGAAGAGATGGATGAATTTCTAAGTAAACACATCTTACCTAAATTGGATCAGGAAGTTGTGAATTACTTAAATGGCCCTATAACATATAAGGAAATTGAAGAAGTAATCTGGAATCTTCCCAACAAAAAATGTCCTGGACCAGATGGATTCAGCACAGAATTCTACCAGACATTTAAGGAGTCAATAACACCAATACTCCTTAAACTGTTCCATCAAATAGCAAAGGAAGGAACACTACCAAATTCCTTCCATGAAGCTAATATCGTCTTAATCCCAAAACCTAATAAAGATTCACTTAAAAAGAAAACTATAGGCCGATCTCCCTGATGAACACAGACACAAAGATTCTCAACAAAGGATTAGCAAATCGGATTCAAAAACATATTAAAAAGATCATTCACAGGGACCAAGTAGGCTTCATCCCCGGCACACAAGTTTGGTTCAACATACTAAAATCAATAAATGTAATTCATCATGTAAACCAGTCCAAAGTCCAAGACCACATGATACTCTCGATAGACGCAGAAAAAGCCTTTGACAAGATCCAACAGACTTTTATGATCAAAACGCTAGAGACAGTAGGAATGGAAGGAACCTTTATCAATATAATAAAAGCTGTATATAACAAGCCCACAGCAAGGATTATGCTCAATGGGGAACAATTGGAAGCATTCCCACTTCGATCAGGAACTAGACAAGGCTGTCCACTCTCACCATTTCTATTCAATATTGTACTTGAAGTCTGAGCTGAAGCCATAAGAAAAGAAAGGGACATAAAAGGGATTCAAATCGGCAAGGAAGAAGTCAAGCTATCCCTATTTGCAGATGACATGATCTTATACCTGAGTGATCCCAAAAACTCCACCAGGAAGCTAATTGAGAAGTTCAGCAGTGTGGCAGGATACAAAATAAATGTGCAAAAATCGGAGTCCTTCCTATATGCCCAGAATGAAAGAAGTGAAAAAGTCCTGAGAGAAACAATCCCATTTACTGTAGCCCCTAAAAAAATGAAATACCTTGGTATAAACCTAACCAAGGAGGTAAAAGACCTTTACAATGAAAACTTTAAAACCCTAAAGAAAGAAATTGCTGAAGACATCAGAAGGTGGAAAGACCTCCCATGCTCCTGGATTGGCAGAATCAACATCGTAAAAATGATCATCCTACCAAAGGCAATATACAAATTCAATGCTATACCAATTAAAATCCCAACGCAATTCTTTAAAGAAGTTGACCAAACAATTTCAAAATTCATATGGAGCCACAAAAGACCCAGGATAGCAATGACAATCCTGAGTAACATAAACACTGCTGGAGGTATTACCATACCGAACCTTAGTCTATACTACAAATCCATAGTTATAAAAACAGCCTGGTACTGGCTCCAAAATAGACACACAGATCAATGGATAAGGGTTGAGGACCCAGATATAAGCCCACAAAAATACAGCCATTTGATCTTCGACAAAGGGGCCCAAAGAATCCAATGGAAAAAGAACAGCATCTTCATCAAATGGTGCTGGCAAAACTGGATCTCCACATGCAGAAGATTAAAGCTGGACCCGTACTTGTCACCATGTACAAGACTTAATTCAAAATGGATCAAGGACCTTGATATCAGGCCAGAGACTATAAAAACCATAGTTGAAAGGATAGGGAACTCCGTCGAGCTGATTGGGCTAGACCAACATTTCCTAAACAGACATCCAATGGCACAGTCCCTGCTACCAACTCTCAACAGTTGGCACCTTGTGAAATTAAAGAGCTTCTGTTCAGATAAAGAGATTGTAACACGAGCTCAAAGGCAACCCACAGAATGGGAGAAAATCTTCACTAACCACATATCTGATAGAGCTCTACTGTCCAGAGTGCACAAAGAACTTAGAAAATTAAACACCAAGGAAACCAATGGCCCAAATAAAAAATGGGCCCTGGAACTTAAAAGAAATTTTACCAGAGATGAAATTGAAATGTCTAACAAATATCTTAAAAAATGCTCCACTTCTTTAGCCATCAGGGAAATGCAAATCAAAACCACCCTCAGATATCATCTCACCCCGGTCAGGATGGCAAAAATCCACAATACAAACAACACCAACTGCTGGAGAGGATGTGGAGAGAGGGGAATTCTGCTACATTGCTGGTGGGAATGCAGGCTCATAGAGCCATTCTGGCGAGCTGTCTGGAGATTCTTAAAGAAATTAAACATTGAAATGCCATATGACCCTGCTATTCCACTTTTGGGAATAACCCCCAATGCAGCAGAGGTTCGCCTCGATAGCATAAGCATGACTATGTTCATAGCAGCACTGTTTACAATAGCAAAGTCATGGAATCAACCTAAATGTCCAACAGTTGACGAGTGGATAAGGAAACTGTGGTACATCTATACAATGGAGGACTACTCAGCCAACAAAAATGATGAATTACTGGAATTTGCTGGGAAATGGATGTCATTAGAAACAATTATATTAAGTGAAGTATCACAATCCCAGAAAGTTAAGCGCCGTATGTACTCCCTAATAGGTGGCTTCTAGTACCAAACTCACCCAGCCCACATTTAGACACTCAAGGGTAAACCTATGTAATACGGTCATTGCAAGGATTGTGAACAGGAGGCATGGGGTTGGAGAGCCACACCAGACACAGGGAGAGAGGGGACCATGTTACATCAGAGAAAATCGGCCTCCAAGGAATGTAAGTAAATAATGTTACACCTGGTTAAGTTCACAGACGTTCGTTCCTGATCATGTACAACTGAGGGGGTATGATCTCACCAGAAGGGGAGGGCATATAGTCTGGCAGATGAAAAGAGATCATTTTGCAAATGGGTGACTGATCCCTCCTTCACTGAGGTTTCCTGCTTTTATTACATCTACCCTTGAATGTGCTATTATAACAAGACTCCAGTTTAATAGTTTTTTGTCTCTGACCAGAGGGTGACATACAGTGTCCATCAGGATGGAGTGAAGGGCATTGCAGGAGCAGTAAAACTGCAAAAGAAAATCAACAAACCACAATCCAGAACTTCGAGACTCTATATCATCCACATAGAACTAAGCCAGCCTAATCTCCCCCCATCCTGAAACTCAGGGACATCTGCGGAAGAGGGGGCGGTAAGATTGTAAGAGCAAAAGGATGGGGGGAGCAATGATTTGAAGAGATTCCACACTAGATAGGGCTGAAGCAATCATAATAGGACTTTGCATGCACTGTGCCATGTCCGTCACACTATTGACCTCACAAAGTCTAACATCGGCTAAAGGCACCAAGGTCCTTGGAGGCAAGGGATTGATGGCCACAGTAGTGTTCCTATGCTTAAGGGGAACACGAGAAAGTGTTCAGGGAAATGCCACTGGGTCCTTTTACGTCATCGGAAAGGAGGACTAAGAGGAGAGTTAGGCATACACAATAAAGGACTCTCTGAGAATTGGGGGAGGCACTGGGAGATGGGGAGTGAGGGAGGGATAGCAGGGGGTTCGGGGGGAGTAGGAGGGGGGAGGGTACTGGTCTACCTATTAAGTTTGTATGAGTGGAAATAATAATAAAAATGTTAAAAAAAGGAAAACGAAGGCAACCAGAATCACTATGAATTATGGAGTCAAAAATGAGATCATATACAGCTCATCTTGAGAATCTGTTGTTCTAAAATGGTGAGAACAGTTTAACACAAAACTTGGGAGTGTCCAGGTTTCTGAAACACGGCTCACTCACACCCTACCCCCACAAGCTTAACTTGTTTTGTGCTTCCATTTCCCCTTATTGGACCCCAAGTTTCATTGTGAATATTTCAGTTAGCTAAATTTATAGGCTCCCATCTCGGTCTATGAAACACGCCACCTGCAGTATATCCGTGAGCCACAGGATCCCTGTCTAACTCTTCAGGGATCATCCTCTTTGGGATGGTTTCCAGTTGATTTCTTCATTCATGGATTTGCTGACCCAAGAGACATTCTTGCTTCTTACTTACTGAAGTTCAATTCCTTGGCTCCACTAAAAAATGCAGTTTGCCCAATAAAAACGTGTTCTGGCAGAAAAAAAAATAGAAAGGATTTATGTCATTTTCACCCCTTACTATTATTTCATATCTCCCCATACTTTTTTGATATAAACTTTCTTACAAAATAGACTACTCCTTGCACTGAGCTTTACCTGGGTTGCATATCTTCTTATTTGCCTAAGACTTGCTGGAGCATTGATAATATATCAGTGGATATACTATTGAGGAAAACTGCTCTCATTTCCCTAACATTGCATTAACCCTCCAAAGTTTCTGACCTTGCAAGGCCTCTTCCATGATAAAATGTGTGCAGGCCAACTCTGGTGCTTATATTGTGGAAGAAGATACAGTACAGTGTGTTCACATGTGCAGTAACCCTGTCATGTCCAGGAGATACTAATTAACACTACTACTCCCTACCTTGCATCCATGACATTTCTACCATCTTCTCTCTCACAGTTTCCCAGAGCATTGGGATAGAGAGACATGAGGACATCCAGTTTAGGGAGTCTAGTAACTTATTTTCTGCATTTGGCTCTGAAGGGATTTAATGTTGTCTTCATATTCATTTTATTGTCATTTAAACTTCTAGGCAAACACTATAGATTAAATGACTTTGAAACCTATTGTAGCACATAATTTTTTTTAAAATAATAAATAAATTTATTTATTTTCCCCAATCATACAAGCTCAATAGGTACCCTGGTCCTCTAACTTCCTCCACCCTACCCCAATCCCCCTTGCACCCTCCCACCCATTTCCCTTTCTGTTCATCCCCTCCCACCCTTTCTCCCAGTACCTCCCCTTTCCCTTATCCCATTCTCTAGAACAACCTTTTGTGTGAATGTCAAACTTCCCTCTTAGTCATTCACTCTAGTGAGGTATAAGAACTCAATGGCATTGCCCAGAGCCCTTCTTCAGGCTCCTCTTTAGTATGGGAACACTATCATGACTGTTAATCACTTGCCTCTAAGAATCCTAATGCCTGTGATCCATGCTAGACTTTGGGTGTCATTGACATGTCAGTCATTGTGCAGGTAATGCAAAGTCTGATTATGGTTACTGCTGCCCTAACTTGTGTGGAGTTTCTTATACATCATTGGTCCTCCCCATCTTTAGGCTCTTACCATCTTGCTGCCCCTTCATACACATGTTTCCATGAGCGTTATGATAGGAGTGATTTGGCTGGTCTGGTTCCAGGTGATTAATGTAGGCTCTTTTTGTTCTGAATTGTGGATTGTTGTTGTTTTCAGTTTTGTTATTCCTGTGCCACCCTTGGTTCCATCCTGATTGGTATTGGAGGTCATCTCCTAACCAAACACAAAAGGCAGGTTAAATGAAGATATTACTATAAGAGGAGATTCAGTGAGAGGGATCAGTGGCCCATTTACTGGATAGTTACCATCTATCTTCCAGTCTCTATTGCTTCAATGATTGATGGAGATCAAACCTCCTCAGTTGCAAATGATCAGGAAGAAAAGCGATAGTGAGCTTCACCAGATGTCTCATTACTTACTTGCAATACATGATGGTGATCTATTTTCTCTACTAAAGCATAATCTCCTCTATCCTTATTTCTGGGGGGGCACTCCTTCCCCTTTACTGTTTAAATCATTGCAATTACTGTAGGTATTACAACGATTTATCTCTGAATATGTCACTAAGCGGATTTGATATTAGGATCCACCAATTATGGAGTACATAAGGTAATTAATTTTCTGTGTCTTGGATATATCACTCAATATCATTTTATTATTATTATAATAAGTATTATTATTATTATTTCCGCTCATACAAACTTAACAGGTACACTGGTCCCCTCCCTCCCTCCATCTCCCCCAGACTCACCTGCTTCCCCTCCCCTATCCCCTCCCTCCCCATCCCCCAGTGCACCCCCATCCTCGGAGCCTCCTATAATGTGTATGCCAAACTCTCCTCTGGGTCCTCCTCTCTGATGAGGTGCAAGGACCCAGGGGCATTTTCCAGAACCCTTTCCTGTGTTCCCCTTAAGCTTAGGAACACTACTGTGACTGTCAGTCCCTAGCCTCTAAGGATCCTAGTGCCTTTAGTTCATGATAGACTTTGTGGAGTGAAGAATGTGTTGGATATAGTGCAGGTCATGCAAAGTCCTATTATGATTGCTTCGGCCCTAACTTGTGTGGCGTATCTTGCATATCATTACTCCTCCCATCCTTGTGCTCTTACAATCTTACCACCCCCTCTTCTGCAAATTTCCCTGAGCTTCAGGATGGAGAGAGATTAGGCTGGCCTGGTTCCAGGTGGTTGATATAGAATCTCTGATGTTCTGAATTATGGTTTCTTGATTTTTTTTCGTTTATGCTGCTCTTGCAATGCCCTCGGCTCCATCCTGATGGGTATTGGATGTCACGCCCTGGCCAGAGATAAAAACCCATTAAATTAGAGTCTTATTATAAGAGTATATTCAGGAACCACCATGGACACCTCCACCTCCTCCTGTTTACTCTGCCCCGGGATTCACAAGCTCCATCCTACAAGGACCAGAAACGCAGGCTGCCCCTGCTTCCGCCTGCTGTCTATACGTGGGGTCTAGGATCTGATCTCGGGACCTTTTGCCTGCAAGGCAGAGGCTTAACCCCTGAGCCACCTCTCCAGCCCCATGATTTGAATCCCTTTTATCTCCCTTTCTTGTCTTATGGATACAGCTAAGACATCAAGTACAATATTGAATAGCAGTGATAAACATGGATGACAATGTTCAGTTCCTGATCGAAGCAGTAATGTTTCTAATTTTTCCCCACTGAGTATAATCCTTGCTGGTGACTTGTTGTATACAAGTTTTATTATGTTGATAACGGTGCCTTCCATTCCAACTGTCTGTTGGAATAAAAGGCATAAAAGGATGTTGGGTCTTGTCAAAAGCTTTTTCTGTATCTTTGGAGAGTATCATGTGTTCTTGGCCTTTGGATTGGTTTATATGGTGAATTACATTTATTGATTTGCATATGTTGCAGCAACCTTTTGTGCCTAGGATAAAGCTTACTAGATCACAGTGAATAACCTTTTCAATATGTTTTTGAATCTGATTTGGCAAAATTTTGTTGAGAATATTTGCATCTGTGTTCTTCCAGAGATTAGCCTATACTTTTCTTTTTTAAGAATATGTTTGTTAGTTTTGGGGATTTGGATGATATTAGGTTCACTGAAAGAATTTGGCAGTGTTCCTTCCTTCAAACTTTGATGGAACAGTTTAAGGAGTATTGGTATTAGTTGTTCCGTAAATGTCTGGTAGAATTCTGTGCTGAATCCATTTGGTCCAGGACATGTTATGATCAGAATATTTGAGATTAGTTCATCGATTTCCTCATATGCTATAGAATTAATTAGATGACTCAAACTACCTGATTCAGTTTAGGTAAATTTACTTAGGATTCTTCCATTTATTTTATGTTATCAAATATCACCAAGTATAAGTTTTTGAAATATAACCTTATAATTCTCTGAATTTTTTGGGTATCAGTAGTGATAACTACATTTTCATTTCTAATTTGTTAATTTAGGTTTTCTCTCTCTTGATTTTGGTTAATTTAGCTAGAGGTATATCAATCTTATTGATTTTTCCAAAGAACCACCTTTTTGACTGGTTAATTCTTTGTATGGTTTTCCTTATATCAATTTCAGATAATTGTCCCCTGATTTTGCTAATCGCTTCTCTTCTATTACTATTGGGATTGGATTGCTTTTGTGTCTCTAAAGCTTTTAGCTGCCTTGTTAAGTTGTTAATTTGTGATGTTTCTATTTTTGATCTAGGCCTTAAGAGCTACAAGCTTACCTCTTGGTCAGCTTTCATTGTGGCCCAAAGATTTTGATTTCATGTATTTTCATTTTCATTCACTTCTAGGAAATCTTGAACTTGCTTTATGATTTCTTTCTGAACCCAATTCTCACTCAGCATTATAGTGATTAATTTCTAAGAGTTAGTGTGTATTTTCTGCTGTTTGTTGTATTGTAATGTCAAGATTTAGATCATAGTAGTCTGATAGGCTAGAATTTTAACTTTCCTATATGTGGAGATTTGTTTTCTGACCAAATATTTGGACTATTTTGGAGAAACTTCTGTGGGCTGCAGAGAAACGTGTATTCTTTGGTGCATGGATGGAGAGTTCAATACAGATCTGTAAAGTCCATTTCAGCAAGGGTTTAATCAAATTCCAATGTGCCTCTGTTAAGTTTTTGACCTGTTGATCTATCCCATGTTGAGAGGGCAGTATTGAAATCCTAAAGAATTTTCATTTTAGAGTTGTTTTCTTGCTTTATACATTTTAGTGTTTGCTTAATGAATGTGTAGGATCCTATAATAGGTGCATATATGTTCAGTATTGTGAAGTATTCCTGGTGATGTGTCCCTGTGACTAACATGTAGTATCCTGAGTCTCTTATGAAATTTTTTGGTTTGAAGTCTACTTTGGCAGGTAGAATAATTGCTACCCCTGTGTCTTTCTGTTTCCATTAGCTTGCAGAATTTTTTTAAATTATTATTATTATTTATTCAACTGTGTGCATATGTGTGTGTATGTGCGCGCGTGTGTGTCTGTGTGTGTGTGTATGCGTGTGTGTGTGTCTGTGTATTTGTAGAACCACGGACGAATTCGCGAACCACCATGGACGCCTCCACCTCCTTCTTCCCCGGGATTCACAGGCTCCGCCCTACCAGGACCAGAAGCACAGGCCGCCTCCGCTTCTGCCTAGCCTCTATGCGTGGGATCTGGGATCTGAACTCAGGACCCTCCGCCTACAAGGCGGAGGCTTAACCCCTGAGCCACCTCTCCAGCCCTAGCTTGCAGAATTTTTAACCAGCCTTTTACTTTTAGAATGTGCCTGTCTTTTGTGGTGAGATTTGTTTCCTGAATGCAGCAGATTGATGGGTTTTGATTTCTAATTCAAGTTTGTAATCTGTGTCCTTTCAATGGTGAGTTAATACAATTGACATTTAGTGTTATAATGGAGAAGTTACTTTCAGTTCCTAACACTTTTTGTGTTTAGTAGCTTTCATAAGTATATTATTTGCCTTTTAAGATTTGGTGGTATTATATTTCACTTATGTGTTCCTGGATATGATTCTTCTTTTCCTCCCGCTTGAGCATCTAGTCTAGCATTATTTGAAGGCTTGCCTTTCCAGACATTTAAGCCTTCGAGTTGTCTTTGTGTTGGAAAATTTTTCTTTCTCACTCAATCATGATTGATAATTTTGCCAGGTAAATCAGCCTGGGTTCACCTTTTTGCTCATTCAATACTCGAAGTACGTCTCTCCAACTTCTTCTTGCTTTTACTGTTTCCACTGAAAAACTATTTGTTATTTTATTAGGTTTATTTTTAAAAGTGACTTTTTCTCCCCTTGAAGCTCTCAGCACCTTTTCTTTCTCTGGTATGTAGAGTGTTCTTACTACTATTTGCCTTGCCATGCTTCTATTTTGGTCATATCTGTTTGGGGTGTGGAATGCCTCTTGTATTTGCATGGGACTCTCTCTCTTTAGATGAGGAAATTTCTCCTTTATGATAATTTGAAAAATTTCCTCACATACGGTATTTTGGGATTCTTCTGATAATAAATGAGCATGTTAGGCTTCTTCAAGGTGTCCCATAACTCTTGAATATTTCTTTCAAGTATTTTTTTGGCTTTAACAACCTCTATCATTGAGCTTGTTAGTTCTTCCACTTTGTCTTCAAGATGTGAAATTCTGTTTCATGCTTCTTTAGTTCTGCTGATAAGACTGTTGAGTTCTGGGTTGGAGATAACTTGTCTTTTAGTTCAATTTTATACTCTGCTTGAGACTGTTTTAACTGCTCTATGCCTACTTGTGTTTCTTCAATTGTTTTTTTTATCTCCTCCTAGTGCCTGTTTTGTTCCTGTTCAAAGTGGTTGATGTGGTTATTTAACTCCTCCTGGATTTCCTCTTTCATAGTATTGATCAGGGTAAAGGTCAGACTTTCAAAATCATTATCTCGGGTATGACTTTCTTCATTATTTTCTTTTTTTTTATTTACACTCATACAGACTTAACAGGTACACCCATCCCCTTACTCCCTTCAACCTCCCACCATCCTGTGCCTCCTTCCCCTCCCCCTTCCTCCACATCCCCCAGTACCTCCCCCTCCCATCCTCGGATCATCCTTAAGTGTGCATGTCCAACTCTCCTCTGGGTCCTACTCTCCGATGAGGTGCAAGGACCCACTGGCATTTCCCAGAACCCTTTCCTGTGTCCAGCATATGAACACTACTGTGACTGTCAATCCCTTGCCTCCAAGGATCCTAGTGCCTTTAGTCCATGCTAGACTTTGTGGGGTAAATAGTATGTTAGACATTGTGCAAAGCATGCAAAGTCCAATTATGATTGCTTCGGCCCTAACTTGTGTGGAGTATCTTGCATATCATTGCTCATTTTCTGTGAGTTTGTTCTGGTTGTAATGTATCATTATGGGGTTGATTATTTTTTTTTATGCAATTGTGTGTGTGTGTGTGTATGTATGTGTGTAGAACCACAGGCGAATTTGGGAACCATCATGGACCACCTCCACCTCCTCCTTGTTTACTCTGCCCCAGGAATCACAGGCTCTGCTCTACCAGGACCAGAAATGCATGCCACCCCTGCTTCCACCTGGTGTCTATATGTGGGGTCTAGGACCCAAACTCAGGATGTTCTGCCTGCAAGGCAGAGGCTTAACTCCTGAGCCTTCTCCAGCTCCATATGAGGTTAATTCTTTCGGTAGAAGATTTGTTTTCTCGGTTTTTGTTTCTGATGGATTTGCTCTGTGACCTGGGCAATACTGTTTTATCTCTTAACACCTTCTCCTTGTTTTTGTGTGTTTTTGACTGAACCGAATTAGATGGTATCACTATGTTAGAGCAGTTATTAGTAGTGTTTGTCTTGGAATTGGATATGCTTGTCTAGCATTGGTGTTATTTCTTAGAGGAGGCTATGAGACTTAGTAAATCAATTAAGTCAGGTTTAGTAGACAGGGAGTGAAATGAGTATTGTAATGCACTTTTTCAATTTACATCCTTGGTGATATGTGAGGGTGAGTCCCTGAAATTTTATGAGTTTTGTGTGACTATATGGAAAAGTTAAACTACAGTGACTAATAATTGAGAGGAACAAGATGGTAAAAAGGGATTAATTATCTTTGAGCTGGATGTGAAGATTCTCTTCCATGTGATGGGATGATTTTAGAGGGCTTCAGATACATGGCGTTTGTCCCCTAGAGATTTGCATGGGTTCTCTCTGGACTCGAATTCTGAGGAGCAGGGAATCCACCCTGGTCTTGGTCTGGGGAAGAAAGGCAGACTGTCTAGTATATCATGCAGATCACCTAAGAGCTGTGGTGTGGCCTAGGGCCCTTCCACAGTGTCAGAGCCCACTGGCTGTTGCTCTGGATACTAATGGGATGAGCAGGTGACCTGGGGCTTAGGCAATGATCTAGGGGCCTTACCTGAGGGGCAGGGAGTCATCCCTGGTCTGGGTCCTAGACAAAGGCCATATTTTTAATATGATAAAACAACTTCACATACATTCATTGGAAAGATCCTCAAGACATATTGTCATAAATTTCAAATCTTCAATGTTCTACTGCATTACTTTTATGCGTTAGTATAAAAGGACTATGTAGAAATGAATATGATGAATTTTATTTAAATTATGGTACAGATAATACTTATGAATTTCTCAGAATAAGGAAACAAGAAATCCTAAAAGAGTTAATAAAGCTATGTGCCACGATGGAAAGGCTCAGGACAGGAAGGATATTGTCATTCCTCAGACTCAGCTAGTGTCCATACATTTACAATCAGCCATTCACCACAGTACAGAAAACTCATGGTTGGGAGGATCAGTCTCCACTGTTTTCAAGGTGGGTTGTGTATCTCTTCAAGAATCTTAACAAGCTATCTTGCTCTAGCTGTTTTCTTTTTTATTTTCAAACTTCTATTTGAACTACTATACCATATACATGCATGTGTATATGTATGAAGGTTAAGGCTAATCTAGATAAGTGTTAAATTCATATTCTTTTTTAGTCATACAAATTCTTTGCCTAATCATATAAGCTGAATAGATATCCATGCTACTCTCCCTCCCTCTCCCCTCCCCATTGCCCCCATTGCACTATGTCTCACTTCACCCATTCATTCATACCCCCTACCTCACTTCCCACTTACAGGTCCCTCTTGCTTCCTCCCTCCCTTCACCTGGAGCATCTGTTTACTTGAGTGCTGAACCTCCCTCTGAGTCCTACACTAGTGAGGGTTCAGGACTCTTTGGCATAGCACTGAGCCCCTTCTTCAATTGCCTGCTAGCATGGGAACTCTATAATGATTGTTTAACCTCTTGCCTCTACTGATGCTACTGCTGGGAGACTTCTTCCCTGTGATCTATGCTGCACTTTTGTGTGATAACATGTCACCCATTGTGCAGGTCAAGCAAAGTCCAATGACATATATCCTACCTGTTGCAGCCATGACTTGAGTGGAGTATCTTACAAAGCATTGGTCCTCCCCATAGTTAGGTTCTTTCAACCTTGCCATGCCTTCTTCCTCAAGGTTCCCTGAGCTTTAGAATTGAAAGAGATTACGCTGGTCTAGTTCCAGGTGACCATGTAGGGCCTTTGTTTGTCTAAATTATGGCTTGTTATTGTTTTCAGATTTGCTGTTCCTGCAATGCCCTTGGTTGCATCCTGATTGGTATTCAAGGTCACCTCCTAACCAAAGATAAAAGACTGTTTAAACAAAGATCTCAATATAAGAAGAGACTCAAATGTATATGGAAGAATGGGAGTAGGAAACAGCAGTGAGAGGGGTCAGTCTCTTATTTGCCAGTTGGTTACCATCTAACTACAGGTCCCTATATCCTTCCTGATTGGGGAGATTCAACCTGCTCAATCCCAAATGACCAGGACAAGAAGTGGTAATGAGCTGAACCATATATCTTGTTACTTAAATGAAATGCATGTGGCCTAATTTCTCTGTTGAAGCATCATCCCCTATCTCATTTCTTTTGAGGTCCTCATTCCCCTTCCATCCTGTTTGTATTCCTTTTTGATTACAGTGGGTAATTCAAAGATTTACCTTCAAATATGTCATTAAGTTGGATTGGAACTAGGACCACTTATTAGAGAGTACATACATTTTCTAATTTTCTGTGTGTCTGGGATGCTTCACTCAACATAATTTTTTCTAATTCCATCCATTTCCCAGAAAATTTCATTAATCCATCCATTTTTTGGATGAGTAGTATTACATTGCATAAATGTACATCAATTTCTGATCTACAAAATAGTGATATAAGTCTGAATTTCCACATGCTTTGTTTTTATTGTGGATTTTCACCACCCTGGCCAGGGTGAGGTGATGCCTCAAGGAAATTTTGATGTGCATTTCCCTGATGGCTAGGGAACATTTTTAAAGATATTTCTTAGACATTTCAATTTCATCTCTGGAAATGTTTCTTTAGAGTTCCCAGACCCATTTTCAAATTGGACAATTTGTCTCCTTGATGTTTAGATTTTTAAGTTCTTTGTGCACTCTGGATAATAGAGCTCTATCAGATATATGGTTAGTGCAGATTTTTCTCCATTTCTGTGTGACTTTTTGCTCAGTTTACAATCTTTCTAGATGAACAGAATCTCTTTAATGTCATAAGATCCCATTTGTTGAGTGTTGTTTCTAGTGATTATGCAGGGTTTCATTTTAGGAAATGTTGAACTAGCCCAGTCCATTCAAGGGAGTTCCATACTCTTTCTTTCTTTTTTCTTTTTTTTTAATGAAGAAATATTATTTATTTATTTATTTTTTGACTTTTTTAATTTCTTAATACAGTTTTTATTATTATTTCAGCTCATACAAACTTAATAGGTACACCAGTTCCCTCCCTCCCTCCTCCTCCCCCCGAACCCCCGGCTCTCCCTCCCCTCACCCCTCCCTTCCCATCCCTCCGTGCCTCCCGCCCCAATTCCCAGAATCCTTTCTTGTGCATGCCTGACTCTCCTCTGGACCCTCCTCTCTGATGACGTACAAGGACCCAGTGACATTTCCCTGAACCCTTTCCTGTGTTCCCCTTAAGCATAAGAACACTACTGTGGCTGCCAATCCCTTGCCTCCAAGGATCTTGGTGCCTTTAGCAGATGCTAGACTTTGTGAGGTCAATAGCGTGTTGGACATTGCACCGGGCATGCAATGTCCAATTATGATTGGCTTGGCCCTAAGTTGTGTGGAGTATCTGGCAAATCATTGCTCCTCCCATTCTTTTGCTCTTACACTCTTACTGCCCCCTCTTCTGCTAATGCCCCTGAGCTTCAGGATGGGGAGAGATTAGTCTGGCCTAGTTCTAGGTGGTTGATATAGAGTCTCTGTAGTTCTGGTTTACCCTCCCTCCACCATTCCCCAGACCTCCTTGCACCCTCCACACTTTTCCCCTACTTTTCACCCCCTCTTTCTCTCGGTACCCTCCTCTCCCCCCCAATCCTTGAAGAATCCTTTAGTGTGAATATCAAACTTCTCTCTGTGTCCTTCACACTAATGAGGAGTAAGGACTCAGTAGCATTGTTACTGATTTCATACTCTTTCAAATAGGGTTTTCATAATCTCTGGCCTTATATTATGGTCCTTGATCCAATTGGAATTAATTTTTGTGCATAGTGAGAAGAACAGGTCCAATTTTAATCTTCTGCATGTGGGTATCCAGTTTCACCAGTACGAATTGTTGAAAATACTGTTCATTTTCCATTGAATTTTTTGCGGGACTTTGTCAAAGATAAAATGGCTGTAATTCTGTGTGCTTCTATCTAGGTCATCAACCCTTTTCCATTGATGTACGTGTCTATTTTGGAGACAGTAACAAGCGTTTTTATTACTATGAATTTGTGGTATAGATTAAGGTTTGGTAGAGTGATACCTTCACCAGCTCTTTAGTTACTCAAGATTGTTATTGAAATTCAGGGCCTTTTGTGCTTCTGTTGATATTGTTTGGTCAATTTATTTAAAGAATTGCTTTGGGAATTTGAATCTGTATATTGCTTCTGATAGGATGATCATTTTTATGTTGTTAATTCTGCCAATCCAGCAGCATTGGAGGTATTTCCACCTTCTGGAATCTTCTGCAATTTCATTCTTTGGGGTTTTAAGGTTTTCATTGTAAAGGTCTCTTGCATATTTGGTGGAATTTATACCAATGTATTTCTCTTTTAGGGGTTATAGTAAATGGGTTGTTTCTCTTAGGACTTGTTCACTATTTTCATCCTTGGTATATAGGAAGGCCACTAATTTTTGCATGTTTATTTGTGACCTACCACTCTGCTAAACTTCTGTATTAGTTTCAGCAGTTTCCTGGTGGAGTTTTTGGGATCTCCCATTTATGTGAGGTCATATCATCTGCAAACAGAGATATCTTGACTTCCTTTTTTCTGTTTTTTTTATTGTTAAACATTTTTATTATTATTTCCGTTCATATAAACTTAATAGGTAGACCAGTTCTCTCCCTCCGTCCTCCTCCCCCGAACGCCCTGCTCCCCTTCCCTCCCTCCCCATCTCCCAGTGCCTCCCCCCGAATTCCCAGAGAGTCCTTTATTGTGTATGCCTAACTCTCCTCTTGGTCCTCCTCTCTGATGACATACAAAGACCCAGTGGCATTTCCCTGAACCCTTTCTCGTGTTCCCCTTAAGCATAGGAACACTACTGTGGCTGTCAATCCCTTGCCTCCAAGGATCTTGGTGCCTTTAGCCGATGCTAGACTTTGTGAGGTCAACAGTGTGTTGGACATTGCGCAGGGCATGCAAAGTCCTATTATGATTGCTTCATCCCTAACTAGTTTGGAGAATCTTCAGATCATTGCTCCTCCCATCCTTTTGCTCTTACAATCTTACCGTCCCCTCTTCTGCAAATTTCCCTGAGCTTCAGGATGGGAGGAGATTAGGCTGGCTTAGTTCTATGTGGATGATATAGAGTCTCTGAAGTTCTGGATTGTGGTTTGTTGATTTTCTTTTGCAGTTTTGCTGCTCCTGCAATGCCCTTCACTCCATCCTGATGGGCACTGTATGTCACCCTCTGGTCAGAGACAAAAAACTATTAAACTGGAGTCTTGTTATAATAGCACATTCAAGGGTAGATGTAATAAAAGCAGGAAACCTCAGTGAGGGAGGGGTCAGTCACCCATTTGCAAAATGATCACCTTTCATCTGCCAGACTATGTGCCCTCCCCTTCTGGTAAGATCATAGCCCCTCAGTTGTACATGATCAGGAACAAACGTCTGTGAACTTAACCAGGTATCACATTACTTACCTTAAGGCTGTAGAAGTGGCTCAGGCGTAAAGCCTCTGCCTTGCAAGTGGAAGGTCCTGAGTTTGGATCCTTTTTTCTGCTTTGAATCCATCTTATCTCCCTTACTTCTCTTATGTTTCTAGCAAAGACTTCAATTTCAATATTGAATTAAAGTGGTAAGCAGAGATAGTAATGTTTAGTTCCTGACCTAAGTAGGAATGCTTCAAATTTTCCCAATTAAGTAAAATCCTTGATGTTGGCTTGTATTCAGCTTATGTTATGTTGATGTAAGTTCCTTCAATTCCGACTGTCTCTATGGTCTTGATCATAAAAGGATGTTGAATTTTGTCAAAAGCTTTTTCTGAATCTATGGAGAGTATCATGTGGTCTTGGACTTTGGACAGGTTTCCATGATGGATTATATTTATTGATTTGCATATGTTGAAACAACCTTGTGTGTCTGGGACAAAATCTACTCAATCACAATGAATGATCTTTTTTTTCTTTTTTTCTTTTTTTGCATTTTTTTATTTCCACTCATACAGACTTAACAGGTACACCCGTCCCCTCCCTCCCTCTGACCTCCCCATCCCTCAGTGCCTCCCCCTCCCATCTCCCAACCATCCTTAAATGTGCATGCCCAACTCTCCTCTGGGTCCTACTCTCTGATGAGGTGCAAGGACCCAGGGGCATTTCCCAGAACCCTTTCCTGTGTCCCACTTAAGCATAGGAACACTACTGTGGCTGTCAATCCCTTGCTTCCAAAGATCCTAGTGCCTTTAGTCCATGCTAGACTTTATGGTGTTAATAGTGTGTTGGTCATTGCGCAGGGCATGCAAAGTCCAATTATAATTGCTTTGGCCTTAACTTGTGTGGAGTATCTTGCATATCATTGCTCCTCCCATCCTTATGCTCTTACAATCTTAGCACCCCCTCTTCCTCAAATTTCCCTGAGCTTCAGGATGGGGAGAGATTAAGCTGGCCTAGTTCCAGGTGGATGATATAAAGTCTCTGAAGTTCTGGATTATGGTTTGTTGATTTTTTTTTTCAGTTTTGCTCCTCCTGCAATGCCCTTCACTCCATCCTGATGGGTATCACTGTGGTTTCCTACTTTTATTATATCTACCTTTGAAGATACTCTTATAACAAGACTCTAGTTTAACAGCTTTTTATCTCTGGCCAGGGGGTGACATCCAATAACAATGAATGATCTTTTTGATGTTTCTGAATGAGATTTGCTAAGATTATGTTGAGAATCTTTGCATTTATGTTCATCAAAGAGATTGGCCTGTAGTTTTCTTTTCTAAGTATACCTTTATTAGTTTTGGGGATTAGTATGATATTAGCTTTGTAGAATGAATTTTTTAGTGTTCCTAAACTTGTTATTTTTTGAAATAGTTTAAAATAGTTATAGGAATACTTACATAATTCAAAACTTCAAGATTCCATTAAAATAGTTGTGCTTACTCAAGAATTCATCTATTTACTTTGTGTTATCAAATTTCATGGAGTATAAGCTTTTGAAATATGATCTTAATAATCTCTGAGTTTCTTGGATATGCATTGTGATTATTCCATTTTCATCACTAATTTTGTTAATTTAGGATTTGTCTCCCTTGATTTTGGTAAATTTAGCTAGAGATATATTTTTTGGATATCGACATTGAGAGCTCTAAACTTACATCCTAGGACAGCTTTCATCGTGTTTCAGATTTTGATATGTTGTATTTTCATTTTCGTTCACTTCTAGGAATTCTTGAATTTCCTTTATGACTACTTCCTGAACCCATTTCTCATTTAGCCTCATAGTGTTCATTTTCAAAGGGTCAGTGTATTTTCTGCTGTTTATTGTGTTGTGGGTGTCAAGCTTTAAACCACGGTCGTCTCACATCATACAGGCTATAATTTCAACTTTCTTGTGTATGTGAACATTTGTTTTGTATTCTAGTATGTGATCTATTATAGAGAAAGTTCCACATCATGCTGAGGAAATGTGTATTCTTTAGTGCTTGGATGGATAATTCTACAGAGATTTATATTGTCCCTTTCAGTGTTTGGTTTAATTACAATGTGTCTCTGTTGAGTTTTGGCTTACTGATCTATCCCATGTTAAGAATGCAGTATTGAAATCCCTGAGTTTTATCTTTTCAGGATTGATTTCTTGTTTTAGATGATGTAGTGTTTGCTTAATGAATGTGAAGGAGCCCATATTTGGTGCGTATATTTTCAGTACTATGAAGTCTTCCTGGCACATTGTTCATGTTACTGAATGTAATATTTAATATCATTCTATGTCGCTTATGATTTTCTTTGGCTTGAAATCCACTTTTTTGGATATTATAATTGCTACCCCTGCTTGTTTCCTGATTTTATTACCTTACAGAATTTTTCACCAGCCTTTTTTTTTTAATATTTATTTCTGCTCATACAAACTTAATAGGTACACCAGTCCCCTCCCTCCCTCCACACCACCCTGAACCCCCTAGCTTCCTCCCCCATTTTCCCCTTCCTTTCCCCCCCTCCCTCCCGATTTCCCAGTGCCTCCTCCCCCCCATCCCTGGAGCATCCTTTAATGGATATGTCAATCTTTCCTCTGGGCCCTCCTCTCCAATGAGGTATAAGGACTCAGTGGAATTTCTTAGAACTCTTTGTTGTGTTCCTCATAAGTATAGAAACACTATTATGGCTGTTAATCCCTAGCTTCTAAGGATCCTAGTGCCTTTAGTCCAGGCTAGACTTTGAGGAGTCAATAATGTGTTGGTCATTGAGCAGGTCAAAAATAGTCCTATTATGATTGTTTCAGACCTAACTTGTGTGGAGTTTCTTGTGTATCATTGCTCCTCCCCATCCTTGTGCTCTTACAGTCTTACAGCCCCCTCTTCCTGAGCTTCAGGATGGGGAGAGATTAAGCTGGCCTGGTTCCAGGTGGTTGATACAGAGTCTCTGATATTCTGAATTATGTTTTGTTGATCTTTGTTCTCAGTTTTGCTGCTCTTGCAATGCCCTTCACTCCATCCTGACGGTATTGTATGTAACAACCTGGCCAGAGATAAAAAGCTGTTAAAATAGAGTCTTGTTATAAGTGTATATTCAAAGGCAGATGGAATAAAATTAAGAGACCAGATGAGGGGGTTTCATTCTCCCATTTTCACAATGGTTACTTTTTATCTGCCAGACTATATGCCCTCCTCATCTGGTGAGATCATATGCCATCAGTTGCAAATCATCAGGAAAGAAACACTGTGGCCTTAACCAGATGTCTCATTACTTACTTTCAGTGCGTGATGGTGGCCTATTTTCTCTGCTGTAACATGATCCCCCTCTCTCTTTGTTTCTGGTGTGGCCCTCCTTCCCCTTCCCTCCTGTTTATAAACTTTCCAATTATTGTGAGTATTATAGAGATTTATCTTTGAGTGTGTCTCTAAGTCAGTAGGTACTAGGATCCACCTATTAGGGAGTACATATGATGCTTAATTTTCTGTGTCTGGGATACTTCACTCAATATAAATTTTTCTAATTCCATCCATTCCAGCCTTTTACTTTTAGAATATGCCTATCCTGGGGCTGGAGAGATGGCTCAGGGGTTAAGCCTCTGCCTTGTAGGCGGAAAGTCCTGAGTTCGCATCCTAGACCCCATGTATAGACGCCAGGCAGGGCGGCCTGCGTTTCTGGCCCTGGTAGGGTGGAACCTGTGAATCCCAGGGCAGAGTAAATGAGATGGAGGTGCTCCGTGGTGGTTCCTGAATTCGTCCGTGGTTCTACACACACACACACACACACACACACACACATACACATGGCACACATGCATACACATACAATTGAATAAATAGTAAATAATAAAAAAATTAAAAAAAAGAATATGCCTATCTTTTGTGATGAGACATTTTTCCTGAAGTCTGCTGACTTCTGCTATGCATGGATTTTGAGACATTTTTCCTGAAGTCTGCTGACATCTGCTATGCATGGGTTTTGATTTCTAATCCATATTTTTAACCTGTATCTTTTAATTAGTGAGATAATTACATTGACATTTAGTGTTATTATGGAGAAATTACTTTTGATTCCTGACATTTTTTGTGTTTAGTGGATTTCATAAGTATATTATTAAGCATGTAGGTTTTAGTTGAAGAAACAGAAACAGGCATAGAGCAGTTAAAACAATCTCAAGCAAACTTTAAAATGAACTATAAGACAAGCTATCTTCAACCCAGAACTCACCAGATAGTCTTATCAGCAGAACTAATGAAGCACCAAGTACAATATCAGATCTTGAAGACAAAGTGGAAGAACTAACCAGCTCAATGGAAGACATTGTTAAAGCCAACAAGATACTTGAGAAGACAAGAGTTATGAGACACCTTGAACAAGCCTGACATGTGCATTAATGTAATACCAGAACAAGAATACTAAAATAACACACCTGAGGAAAATTTGCAAATTCTCATAAAGGAAGACTTTCTACATCTAAAGAAAGAAAGGGCAATCCAAATACAAAAGGCATTCCCACCCCAAATGGGAATTTCCAAAATAGAAACCTGCCATGGCAAATAATAGGCAAAACACTACACATACAAGGCAAAGAGAATGTGCTGCCATTTTCAAGAGAAAAAAGAGTCTCTTTTAAAGGTTAACATGTTAAAATAACAAATGACTTTTCCAGCAGAATCATTAAATTTGAGACATAGTTCAAGAATTGCAGGAGCACAAATGTCAATCCTGGCTGATATACCCATCAAAATTATCAGTCAGGATCCAGGGTGAAAGAAAAATTTTCCACCGTAAAAACAATTTGAAGGGTTACAGGAACACCAAATCAGGCCTTCAAAAAATGATAGAAAAGATACTCAAGCTTGAAGAAAAGAACAAGCATATTCAGGAAGGCAGAAGGGAAGTATAACACCACCACAAACTAAATAATACACTCATTAATACACTTGTGAAATGCAATTAATACAAAAAATATCAGGAAATAAATGTAATTTCTTCATTGTCACACTAAACAACAATGGAATTAACTCACCAATCAAAAGATACAGGTTAAAAACATGAATTAGAAATCAACACCCATCCATCTTCTGCCTTCAAGAAACATGTCTCATCACAAAAGATACTCACATTTTAAAAGTAGAAGGCTGGTCAAAAAATCTGTAAGGTAATTGAAACAAGCAGGAGGAGCAGTTATATCTGACAGAATGGACTTCAAGCCAAAGAAAATCGGAAGAGATAAAGGAGGATATTACATTTTAGTCACATAAACAATTCATAAGGAAGACTTCACAATACTCAACATGTACACATATAATAGAGGTTCTTCTACATTCATTAAGCAAACACTACAATGTCTAAAACAAGAATTCAATCCCAAAACTATAACACTTGGGGACTTCAATACCACACTCTCAACACTGGATAGATCAACAGGCTGAAAAATCAACAGAGACACATTTGTATTAAACCAACCTCTTACTGAAATGAACTTAACAGATCTCTATTTAACCATCCATTGAAGCAACAAGGAATACACATTCTTCTCATCAGCCCTTGGAACTTTCTGCAAAATAGACAACATATTGAGCCACAAAATGAACTTGCACATATGCAGAAAGTTGAAATTATAGAATGTACCCTGTCAGACAAACACAGTCTAATGGTTAACATCTACAACCTAACAAACAACAAAAAACACACTAACTCTTGGAAACTAAACACTGTTATTCTGAATGAGAATTAGGTTCAGGAAGAAATCACTAAAGAAATCAAAGATTTCCTAGAAGCAAATGATAATGAAAATACAACATGCCAAAATCTGTGATACAATTAAAGCTGTCCTAAAATGTAAGTTTATAGCTCTTAATGCCTCTATCAAAAACCTAGAAATGTCACAAATAAATAACGTAACAATGCAGCTTAAAGCTTTAGAGACACAAGAGCATTCCAATCCCAAGCTCAGTAGAAGAGAGGAGATTAGTAAAGTCAGGGGAGAAATATCCAACATTGAGATAAGGAAAATGATACAAAGAATCAACCAGTCCAAAAGCTGATTGTTTGAAAAATCACTAAGATTCATTCACCCCTACATAAATTAACCAAAATCAAGAGAGAGAAAACCCAAATTAACAACATTAGAGAAGAAAATGGAGTTATTATAACTGATACACAAGAAATTCAGCGAATTATAATGTCAAATTTCAAAAACTTATATTCCATACAATTTGATAACACAAAAGAAATGGATTAATTCTTGAGTAAGCACAACTCGCCTAATTGAATCAAGAAGTTTTGATTTACTTAAATAGTCCTATAAAAATGAGGAAAGTGATGAAGAAATCTCCACTCTTTCCACCAAAAAATGTCCTGGGTCAGATGGGTTCAGCACAAAATTCTACCAGATATTTAAAGAAAAACTAACACCGCTACTCATTAAAATTTTCCATAAAACAACAAAGGAAGGAACACTTTCAAATTCTTTCTATGAATCTAATATCCTACTTATCCCAGAACCTAATAAAGATACACTTTAAAAAGAAAACTATAGACCAATCTCTTGGATGAACACAGATGCAAAGATTCCCAACAAAATTTTAGCATATTGAATTCAAAAACATATCAAAAATCATTTTCTTTGATCAAGTATGTTTTAATCCAGGCACAAATTGTTGGTTCAACATAGGCAAATTAATAAACATAAACCATAATATAATCCAATCCAAAATCCAAGATAACATGATACTTTAGGTAGACACAGGAAAAGCTTTTGACAAGGTCCAACAGCCTTTTATGATAAAAACCCAGAGAGAGTTGGAATGGGAGAAACTTCACCAACATAATGAAAGCTGTATACAACAAGCCAACAGCAAGGATTATACTTAATGGGAAAAAACTTGAAGCCTTCCTGCCTCGATCAGCAACTAGGCAAGGCTGTCCACTTTCACCACTTACATATGATATTGCACATGAAGTCTTAACTGGAGACATAAGACCAGAAAAGGTGATAAAAGGGATTCAAATCAGCAAGGAAGAAGTATCTCTATTTACACATGACATGATCCTATGCCTTAGTCATGCTAAAAACTCTACCAAGAAACTCCTCGAACTAATATATAAGTTGAGCAGAGTGGCAGGGTACAAATTAAACATGAAAAAATCAGTGATCTTCCTATACACCAAGGATAAAAAAGTGATAAATTTCAAAGAAAACAATCCCATTTATGACAGCCCCTAAAGAAATGAAATACCTTGTTGTAAATCTAGCCAATGAAGTAAATGATGTTTATAATGAAAAATTTAAACCCTAAAGAAATAAATTATATGAGATGGCAGAAGGGGGAAATTCCCTCAATGCTCCTAGAAAAGAATGGCAACAAAATGACCATACTACCAAAAACACTATACAGATTCAATGCAATACCAATCAAAATCCTCAAACATTTCTTTAAAGAAATTGACCAAACAATATCAAAATTCATATGGAAACACAAAAGATTCAGGATAGCAAAAACAATCCTGAGTAAGAAAAGCCCTGCTAAAGTTACCACTGTAACAAACCTTAATCCAGATTACAAATCTGTAATAATATAAACAGCCTAGTACTGGTCCCAAAATATACACATAGATCAATGAATAAAGGCTGAAGAAACAAATATAAACCCTCAAAATTATTGCCATTTGACCTTTGACAAATGTTCTGAAAAGTTCAATGGAAAATGAACACCATCTTCAACAAATGGTGTTGATAAAATTGGATGTTCTCATGCAAAAGATTAAAACTGTACACATACTTGTCACCATGCACAAATGTTAATTGCAAATGGATCAAGGAACTTAATGTTGGGCCAGACCTTTCAAAAACCCTAGTTAAGGGCTGGAGAGGTGGCTCAGGGGTTAAGCCTCCGCCTTGGAGACAGAAGGTCCTGAGTTCGGATCCCAGATCCCACGTATAGATGCCGGGCGGAAACGGGGGCAGCCTGCGCTTCTGGCCCTGGTAGGGCGGAGTCTGTGAATCCCGGGGAAGAAGGAGGTGGAGGCGTCCATGGTGGTTCGCGAATTCTTCCGTGGTTCTACACATACACAGAAACACACACACACAGACAAGTGCGCACACATACACACCCATAAGCACACAGTTGAATAAATAATAATAATAATAATAATAATAATAATAATAATAATTAAAAAAAAACCCTAGTTGAAAGGGTAAGGAAATCCCTCTGACTGATTAGGTTAGGGCAACATTTCATAAAGAGAAATCCAATGACACAGGGACTAGAACCATCACTCAACAAATGGGACCTTATGAAATTAAACAGCTTCTGTTTAGATAAAGAAATTGTAAACCCAGCCAAAAGGAAATCAAGAGAATGGGAAAAAATTTTTTTCACTGAACACATATCTTAAAGAGTTCTATTATTCAGAGTGCTCAAAGAACTTAAAAAGCTAAACAGCAAGGAGATAAATGGTCCAATTAAGAAAAGAGCCTCAGAATTCAAAAGAAGCTTTTCAAGGGAAAAATTTAAATGTCTAAGAAATAAATATCTAAAAAAAATCCTCCTCTTCCATAGCCATTAGGGAAATGCAAATCAAAACTATACAACATATCATCTCACCCTGGACAGTATGGCAAAAATATGCAATACACACAACATCAAATGCTGGAGAGGATGTGGAGAGAAGGGAATTATTATATATTGATGGTGGGAATGCAGGCTATACAGCCACTCTGATGATCAGTTTCATGATTTCTAAAAAATTTAAAGTTTGAAATGCCATATGACCTTGCTATCCCAATTCTAGGAATAAACAATCCCCCATAAAGCAGAAATTGACTACAGTGAGACAAGTACAATCATGTTCATTATAGCACTAATTACAAAAGCAAAGTCATGGAAATAACATGGAATAACAGTTGATAAGTGGATAAGGAAAATGTGGTACATTTATACAATGGAATATTACTCAGCCATAAAAAAGATGAATCAATGAAATTTGCTGGGAAATGGATGGAAATAGAAAAATTATATTGACTAAAGTATCCCAGATGCAGAAAATTAGACACCATTTGTATTCCATAATACTACCAAACATACTTAATGAAATATTCAAAGATAAATCTGTCATACTTATTGTAATCACAAAGATTTATAATAGTAGGGAAAGCGAAGAAGGGCCCCCAAAAAAGGAAAAAAATAGGCCATGATCAAGTATTACATGTAAGTAACAAAACATCTGGTGCAGCTCACTCTCACTTCCCATCCTGGTCACTGGCAACTAAACATGTTTGATCTCACCAATCTGGGAGGACATGAGGACTGGCAGATAGATGGTAACTATCCTGCAATTGGGACACTGACCCTCCTCCCTCAGTGCTGTGTCCTACTGCTATTCTTACATCTACCTTTGAGTCTCCTGTTATATTAAGATCTTCATTTAAATAGTCTTTTATCTTTGGCTAGGAGGTGACCTTCAATACCAGACAGGATGGAGCCTAGGACAGTTCAGGAAAAGCAAAACTGAAAACAACAGCAAACCATAATTCAAAACACCAAAGACTCTACATTAATCATCTGAAACCAGACCAGCCAAATCTCTCTGCAAACTAAAGCTCAGGGAATCTTGAGGAAGAAGGGGTGACAGGATTATAAGAATCTAAACATGGGGCAGACCAACCTAATGCAAGATATTCCACACAAGTTAGGGCTGCATCAGCCAGGACTGGGCTTTTCCTGACCTGCACAATGGCTGTCTCCGAAAAGTCTAGCATTGATCATAGGGAAGAAGACTCCAGGCAGTAGGATCCTTAGAAGAAAGGGATTAAACAGTCATAACAGAGTTCCTATACTAACTGGGAGCGCAAGAAGGGGCTCTGGGCTATGCTACTGAGTCCTAAACTCTCACTAGAGTGACAGATTCAGAGGGAGGTTTGGAGTTCACACAAGAGGATGTTTCAGGGGATGGCAGGGAGGAAATGGGAGTCACTGGGATATGGCAAGGGAGAGAAGGGGGTAAGGAAGGGGAAATGGGGGAGAGTTCAAGGAAGAATGACTGGGGATGGGAGGAGGGATGGATAGAGATGGGGTACCTATTGAGATTGTGTGATTAGCTAAAAAGGAAAAAAGAAATTATGGGAGAAAAAAATAAATACAATTTGGTATTGTGAGGTACCCAGTCTGCTCACACTTGTTATATCATCATATAAGCATTTTCTTCTGACTCAAGGTTGCAAACATCATTCTGTATAATTCTGTGAAAGAATATGCAACTTTTGTTATTTGTTTACCATAAAATTGTGAACAGATGAAATTGGGAATCACTGTCCTAGGGCAATCTACAGGAAATCATATATTTATTATTTTACTATATATCATTTTTACTATTGTCTTACTCCACGCTTATTTAAAGTGTGCTGTGAATAAGAGAGAAGCATTATGATTTGTTGGTGACATTTTGGTTTCTGCATCAGGAATGGATCAGTGTGTGAAGTGTGCACATGACCACTATCCAAACAAAGAGCAGATTCACTGTCTCCCAAGGTCAGTGTCCTTTCTGCCTTATGAAGACCCCTTAGGGATGTCTCTGGCCTGCATGGCCCTGGGCTTCTCTGCACTCACAGCTCTTGTTCTTGGCATCTTTGTGAAGCACCGAGACACTCCCATCATAAAAGCCAATAACCGCACTCTCAGCTACATCTTACTCATCTCCCTCATCTTCTGTTTCCTCTGCTCCTTGCTCTTCATTGGACATCCCAACACAGTCACCTGCATCTTGCAGCAGATCACATTTGGAGTTGTGTTCACTGTGGCTGTGTCCACTGTCTTGGACAAGACAATCACTGTGGTTCTGGCCTTCAAGCTCACTGCTCCAGGAAGAAAGATGAGGTTGTTGCTAGTTTCAGGGGCACCTAACTACATCATCCCTATCTGCACCTTGGTCCAACTTATTTTCTGTGGAGTCTGGCTTGTAACATGTCCTCCTTTTATTGACACAGACATACATTCTGAACATGGCCACATCATTATAATGTGCAACAAGGGCTCAGCCACTGCCTTCTACTGTGTACTGGGATACCTGGGCTCTCTGGCCCTGGGGAGCTTCACTGTGGCTTTCCTGGCCAGGAACCTGCCTGACACCTTCAATGAAGCCAAGTTCCTGACCTTCAGCATGCTGGTGTTCTGCAGTGTGTGGGTCACCTTCCTTCCTGTCTACCACAGCACCAAGGGGAAGGTTATGGTGGCTGTGGAAGTCTTCTGCATCTTGGCCTCCTGTGCAAGCCTGCTAGGGGGCATTTTTGTCCCAAAATGCTATGTTGTTTTGATAAGACCAGACAGAAATTCTCTCCAAAAGTTCAAAAATTAAAAATAATTTTTGACCCCTTTCAAAATCTAAAATTCTAAAGAATTTGTGAAAACTTACTATAAAGCCAGAATGTGAGGCTATACAACCTTAATTCTCAAATGTGATCCTATAATGTTAATTGTTGATATATGGCACACACTGGTTCCTTAAGGGTGTTTGCATAGTGGGTTTGATATTGTTAGTTTTCCCAATATTTCCTCTACTTATTTTCTGTCGTCAGCACTATCATCTGGATGATTTTTGAAAAAAGTGAAAGTATCTTTTTTATTCTCCGAACTGCAAGGTGTCCCTAGTAATCCAGAGCCCATCTCTGAGCATGAGCAAGAAAGATGGTAAATTTCATTGTGATGAAATTTAATTGCTGTGAAAGCTGGTTATGTAGATGCGGAGAGGACATTCCTCTTATTTCCTGATAAATAACATTTTTACTAAAGAGAAAAGGAACTTCCTGAAAGTCACATTTCAATAGACAGTACTGGTGGACAAAAGGCAGTTGGGCAATGAATCCTGGGGTCTTGGAGAGAGAGAGAGAAAATGATGCAGAAAGAATATTGTGTAATGGGGGATGACTTTGTAAAAGTCTTGCCACTTTTTGACATTTTCCAATGCACACTGAGAATGTTGAAATTGTAGAATTCCAGTGATTAATATTTAGTGTCAACTGGACTTCAGGTGCAGAATCACATAGGAGACACACCTCAGAGTGTGAGTTTAAGGTAGTTTCTCAGTGGGATAATTGAAATGAGCTTTCTCCAAACTAATGGTGGGCAGTACTTTTCCATGGACTGGTGTCTCAGAATGAAGAAAAAGAAAAAAACCTTGTTGATTACTTCCAAACATCCCTGCTTTCTTACCAAAAGTATGTGTCATGTGACCAGTTACTTCACATTCCTGCCACCATACCTTCCCTATCATTATGGACAGAATCCTGAAGCTGAAAGGCAAAGTAGTTTTTTCTTTCCTTAAGTTGCTTCTGTCATTTATCTCTTCAAAAATCAAGACAGTAAATTAAACATGAATCTACTGATAAAAAACAAGGTATGTGGAGACCTTGTCAAGGCTGAGATCAAGCTGACTATGTGTTTACTCAAGCTATAATTCCAAACAGTGATACATAGTACACTGAACCACTTGACATCACTTAATATTATATCCCTCATTATATGTTTACTTAGTACCTGGGAGAAAATAAAACATTTTGCAAACATAAAGCCTCTCTTGCCACAGTGAATTATGTGGGAATTCAGGTGGTCCTGTTCCTTTGGAAGTAATTATTGATGGTCAATACTGGCCAGAGTAAGTGGTCCCTTAGGCATCAGGGGTACCCCTATTGGAATATCACTTAATCTGTAGCAGGTACCCAGGCACATACAAGAACAAATCTCCTCTATGGAACTCAATGGGTTTCTTACAAAATAAAGTCTATTCAGGTGAGAACACAAATATATCTCAGAAGGAAGAGGGCAGATGGGGTAGGCAATATGGGGAGAAAGAAAAATACACTGTAACTTAAAATGGTTTCAATTTAAAAAGGAAAAGTAAAATAAAATCTGAAACTCATGGAAGATATTCTTGGTTTCCACAAATAGTTTTGTTTAAATAGGGACTTGTAAAGGGTTCAGTTATTACTAATGTTCCAAAATCATCTCCCAAAGGCACATGTTAGAATGGTTTTGTCCCAAGCCTCTCCTGATCTCGGGTATATGTTACAACAGCCTGGTATTGTGCTCTGGTGCTAAAATGTTTGATTTGCTCTTTTTCTAAAATTTATATTTTATTTACTTGTTTAAAAGAGAGTGAGGGGGGCTGGAGAGGTGGCTCAGGGGTTAAGCCTCTGCCTTGGAGGCGGAAGGTCCCGAGTTCGGATCCCAGATCCCACGTATAGACGCCAGACGGAAGCGTGGGCGGCCTGCACTTCTGGTCCTGGTAGGGCATAGCCTGTGAATCCCGGGGCAAAAGGAGGTGGAGGCGTCCATGGTGGTTCGCGAATTCGTCCGTGGTTCTACACATACACAGACACACACGTACACACACACACAGACGCGCGCGCACATACACACAGTTGAATAAATAATAATAATAATAAAAAATTAAAAAAAAAAAAGAGAGTGAGGGGTTGGGCAGGTGTGTTCAATGAATCATTGGTGGAGGTCAGATGACAACTTTCACAGGTCTGCTCTCTCTTTCAACATGTGCACTCTAGGGATTGAACTCAGACTGCCAGGTTTGTACATAGGAGACATTACTCTCTGAGCTATGTTATCAACTCCTACTGTTTCCTAAAGAGGAAGTTAGAGCACATGCTGCTTCTGCTCTTTCTTTATTTCAGTGTCAGACTCCAACTTGTGGTCCTGCAGCATGAAAAGCTTCCTTAAGTCTAGTCTGAAATGATTGGGAACCCACTGACTACAGCATGATGCCTACAACTGTGTGGGTCAAGTGGTCTACTCTCCTCTCAAACTGACTTACTGCTGTTGCTCTTCCATAAAATTTGCAGGCAAAATCATAAGCATAAAACCTACTGTATGCTTACTAACACTTGCCATCATACATATACACTTGACAACACACATATACACACACCAACACATGCACTCACAGTAATATACAGCACATACACACACATGCATACAGATGACACAGACATACATACAAATAGACACATCCATTCACACTTGGAGACACCATAGACAATACAAAATCCCACACATGTGTATGGATGGAATGAACACACTTATACATGTATGTATACACACAGATACATACAGAAATGAGCACATACAACAAAACATGAACACATGATCAAAAACAGACACAGATGAACATATGCAAATAGAACAACACACACATAGTCACACAAAATTACATGCACATACACACATACACAAAAATACACATACATACATATATGTAAATCAACACTCACACAAACAGAAACACACACATGCATATACACACATGAAGACACATACACCAACGGACACCCCAAAGCTAAATCCAGTAGTCAAACAATCAGAAACTCGTACAGACTTATACCTGCAAAATATTCATGCACATAAGCAGACACCACATTCACATAGACACTCCTATCATTGGAAAATTGGAGAAACATTATTTTAGCTCTCATATGAGGGAAAAACCAGTTAGAAACAAAATGTTTGGATAATCTTTTTTAAAATCCAATTCCTTTTTTTCTACTTTGGATGCAGGTGAATGCTATATTTAAGTAGGAAGCAACCTTCCAATACCCATGGACTTATGAAAATTGTGATGGTTTCTCCATGGAGGTAAAAGGAAAATAAACAGGTGATGCTATTTATACATGAAAATGTCCATTTTAATACATTGCACATAGAAGAACAATACCAAGCAATCAATTCCACTTTGATGCTAAGCTCTGCAGCATTAAGTTACATTCTCAGTCACAAAGAAATGAACCAAACTTTAAAAGTATGACAGGTTTATATCAACAAGATTGTAAAACTCAGACCTGGCAATTTAGGGAATCAGGAATTCCATGGGCAGCACATCGGAAACATTTGATTCCGATGATAAATTTGCCACAAAAATGAAAAGCATATATAACACAATACACAGAATGTGCAAAAAAAAAAACAAATTTATTTTTTTCATATGCAAAATGAAAACTCTTCTGCTGTAAGAAGTAGGCTAAAGAAAATGGAAAAAAAATCCATAAGGGAGTAAGAAAACCCACTCAAAAAGACAAATAACACAAGTTTTCTCTACATGTGGAATTTAAAACAAATAATATATTCAGTATTTGAACGGAAATTTCCTGCTCCCTGTTAAATTAAACTCATGGCAGTTATATGGATTGGGAGATAACTGAACCCCCATCCACTGCAATTTGAAGCGTGAAGATGGGGAAGATTTATGATCAATTTCCACACCATATAAATACAAATGAATATATGCTATATAACTCTCATTCTGTACTTTTATGTTATTTCATATTCTACATGGCATATTCCAGATATGTATAACACATATAAAATAAGTACACTTTGGTATATATTTTCTTTCCTTTAATATACAAATCAAAAATTCATGTAAGATATGTATGACATATATATTGTAGATAATGAAATATAATGATAAAATATATATTCTTTAGGCATGTAGAAATATTCAGACAATGTAGATACATAGAATGTCTATAAAATATATGTGTTTGCATACACAGTATTTGTAGAAATATGTATAGAATACATAGTATGCTATTCAATAATCCTATTCAATGTAGATATACATAACATAATACATAACATATTTACATAGACAGACACGATTTATAAAATATGTAAAATACATGTAATACTGTATGTATAGAAAATGTATATAAAATATATGTGGCATGTAGTATGTATATATTTCTGTATTATATAACAATATATTTCTATATTACATTTATAATTATGTTATAGAGAAATAGATATATAATAGAGAAAATATGTATTACAGTAATATATGTCATATGTTGAAATATAGAATATATACATAATACATAGTTAAAATTATGAAATTACATGTAACATATAAACAAATGCACACTTACGTATAATAATATAAAAGTAAGACTAAAAGTAGAATGAGGCAGATAAACAAAAGGAGGGAATTCCAAGAGTGAATAAATACAAAGTACATATATTAGACCATCATTATGAAGCCCACCTGTTTAAATGACATTAAAAAAATACAGGTCTTGACAATACACTGAGCTCACTGCACTGAAAGTTTCAAATCTGTCTTAATAATGTAATATTCTTCAGCTGACACCTACTACCTGGCTTTGCTTCAGATGCCTGTCACCCACCATGCTGGAAGAATTTACCCCAGACCTAGAACATGAGTAAATATTAAGTAATTACTTAAAATGCTACACCAAATCTGGAATACCCCACAGACTGCTCTGTCTCACCTTACACTCTAAGATCTATCACCACTCACACTGAGCAAGTCACCCCAAAAGCATCAGCTCTCTCTGGTAGTCTATACTACTGTGAGGCCAGATCTCCATCCCAACCTCATTGAAATACACTGGCATAAGGGTATTTGAGAACAAAACAAAAGAAACATTGCTTACTGTCCTAGTTAAGCACAGGTGTCACCTTGACTCCTGAGGGTTTGAGATCCGGATTTGTAGAGAGTTGATGGTTGAGTTAAGCCCAGAGCAAACCTGAAGGAGATTGTCTGGCTGCTGGGGAAGACCCAGCCCATGGTGGGTGGGATTAGGCCCATGGAATAAATCACAGAGAGCTGGTTGAGAGAGTTTGGCAATCCTTCTGTATACTTGGCCAGACTGCTGCCTGGCAAGTAAGGATTGTCCATTTCTCAGCCGGTTATGGGGCTATTCTATAGCCCTGTGTATGGTGTGGTGCTTTCCTTTCAAGCTGGA
>JALPQD010000464.1:1684312-1689805 GCA_023101885.1 Typhlomys cinereus | reverse complement strand
CCCCGCCTGGGGCACATCCCTGGGCATCAAGCGGGGTCCTGCCTCGCTCCCCCTGCCCAGCGCCCCTGCCCGCCTCACGTCATCCTCCTCCGGCGGGACATCCTGGGCCTGCAGCACGGCCAGCAGCCCGAGCAGCACGAGGGGCAGAAGCAGGGTCTTCATCTCCAGCTCGAGCGCCCAGCAAGACAGGTCTCTGGAGGTGAGCGAGGCTGCTCGGGCTGCGCACACGGTGCCCTTTATGTCCCCCATGGGGGGCCGCTGCCTACTTGGCACTGCCTGGCCCCTCCTGTCCCTCCGTCTTGGCCAAGTCCACGTCCACCATGAGGTGCAAGGTTGTTATTGTTGGGACCTGATGAATGTCACCTCAGTGTCACCTGCACAGGACTGACGACATGCTGCCCAAGCGCTGCCCCCCAAGGGTGCCGCTCACAAAGGACCCCCGTGGGATGAGTGACTCCATGCAGGTGGCACCCAGTGTGCACTGGCGCCAGGGGAAGGACCCGGCTTCCTGCTCTCCCTCCCCGCTGCCGCCCTCTGGCCGCCCAGGCTGACCCGCCTTATGCTCTCTGAGCACAGCCTCTGGCCTCCCGGGCTGAGAGGGGCTGAGCCTCACCAGCAGTGCTGGGTCCCAAGGTGCGGCCCCTGCCCGAGAGCCCAGCACTGCTGGGCCCTGTGTCACGCCCACCCTGGACCTTCGTGTCAGCAGGACAGCTTGAGACCTCTGCTCTGTTCCAAGGGGTCCCATCTGGGGGGGGGCCCGGCACATGGGGAGACCTTCACTCCTCCAGTCACGTCTTTCCACAGCCCAGCCCAGTCAGCCCCTGCGGAACACTTCGTTCTCTCGGGCTCTCGGTCCTTTCCTGACCTGGCCTGTCCCACACCGTCAGGCCATGGCATGCTCTCCGCACGGGGACCTGACTCTCTGGGTCTCAGTTTCGTGTTGTCAGCTTGAAGAGTTCCCGCCTCACGTAGGGATCATGGGTGTTTGTCCTGAAGGAGGCAGCGAGGGGTTTCCCTGCCATGAGCTCAGGGCTCTCATCCCCCAGGGGCCTGGGATGCCCCATGTGCTGGTCATCGGCCACCTGCTAGAGGATGTGTGTGGACCCCAGGCTGCCCTGGCTCAACTCAGGCCGTGTGTGTGCCCCCCGCGTGCCACGTGGGCCCTGGAGAGGGACGGAGAACCAGGGTCACCACAGCCGGCTCTGAACCTCCTTGTGCAAGGATGGCTGATTCCCCCCAGATTCCCCGACTTCCCAGGCCCTTCGCTCCCCCATCAGCTTTGACAGTCCACCCCACTCCAATGCGACCAGCGTCCATTCCCTTTGTGTGAGGGATGCAAGAGACATCAGGAGCCGACTGTCGCCTTGTCCACAGCAGGGCTGAGCTGCCTGGCTGCCCTCCCTGCCCCCTCAGCCCAGCTCCCTCCCCAGGGGGAACTCTGCCCCTTCCTCCCCACCCTGCAGTTCCTGGGCCTCAGTGTCCTGCCTGAGACCCCGCTGGCCCGGGCTCTGGGACAGGTGCTGGCCCCACAGAGGCATCTTCGTGGCCCCCGTCCCAATCCTGGACGGCCAGGTGTGCGTGGGCAGCAGCCACGAGTCTGACAGGCCCTGGGCTCCTGCTGAGGTGCTGGCAGGACCCAGCCTGGGAGGTGCTGTGAGCAGGAGGCCACCAGCCAGGCCGCGGGAGGGCGGGGCCCGTGCTCTTTGGGACCAGGGCTAATGAACATGTCGTCTCCTCACCAGAGAGATATGGCCCTGAGCCCTGGCATTCGCTGAACTCACCCCTTGTCCTCTGGGCTCAGTCACTGTCCACGCACTTGCCAGACCGCAGCGTGTCCCCCAGTCCTGAGGCAGGCGGGGACAGCAGGCGCTCATGACCTCAGCGTCCCATGCAGAGCAAAGACACACTTGCTGCTGGATGACTGGCAGCGGGGTGCTGCTCACAGGCACCTCCCCTCTGCAGGCGCTTCCACCCCCTCCTCTCCCGTGTGCAGTGGACGAATTCTCCCACTCCTGCACTTAGCTCTGGTCCCCTAGTGGTGGTAGACGCCCTGGTATCAGGCGGGGCTGGGCGCCCTGGTGCACAGGAGATCTGAATAAGACCTGTGCTCAGAGAGGTCGGCAGGAGGCTGGGACCCCCGGAGCCGACGCCATTGGAAGATGGTGGAGCAAAGGGAGAGACTCCCCCCACCCCGTGTGAGGCCTGAGGGCTCCCCTGTGGGCTCCATGGCTTGCTGGGGGCAGATCCTGCGGGTGGTCTCCACAGTGCAGCTCCAGTCACCGCTTCTGTCCTCACCCTCTCTATCTACCCTTGCTCTGGTGCTCATGATGTCATAGCAGCTCCTGCCGTGAGAGCCGAGAGAGCCGAGTCCTTCACTGCAGAGGGCAGTTGTCTGGGCTTGTGTTGAGCAGAGGTGTGTGTGTCCACGAGTGCGTGCGTGTGTGTGTGTGTGTGTGTGTGTGTGTATGTATGTAGGTGTGGATGCATAGTATATGCTTGTGTGCTATATACATTTGTGTGTGTTGCATATGTATATGTGTATGTGTATTTTGTGTGTTGCATATGTGTATGTGCTTTTGTGTGGTAAGCATGTATAATATGTCTGCATTTACATGTGTGTGTGAGTATGCCTGTGTTGTATGGGTATCATTTGTGTTCTATGCCTGTGCTCAGGACATGTGCATATGTGTGTTATGTCAACATCTGTATAATGTATACGTACATGTGTGTGACTGTATAAATGGTCCTTTGTTGATTTTTTCACCAGTATGTGCAGAGCATGTGCCTATATATGTTGTGTGCGTGTGTGTGTGTTGTATGTGTGCATTGCCTATATAAATATTGTGTGTTTCATATGTGTGCATATATATGTGTGCATGTGTTGTTTTTAGTCAATTATGGTGTTGTCCAGCTGTGTGTGTAGGACACATGCGTGCATATATAGTGTATGTGTGTTTGTGTGTGCATTTGTGGGTGCATTTGTGTGTGTTTTGTGTGTATTTGTGTGTGTGTGTGTGTATTTGTGTGTGCATATTTGTGTTGTTGTATTTATATGTGTATCTGTGTGTGATGGTGTGTGTGCCTGTGTGTGTGCATTTGTGTGTGTATTTGTGTGTGTGTCTGTGTGTATATTGTGTGTATGTATTTCTGTGTAAACGTACGTGTGCGTGCATGTGTCTGTGTATATTTTTGTGTGTGCATATTTGTGTGCATGTGTGTGAGTGTGTATATGTGTGTGAGTGTGTGTATTTGCGTATGTATATATTTGTGTGTGTGCGCGTGGTTGGTGAGTATATTTATTTGTATGAATTTGTGTGTGTGTGTGTGTACAAGTGAGGCAGCCACGGGCCCAGGAGTGTGACGAGCTGTGGCCATCAGTGACCTGAGGAGTGTGACGAGCTGTGGCCACCGGCGAGCTCCCGGCCCAGAGCCTTGGGAGCACAGGTCTGCCCTGGACATCAGAGCAGGCGTCGGGCTGCCATGGTGGAGACGTCGGTGGTTTAATTCCTGGGTTAAGGAGACGTTTGTTACAGCCTCAGGCGGACCTGTCTGCGCCGTGCGGAAGAGAAGACAGAACAGACTTTAGCAGAGTGTCATGTCTAGGGGTGTGGGACGTCCCCAATCACGACGGTGAATCTTGTCAGAAACCCAGGCCCTAAATGATACCAAGGGAAGTGGCCCCCAAGGAGAGCAGGGCTGAGCAGGCTGAACCCCTTTCTCTCCCAATCCCAACTCCCCGCCACCCTTGCCTGGCTCCTGCAGTTCCCGAATCAGCACAGACGTGAAGGTAGCTGTGGGAGGGACAAGAGGGACGTGTGACCTGCCCGTCTGCCTGCATGAACCCAACTGGCTGGCTGCTCTCTGAGTGGCCTCTCCACGGGTGGCAGAACCCCAGCCTGACCCTCCACGCCTCGGCCTGTGCCCGAGAGAGTAGGAAGTTGTGGAGCCAGGGAACCTCCGTGGTGCTCTCAGTCCTGCTGGGCACAGGGGCCGGAGCAGAGAGAATGTTCTAGAGAAAGGGCTCTGTGGCCTTGAGTGAGCAGGTTGTCATTGTCTGAGGCCCCCACGTGGTGGTGACTTTGGAGACGTGGGTGGCGCTGGGCAGGTGAGGCTCACGCCGCAGGGACGCCGGGTTAGTGTCAGCTTCAGGGGAAACACCTCTTCCAGATTTGAGGGACACGGGCCCCGAAGGCCCTTGTGATGGACAGTGAGGACCAGGTGGGAGAGACGTCCCCCCTCCCCCCCGCCATCTCAGCGCTGGACGGGCCACACACATGGCGTCTTCCCCACAACTGCGAGTTCACATGGCTCGCCAACACAAGGTCAGTCAGCTCGTGCCAGCCCCCTGCCCATCAATGAGAGGGTCTCTGGAGGAAAGATCCCCAGGAGACTCCAGCTTGAGGGAGGAACAGGAAGCCTAGTGCCTGGAACCCGAGACTGGATCAGGGGTGTGGGTCGGAAGGGCACCTGGGAAAGTCTGCAGGCGGGGCTCACGTGCCCCTCTCCCTGGCCTCCACAGCCGAGGCCCAGACTCTGGGGCGCGGGTACTTTCCATCTTTGAAGGACCGCCTCAAGCTGCACTCTGAGGAGACAACACAGCAGGGTTCTCGGGACCCAGTTCTTGGGTATATTCTCAGCTGCTCCCCAAGTCCAGCTCACTGCATCCCCCCACTGTCACTGCTCCCTGAATCCACTGTCTTCCAGACATAGGGTCACACCTAATAGGAGTGGAATTCTTTCCCATGGGTTAGGATTAGAGCTTTAGGTCAGAAGTTAGGATTGAGGTTAGGGTTAGGTTAGGGGTTAGAGTTAGGGTTAGGTTTAGGTTACTGTTAGGGTTAGGTTTAAAGATTAGGTTTAGGGCTGGTGTTATAGCATTAGGATTAGGATTATAGGGACAGGGTTAGAGTTAGGGTTAGGGTTAGAGTTAGGGTCAGGGTTAGGTTTAGGGTTAGGATAATGAAATATTTGCATTCACATAGGATCCTGCAAACAGGCCCAGACATGAACACATGCAGCAACACAGCACATATGCACACATGAGCATCCTCATGAACGCCCACATGCATGCTCACACATCTCATCACCCCCATAGTTGTAGGATCCATTAGGTACCAGGGAAAGTGTCTGAATAGCGGTGCTATGCTTGAGTTGGAGGTCTGGGAGACAGGGAGGTCCGGGGGCTTCACTTGTGTCAGGAACAGGCCGAGTGTGGAGGGCAGGAGCCCGGGAGTCCTGCTGGCAGCCCTGCATTCTGAGCGCACTTCCCTGCTGCGATAACATTCTCCCTCTGACAGGCCCTCAGAAGTTGAAAGGGCATTCAGACACTAATTACACAAATTATCCCTGTCTGCTCATGAGGTCCATGCCAAAGGTTGAGGTGATGCGGAGAAACCTCCAGTTGGAACTTCTGAGTAGAGAGGGGGTGCTGCTGCCCCAGGGCAGCCCAGGTGGGATAAGCAGCCCTGGGGGCGAGGTGGGCAGCACACCGGG
>JALPQD010000464.1:1661812-1681812 GCA_023101885.1 Typhlomys cinereus | reverse complement strand
CTCACTTTCCCATACCCTGCTGCGCAACGTCCCTTCTGACTGCGGGACTCAGGGGTCCCCATCGTCCAGTGCATTTCCCAGTGTTCTCCACTTCTCATGGGTGTGGTTCACCAAACAACTAGCAACAGAGGCTCCTGGCTGTGAGGGCCATGGGCTGTGGCTGCCCATCACCCCGAGGGCAGTGAGAGACGGAGTGGGCACAGGACGAGGGCCTTCTCAAGGCTTGAGAAAATCCCACCCGAAAGGGATTGAAGAAGGGAGAACTGAGGGACTGGAGCGAGTGGGACACGGGACACGGGAACCAGTCAGCAGGCGCCAGAGAGAGCTTGTCGTGGGCTCCTGAGTCTGACAAGGAACGAAGGCTTCTTGGCTGCAGGATGCAGGGCTGGTGGACTCACAGCAGCCATCCCTGTCCTGTGACCCTGGCTGTCCACGCTGGGATGGCTGTGGGGCTGTGAGTCAGTGGCACTGTCCCCGTGATGCCAGACAGTCTTGCCCCGGTCCCACTGGACACCATCAGCAAGACTAGCTTTTTGTCTCCTGAAAAGTGCCCAGTGGTACAAGATGAGGACCCCCAGCAGAAGCTGACCCCATTACAAGAGCACGGGCCCCAGCTGCTGAGTCCTTCAGGGGGATTGGGGGGAGGGGTTGCTTGGCTGGACAGCTGGTAGCAGCAGGGTGTCCCCTCCTTGGAGACTGTGGGCACCGTGCAGACCACATGACCGCAGAAGACAGGGCAGTGGGCATACAGAAGAGGTGCTGCACTGTGTGGCACCAAAGAGGCCTGTTAGCAAGACAGAATCTAGCCCAGGACCTGGGCCTAAGGGCGGGGGTGAAGGAGAGCAAGAGCCCTTCCGGGGAACGGAAGACGCAGGTGGGCATCCAGGGAGGAGCCGCGGAGTCGCTCTCACAGGCTGGGTGTCTCGGTCACCACAGCGGAGCTTAAGGTTCTGTCCTCCGTGAAGCCAAGTGGACGCCACCCGTTTGCACCGCCCCTTTGTGAGGCCACGGATCTGGAAGCTTCTCTCCTGTGAGTGGCCAGGACCAGCAGGCCTCCCGGACCCTGCAGGACAGCCAAGCAAGCTGCGACCTGGATGGACGTCCTGTGGACATGGACCTCGCTGTCCTCTGAGGGCCCAGGGTGCACCCTGAGAGGTGTCTGCTGGGCTCTCAGCTCCTGAAGGCTCGGTGGAGCTCACCGGTGCCATCCCAGTGCCCAGCCTGGGCAGGGCAAGATGGCGCTCACCTTGCATCCGTGACACGCAGCCTGTTGTGCTCCTTCTGCCAGCTCGGGACACCATGTGGTCAGCCTGAGATGAGCTGGGCCTGGCTGCCGAGGGACTCAACTAGTTCTTTCCATCTTGTCCCTGTGCCCGGGGTCTACTCCGGGGCTCAGGGTTCACCTTGGTGACATAAACTCCTCCCAAATGTGCAAAAGGCTCAGTCTTCACCAAGTAACTTGGTGTCTACAACTAACTACCACCTTGGGTAGCTTGTTTTCTCTTCAAAGCAATAGGACTTCTTCCAAGTTAACCTAGTTAAAGTGGAGCTGTTTAACACAAATATTAAAAGACAAAATGCAGTATTTTCTGTTTACCAGTGATTTTTTTCTGACTTTTAACAGAATCAAGGCTTGTTTGAATTTCTGTCAGAGTTGGAATCTTTTTAACGATGTGTTTGAGGCGTAAGTTGAGATCCACCAAATGGCACAGGTGGCTAAGGTAAGACACCGAGGAGGGTGAGGGCAGAACTCAGTGGATAAAGTATCTGCTGCACAAGCTCCAAGATCACATTTCAATCCCTAACTCCTGTTGAAACACGAAGAACCACCAGGACATGCCCAGCGGCTCTCGTGAGATGCCCACAGCACACATATGCTCATTCGTGCCCGAGATGCTCTGTCCTGATCCCTGGGTGGAAAATAAGTGTAAAAATGTCTTTCAAAAAATGGGAGCACCTCTGCCCAGGCTCTCAATGTGTTTCCCACCCCTCTCGAGTGCCCATCCATCCGTTTGCAAAATCTGGAGATTCGGGGCGTCCCCAGCTGCGGTGGGGTCATGGGGCTGGGACACTCCCTGCTTCCAATGACACTTTCCACAGGGCGCTTCCGCGGCCGCCCCGGGTCTTGTCTGCTTGGTTTTGCGCTTCTCTGAAGTGTTCATGCTCAGACGCACGAGACACCTCGAGGCCTTGCTGCGGCTGCTGGCCGCTGGGTCCCTCCCACCTCAAGACCCCCAGCAGTTCCTACGGAGCACTAGCTGCAGCTTGGAGAGGAGGAGGAGAGGACAAGGGGTGGGGTGGGAGCTGGGCTGCAGGGTCACTGAGCCCACGGACCCTCAGGAAATGAGCCTGTGACATGTGCCGGGCTGCTGCATTTCCCCGGCGTCTGCACTTAGGGGCCGTGTGTACCGTCTGGGGTATGAGCCTCTCGACCCTCGCTATGGCCTCCGGTACCGCTACAGGCCAGAGGAGGGACAACTGTGGTCCACAGACAAACAGGAAGGCACAGAGAGGGCCGAGGACCTGCAGACGCTGCGGCTGGTTGTGTATTGCTTGAGGGGGATGATGGAGGAGCTGCCGCCCTCCTGCCAGCGCCCCAGCTGCTCCATGGGGTCCCCTGAGGGAGCCCACAGTACCAGGGGGCAGGAGCCATGAGTTGCCCACGGCCTGTGTGCAGCCTGACACTGTCTCCGCCCTGGCTCCACCCTGAGGACAGGGTCTCAGCAGGTAGGGGACCAGATGGCACCTGGCCCTTCCAGCAGCCACATGCTGTCTCCTTGAGCACTGCTCCCGGCTGGCCCAGGGACCCCATGTCTCCACTGCAGCAGAGCTCCAGGGAGCCCGCCCAGGACCCTTCACAGACAGGCTGAGCCCAGAGTGCTGCTGAAAGCTTTATTTCGGGGGGTAGAGGAGGGTACAGAGGCCAGGGCAGGGGTGGTCCTGCAGGGAGGATGGGCCAGGACAGGGTGCGCAGGGAGGCCCAGCCCACTGTGGCAGCAGGTAGACTCAGCAGGTGCAGACGTGGTCGACTGCAACAGAAGGATGAAAGATGAGGACCCTCCTGCCCCCCGTGGGCAGCGGTCAGGGGCGGCGCGGGGGATGAAGGGACCAGCTTCCTCCTCTCCCAGACTCTGGGAGGGGCCTGCCGTGACCCTTCACGGTGACCCCAGCACCCCCAGGGTCAGCCAGGGCTCTGAGCATCTGAGTGGACGTTGTGGTAGACAGGGCACAGGGAGGAGTGGACGTCCCTCTGTCCCGAATCACACTCAAGGCCTGAGGTGACTTCTGAGTGAACTGTCCACCCGGGATGGACGGGCCAGGACCAGAGCTCGTGGACACCGTCCCCCAGAGCGCGGCTCCCCGGGCTTGTCCACGCCCACAGGGGTCACTTACCCTAGTCACTTCCAGAAACACACTCATCTGTGGAAGCAAAGCAAAAGTCCCAGGGTGAGGACAGGCCTGTGGGGGGCCCGGACTCCATCCCACCGCAGTGCAGGCCCTCCCACAAAGACGTGGTCAGCACCCCCTGGTTCCTACAGCAGAAGGGGGAGCAAGGGTGACAGACAGTCACAGGTGAGCACAGAGGGGACAGGGCGGGCGGGGGCAGCGAGTGCTGTCACCTGTCTGCTCGGGCACGAAGATGTTCTCCTGCCGCAGTCCCTTGAGCTGTGCGAATTGCTTAAATTCTTCCAGGGCCTGCTGGTTTTTCTCAGGGTTTCTCCCTGTGGGAGGGCTCAGGTGAGCGGGGGCTCTGCAGCGGGGAGAGGGCACGAGGACAGGAGCTCTGGCCAGCACAGGGCCTTCAGCCTGCGGCTGCCAGGGTAGGAGGGGACGATGCCCAGCAGTGGGAGGGCAGCTCTGGGGTGGGGACACCCCAAGACCCTGAGCGACTCTGAAGCCCCACACTGCTCTGTCTTGCTGGGACCCTGGAAGCCCCGTCCTGAGGGCTGAGTGCTCTGAGGGTACATCGACCTCGGGCCACAGGCAGCCATCAGATTCACACACTGCCCGGGCAGCGCCCTGTAGCACCACCACAGGCCGCCAAATCCCCATGCAAGGTGGACGTGGTCACCGCCTGTCCTTGGCTTCAGGAGTAAGAGATTGCGGACGGGACGCGGGTTGACCGGGACCCTCACCTATGAGTTTAGCCTTGCTGAATGACTTCCCCTTATAGTTGCTTTCACACTGGAAGATGTAGTGATTCTTCACCGGTATGGCATAGACATGGATAACTTTCTTTCCTCCAACTGCAAAGACAAGTGGCCTGTGAACAGTGGCTCCATTTAACTGGTGGAGAGCACACGAAGGAACCGTTCGGAAAGGACTGCCAGGCCCCCGTCCAGCCCTGGCCTTGCCGATGCCCACACGCAGGCAGGAGACATCGCCCAGGAAGGTGTCCAACACATGGCACAGGACGTGAGGGCTGTGTGACCCCAGGACACAGGCACCTGCCCTGCTCCCCCATGCTGGGCTTTGATCCCAAGGTCCACAAGTCGCCCTACTGTGGAGAGCGTGACCCAGAAGTCCGGGGAGCCGTGACCTGATGTGAGGTGCCACGGTGGAAGGTATCTGGACAGAGAAGGGCAGCCCCACCTTGAGAGAGAAGCCCGGAGCAAACACACCCTCAGAAACCTTCCCCAGGAGAACGCGATGGGAGGGACTCACAGGCGGGTATTCCCAGGCTCCTCTGTTTTCTTCTCATCACCACTTTCCTCTCATGGCACTGACCCTTCTTCCTGTGAAACAGTGACCGGGGGATGCCCTGAGGACCCACCTCTGAGCCCTGCCCAGCTTCCTGGGTGCCTCAGCCTTGGACATGTCGTCCCGACCACACGTCACACATGGCCCGGCCTTAGGATGCTGCCTGGGGCTGTGTCCTCCAGGCAGGGGAGCTTTGTTATGTGAAGAGAGGACGGGGGTCAGGAGAGGAACCCACTGCAGAAACCCATGGTGGGCTCACTCACCGGAATGTGATTGTTACTTCCAAGTCCCCCTCTTCCAGGGCGGTCACCTTCACAGGGAACGTTTCCTTCGGGCCCTTCCCATGAGGGACGCTCTCATTGGCCACAAAGGCCTTGGCATACCAGGTCCCGGAGAGCTGCAGGAGACAGAGCCCTGAGCATGGCTTCCCGACTCCCCCAGGCTTCGGCACACAGCGCTGCACCTGCACGGGGCTCCAGGGCCCTCCGCAGCCTCCCCGGGGGGCAGCCTCACTCCACACCCCTGTGCTCACTGGACAGGGTCCAGCACTGGGCGACACGGCCCAGTGGAGGCAGAGCATGGCTACCCCACCAGGACCCCAGCTCTGTGCCTTGAACCCCAGCAGGGTGGGTGCTCGCTCCTGAAGGTTCCCCCCATTTCAGTCAGCGCCCCAGGAGGCCCTGAGCCTCCTGCTAGAAGGGCATGGCCTGCTCTAGCCCGGGGTACAAGGGTGCAAGCCAGACTCGAAGGGCAGCTCCTGAACCCCGCCTGGGGCACATCCCTGGGCATCAAGCGGGGTCCTGCCTTGCTCCCCTGCCCAGCGCCCCGGCCCGCCTCACGTCATCCTCCTCCGGCGGGACATCCTGGGCCTGCAGCCCACGTCAGCAGCCCGAGCAGCACGAGGGGCAGAAGCAGGGTCTTCATCTCCAGCTCGAGCGCCCAGCAAGACAGGTCTCTGGAGGTGAGCGAGGCTGCTCGGGCTGCGCACACGGTGCCCTTTAGTCCCCCATGGGGGCCGCTGCCTACTTGGCACTGCCTGGCCCCTCCTGTCCCTCCGTCTTGGCCAAGTCCACGTCCACCATGAGGTGCAAGGTTGTTATTGTTGGGACCTGATGAATGTCACTTCAGTGTCACCCGCACAGGACTGACGACATGCTGCCCAAGCGCTGCCCCCCCAAGGGTGCCGCTCACAAAGGACCCCCGTGGGATGAGTGACTCCATGCAGGTGGCACCCAGTGTGCACTGGCGCCAGGGGAAGGACCCGGCTTCCTGCTCTCCCTCCCCGCCGCCGCCCTCTGGCCGCCCAGGCTGACCCGCCTTATGCTCTCTGAGCACAGCCTCTGGCCTCCCGGGCTGAGAGGGGCTGAGCCTCACCAGCAGTGCTGGGTCCCAAGGTGGGCCCCTGCCCGAGAGCCCAGCACTGCTGGGCCCTGTGTCACGCCCACCCTGGACCTTCGTGTCAGCAGGACAGCTTGAGACCTCTGCTCTGTTCCAAGGGGTCCCATCTGGGGGGGCCCGGCACATGGGGAGACCTTCACTCCTCCAGTCACGTCTTTCCACAGCCCAGCCCAGTCAGCCCTGCGGAACACTTCGTTCTCTCGGGCTCTCGGTCCTTTCCTGACCTGGCCTGTCCCACACCGTCAGGCCATGGCATGCTCTCCGCACGGGGACCTGACTCTCTGGGTCTCAGTTTCGTGTTGGCAGCTTGAAGAGTTCCCGCCTCACGTAGGGATCATGGGTGTTTGTCCTGAAGGAGGCAGCGAGGGGTTTCCCTGCCATGAGCTCAGGGCTCTCATCCCCCAGGGGCCTGGGATGCCCCATGTGCTGGTCATCGGCCACCTGCTAGAGGATGTGTGTGGACCCCAGGCTGCCCTGGCTCAACTCAGGGCCGTGTGTGTGCCCCCCCTCGTGCCACGTGGGCCCTGGAGAGGGGACGGAGAACCAGGGTCACCACAGCCGGCTCTTAACCTCCTTGTTCAAGGTGGCTGATTGCCCCCCAGATTCCCCACTTCCAGCCCTTCGCTCCCCCATCAGCTTTTGACAGTCCACCCACTCCAATGCGGCCAGCGTCCATTCCCTTTGTAGTGAGGGGATGCAAGAGACATCAGGAGCCTGACTGTCGCCTTGTCCACAGCAGGCTGAGCGGCCTGGCTGCCCTCCCTGCCCCCTCAGCCCAGCTCCTCCCCAGGGGAACTCTGCCCCTTCCTCCCCACCCTGCAATTCCTGGCCTCAGTGTCCTGCCTGAGACCCCGCTGGCCTGGGGTCTGGGACAGGTGCTGGCCCCACATGGGGCATCTTCGTGGCCCCCGTCCCAATCCTGGACGGCCAGGTGTGCGTGGGCAGCCGCCACGGAGTCTGACAGGCCCTGGGCTCCTGCTGAGAGGTGCTGGCAGGACCCAGCCTGGGAGGTGCTGTGAGCAGGAGGCCACCAGCCGAGGCCGCGGGATGGGCGGGCCCGTGCTCTTTGGGACCAGGGCTAATGAACATGTCGGTCTCCTCACCAGAGAGATATGGCCCTGAGCCCTGGCATTCGCTGAACTCACCCCTTGTCCTCTGGGCTCAGTCACTGTCCAACGCAATTGCCAGACCGCAGCGTGTCCCCCAGTCCTGAAGGCAGGCGGGGACAGCTCAGGACCTCAGCGTCCCGTGCAGAGCAAAGACACACTTGCTGCTGGATGACTGGCAGCGGGGTGCTGCTCACAGGCACCTCCCCTCTGCAGGCGCTTCCACCCCCTCCTCTCCCGTATGCAGTGAACGAATTCTCCCAATCCTGCACTTAGCTCTGGTCCCCTAGTGGTGGTAGACACCCTGGTATCAGGCGGGGCTGGGCGCCCTGGTGCACAGGAGATCTGAATAAGACCTGTGCTCAGAGAGGTCGGCAGGAGGCTGGGACCCCCGGAGCCGACGCCATTGGAAGATGGTGGAGCAAAGGGAGAGACATCCCCACCCCGTGTGAGGCCTGAGGCTCCTCTTGGGGCTCCATGGCTTGCTTGGTGCAGATCCTGCGGGTGGGTCTCCACAGGTGCAGCTCCAGTCACCGCTTCTTCTGTCCTCACCCTCCATCTACCCTTGCTCTGGTGCTCATGATGTCATAGCAGGCTCCTGGCGGTTAGAGCCGAGATAGCCGAGTCTTTACTGCAGAGGGCAGTTGTTCTGGCTTGTGTGTGAGCAGAGGTGTGTGTGTCCACGAGTGCATGCATGTGTGTGTGTGTGTGTGTGTGCGTGTGTATGTATGTAGGTGTGGATGCATAGTATATGCTTGTGTGCTATATACATTTGTGTGTGTTGCATATGTATATGTGTATGTGTATTTTGTGTGTTGCATATGTGTATGTGCTTTTGTGTGGTAAGCATATATTTTTATATGTCTGCATTTACATGTGTGTGTGAGTATGCCTGTGTTGTATGGGTATCATTTGTGTCTTCTATGCCTGTTTGCTCAGGACATGTGCATATGTGTGTTATGTCAACATCTGTATAATGTATACGCATGTGTGTGACTGTATAAATGGTCCTTTGTTGATTTTTTCACCAGTATGTGCAGAGCATGTGCCTATATATGTTGTGTGCGTGTGTGTGTTGTATGTGTGCATTGCCTATATAAATATTGTGTTTCATATGTGTGCATATATGTGTGTGCATGTGTTGTTTTTAGTCAATTATGGTGTTGTCCAGCTGTGTGTGTAGGACACATGCGTGCATATATAGTGTATGTGTGTTTGTGTGCATTTGTGGTGTTTGTTTGTGTGTGCATTTGTGTGTGTATGTGTGTGCAGTGTATTTGTGTGCATATTGTGTGTTGTTGTATTTATATGTGTCTGTGTGTGATGGTGTGTGTGCCTGTGTGTGTGCATTTGTGTGTGTGTGTCTGTGTGTATATTTGTGTATGTATTTCTGTGTAAACGTACGTGTGCGTGCATGTGTCTGTGTATATTTTTGTGTGTGCATATTTGTGTGCATGTGTGTGAGTGTGTATATGTGTGTGAGTGTGTGTATTTGCGTATGTATATTTGTGTGTGTGCGCTGGGCGTTGGTGAGTATATTTATTTGTATGAATTTGTGTGTGTGTGTTGTACAAGTGAGGCAGCCACGGGCCCAGGAGTGTGACGAGCTGTGGCCATCAGTGACCTGAGGAGTGTGACGAGCTGTGGCCACCGGCGAGCTCCCGGCCCAGAGCCTTGGGAGCACAGGTCTGCCCTGGACATCAGAGCAGGCGTCGGGCTGCCATGGTGGAGACGTCGGTGGTTTAATTCCTGGGTTAAGGAGACGTTTGTTACAGCCTCAGGCGGACCTGTCTGCGCCGTGCGGAAGAGAAGACAGAACAGACTTTAGCAGAGTGTCATGTCTAGGGGTGTGGGACGTCCCCAATCACGACGGTGAATCTTGTCAGAAACCCAGGCCCTAAATGATACCAAGGGACGTGGCCCCCAAGGAGAGCAGGGCTGAGCAGGCTGAACCCCTTTCTCTCCCAATCCCAACTCCCCGCCACCCTTGCCTGGCTCGTGCAGTTCCCGAATCAGCACAGACGTGAAGGTAGCTGTGGGAGGGACAGGAGGGACGTGTGACCTGCCCGTCTGCCTGCATGAACCCAATGGCTGGCTGCTCTCCGAGTGGCCTCTCCACGCGTGGCAGGACCCCAGCCTGACCCTCCACGCCTCGGCCTGTGCCCGAGAGAGTAGGAAGTTGTGGAGCCAGGGAACCTCCGGTGGTGCTCTCAGTCCTGCTGGGCACAGGGGCCGGAGCAGAGAGAATGTTCTAGAGAAAGGGCTCTGTGGCCTTGAGTGAGCAGGTTGTCATTGTCTGAGGCCCCCACGTGGTGGTGACTTTGGAGACGTGGGTGGCGCTGGGCAGGTGAGGCTCACGCCGCAGGGACGCCGGGTTAGTGTCAGCTTCAGGGGAAACACCTCTTCCAGATTTGAGGGACACGGGCCCCGAAGGCCCTTGTGATGGACAGTGAGGACCAGGTGGGAGAGACGTCCCCCCTCCCGCCATCTCAGCGCTGGACGGGCCACACACTGGCGTCTTCCCCACAACTGCGAGTTCACATGGCTCGCCAACACAAGGTCAGTCAGCTCGTGCCAGCCCCCTGCCCATCAATGAGAGGGTCTCTGGAGGAAAGATCCCCAGGAGACCCCAGCTTGAGGGAGGAACAGGAAGCCTAGTGCCTGGAACCCGAGACTGGATCAGGGGTGTGGGTCGGAAGGGCACCTGGGAAGTCTGCAGGCGGGGCTCACGTGCCCCTCTCCCTGGCCTCCACAGCCGAGGCCCAGACTCTGGGGCGCGGGTACTTTCCATCTTTGAAGGACCGCCTCAAGCTGCACTCTGAGGAGACAACACAGCAGGGTTCTCGGGACCCAGTTCTTGGGTATATTCTCAGCTGCTCCCCAAGTCCAGCTCACTGCATCCCCCCACTGTCACTGCTCCCTGAATCCACTGTCTTCCAGACATAGGGTCACACCTAACAGGAGTGGAATTCTTTCCCATGGGTTAGGATTAGAGCTTTAGGTCAGAAGTTAGGATTGAGGTTAGGGTTAGGTTAGTGGCTAGAGTTTCGGTTAGGGTTAGGTTTAAAGATTAGGTTTACGGCTGGTGTTATAGCATTAAGATTAGGATTATAGGGACAGGGTTAGGGTTAGTGTTAGGGTTAGAGTTAGGGTCAGGGTTAGGTTTAGGGTTAGGATAATGAAATATTTGCATTCACATAGGATCCTGCAAACAGGCCCAGACATGAACACATGCAGCAACACAGCCACATATGCACACATGAGCATCTCATGAACGCCCACATGCATGCTCACACATCTCATCACGCCCATAGTTGTAGGATCCATTAGGTACCAGGGAAAGTGTCTGAATAGCGGTGCTATGCTTGAGTTGGAGGTCTGTGGGAGACAGGGAGGTCCGGGGGCTTCACTGTGTCAGGAACAGGCCGAGTGTGGAGGGCAGGAGCCCGGGAGTCCTGCTGGCAGCCCTGCATTCTGAGCGCTTCCTGCTGCGATAACATTCTCCCTCTGACAGGCCCTCAGAAGTTGAAAGGGCATTCAGACACTAATTACACAAATTATCCCTGTCTGCTCACGAGGTCCATGCCAAAGGTTGAGGTGATGCAGAAACCTCCAGTTGGAACCTCTGAGTAGAGAGGGGGTGCTGCTGCCCCAGGGCAGCCCAGGTGGGATAAGCAGCCCAGGGGGAGGTGGGCAGCACACGGACCTCGGGTAGGAGGGCAGCACACTGGGGGACCACGGGTGGGAGGGCAGCACACCCCCGACCATGGGTGGGCTCCTGCTGGCCTCAGTTCAGAGCCTGTTGCTTTGTCACTAGGTCCAAACAGAGTCTGCAGGACAAAGAAACGGCTGAAGGTGGAGGTCTTGGCGCAGAAGGTGGGAGCCTGTGGGCAGGAGGGGCTGTGCTTAGGTCAAGTATGCAGGTTGGGGTCAGTCAGACCCTTCAGAGGAGTGTCACCAACTAGTGCCCGGCAGTAACTCCCCTGGACACAGACATTATAGTTTCCCACGCACATTGTCTTTCTGCAACCCTCAGAGGTCTGAGTGACTTTTGGAAGGATCGTTTCATGTTTTAAGGCCCTTTAAAAACAGTAATGGTAAACGGCACAAGATTTCAGTAGCAAAAGAAAAGTGCAGGTCTGGTCACATAGAGTATGCGGCTCAATCATTTAGTGGGGGATGGATGGGTGGGAGATGGAGGGATGAATAGACGGAAGGATTATAGATGTGAGGATGGATGGATGGATAGATTGGTGAATGGATGGATGGATGGATGGATGGGAGGGTGGGTGGTTGGGAGAGTGAGTGGATGGAGAGATGGATCAATAGCAGGGTGGAGGGTGGGAGCATGGATATATGGATGGATGAATGGGTTAGGATTAGGGTTAGGTTTAGGTTAGGTTAAGCCTAGTGTGATCATTAGGTTTCAGTTATAGGGTGAGGCTTAGGGTTAGGGTTAGTTTTAGAGTTAGGATCAGGGTTAGGGTTAGATTTAGAGTTAAGGTCAGAGTTAGGTTTAGAGTTAAGGTCAGGGTTAGGTTTAGAGTTAGGTCAGGGTTAGGTTTAGGTTAGGTCAGAGTTAGGTTTAGGTTAGGGTCGGTTAGGTTAGAGTTAAAGTCAGGGTTAGGTTTAGAGTTAAGGTCAGCGTTAGGTTAGGGTTAGGGTTAAGGTTAGGGTTAGGGTTAGGGTTAGGGTTAGGGAAATGAAATATTTGCATTCACATAGGATCCTGCAAACAGGCCCAGACATGAACACATGCAGCAACACAGCCACATATGCACACATGAGCATGCTCATGAACGCCCACATGCATGCTCACACATCTCATCACCCCATAGTTGTAGGATCCATTAGGTACCAGGGAAAGTGTCTGAATAGCGGTGCTATGCTTGAGTTGGAGGTCTGTGGGAGACAGGGAGGTTCGGGGCTTCACTTGTGTCAGGAACAGGCCGAGTGTGGAGGGCAGGAGCCCGGGAGTCCTGCTGGCAGCCCTGCATTCTGAGCGAACTTCCTGCTGCGATAACATTCTCCCTCTGACAGGCCCTCAGAAGTTGAAAGGGCATTCAGACAGTAATTACACAAATTATCCTGTCTGCTCACGAGGTCCATGCCAAAGGTTGAGGTGATGCGGAGAAACCTCCAGTTGGAACTTCTGAGTAGAGAGGGGGTGCTGCTGCCCCAGGGCAGCCCAGGTGGGATAAGCAGCCCAGGGGGCGAAGTGGGCAGCACACAGGGGACCTCGGGTAGGAGGGCAGCACACTGGGGACCACAGATGGGAGGGCAGCACACCCGCCGACCATGGGTGGGAGGGCAGCACACCCGCCGACCATGGGTGGGCTCCTGCTGGCCTCAGTTCAGAGCCTGTTGCTTTGTCACTAGGTCCAAACAGAGTCTGCAGCACAAAGAAACGCTGAACGTGGAGGTCTCGGCACAGAAGGTGGGAGCCTGTGGGCAGGAGGGGCTGTGCTTAGGTCAGGTGCAGGTTGGGGTCAGTCAGACCCTTCTCTTGTTTCTTTGCTGACATCTGCCTGGCAGAGCAGTGTCACCAACTAGTGCCTGGCAGTAACTCCCCTGGACACAGATATTGTAGTTTCCCCGCAAGGCACATTGTCTTTCTGCAACCCTCAGAGGTCTGAGTGGCTTTTGGAAGGATCATTGCATTTTTTAAGGCCCTTTAAAACAGTAATGGTAAACGGCGCAAGATTTCAGTAGCAAAAGAAAGTGCAGGTCTGGTCACATAGAGTAACCACAGTCTATGCGGCTCAATCATTTAGTGGGTGGATGGGTGGGTGGGAGAAGGAAGGATGAATGGAAAGAGGGCAGAAGGATGATTGTCGTGAGGATGGATGGATGGATCGATAGATGGTGAGGTGGGTGGATAGGAGAGTGAATGGATGTGAAGATGGATGTATAGCAGGCTAGAAAGATGGGAACATGGATGGCAGGATGCTGGCTGGCTGGCTGGCCGGATGGATGGATGATGGATGGATGGATGGATGGATGGATGATGGATGGATGGGTGATGGATGGATGGTGGGTGGGTGAGTGGGTGGATGGATGGATGGATGGATGGGTGAGTGGCTGGATGGGTGGGTGGGTGGATGGGTGGTGGGTGGATGGATGGACGGGTGGGTGGTTGGATGGGTGGGTGGGTGTGGATGGTGGGTGGTGGTGGATGGGTGGGTGGGTGGGTGGTGGGTGGGTGGGTGGGTTGGATGGGTGGGTGGTTGGATGGTGGGTGGCTGGGTGGATTCATAGGGCAGATGGACAAATGGGAGGGCAGATGGACAGATGGGTGCACAGATGGATGTAGGTGATAGGGCTGTGGGCAGCCAGTACTCATAAGACTCCAGTCTTATCAGTCAAACATCAGTCAAGGTCACGTGACCAGCACGGGAACCACGTATTTCTTCTGTCCTCTCTTCCCGCTCTCTCCCTTTTCCCGACATGAAGCCCATGAGTGTCCAATACTGATCAGGTTCACAGACATCTTCAGTCTCCTCTCAGTGGGCTCCCTAACCCACCCCCTCAGGGTGGTGGGACATGGGCAGTTGCTAGGAAGACTCCACGGACACCCCTTCTGGAGCTCGCTAATCTGCCACATAGGTGCCAGGTGCAGGGTGGAAGCGCCTTGCGGCATCTGTCTTTGCATTTGAGCCTCAGGCTGCCCTTTCTGCACCTTCCGTTTGTGCCGTGTTTCATCTGTCCGCATCTGGTTCCTCTCAGAGTTCACAACAACACCCTGCTCTTCCTAGCTTCGCTCCATTGCTCTGGTTCTGGCCAAGTGCTAGTTCCCTCCTTTTCTCTCCTTCCCTCCTTTCCTTTCTTTCTTTCCCTCCTTCCTCTTTCCCTCACCCTCCTTCCTGTCTCGGTCTGTTTCTTGCTGTCTCCTTCCTGGAGCACTGATTAGAGTCATCCCCCTGCGGTTTGTAGGAAATGATGTGGAGAAGCTGGACCAACCCTGTCTCCCCCTCAGGGACACATGAACCCCGTCTCCTCTCAGCTGCGTGAGTACCTTCAGTGGGAAATTGGGGTTCTGCAGGCCGCCTGTGAGGGCCTCACTTTCCCATACCCTGCGGCGCAACGTCCCGTCTGACTGCGGGACTCAGGGTCCCCATCGTCCGGTGCATTTCCCAGTGTTCTCCACTTCTCATGGGTGTGGTTCGCCAAACAACTAGCAACAGAGGCTCCTGGTGTGAGGGCCATGGGCTGTGGCTGCCCGTCACCCCGAGGGCAGCGAGAGACGGAGTGGGCACAGGACGAGGGCCTTCTCAAGGCTTGAGAAAATCCCACCCGAAAGGGATTGAAGAAGGGAGAACTGAGGGACTGGAGCGAGCGGACACCGGGACACGGGAACCAGTCAGCAGGTGCCAGAGACAGCTTTTCGTGAGCTCCTGAGTCTGACAAGGAACGAAGGTGTCTTGGCTGCAGGATGCGGGGCCTGTGGACTCACGGCAGCCATCCCTGTCCTGTGACCCTGGCTGTCCACGCTGGGATGGCTGTGGGGCTGAGAGTCAGTGGCACTGTCCCCGTGGTGCCAGACAGTCTTGCCCCGGTCCCACTGGACACCGTCAGCAAGACTAGCTTTTTGTCTCCTGAAAAGTGCCCAGTGGTACAAGATGAGGACCCCCAGCAGAAGCTGGACCCCATTCCAAGAGCACGGGCCCCAGCTGCTGAGTCTTCAGGGGGATTGGGAAGGGGTTGCTTAGCTGGACAGCTGGTAGCAGCAGGGTGTTACCCCTCCTTTGGAGACTGTGGGCACCGTGCAGACCACATGACCCGCAGAAGACAGGGCAGTGGGCATACAGAAGAGGTGCTGCACTGTGTGTGCACCAAAGAGGCCTGTTAGCCAAGACAGAATCCAGCCCAGGACCTGGGCCTCAGGGCGGGGGGTGCAGGAGAGCAAGAGCCCTTCCGGGGAACGGAAGACGCAGGTGGGCATCCAGGGAGGAGCCGCGGAGTCGCTCTCGCAGGCTGGGTGCTCGGTCACCACAGCGGAGCTTAAGGTTCTGTCCTGTGAAGCCAAGTGGACGCCACCCGTTTGCACCACCACTTTGTGAGGCCACGGATCTGGAAGCTTCTCTTCTGTGAGTGGCCAGGACCAGCAGGCCTCCCTGAGCCTGCAGGTCACCCAAGCAAGCTGCGACCTGGATGGACGTCCTGTGCACACGGACCTCGCTGTCCTCTGAGGGCCTAGGGTGCACCCTGAGAGGTGTCTGCTGGGCTGTCAGCTCTGAAGGCTCGGTGGAGCTCACCGGTGCCATCCCAGTGCCCAGCCTGGGCAGGGCAAGATGGCGCTCACCTTGCATCCGTGACACGCAGCCCATTGTGCTCCTTCTGCCAGCTCGGGACACCGTGTGGTCAGCCTGAGATGAGGTGGGCCTGGCTGCCGAGGGACTCAACTAGTTCTTTCCATCTTGTCCCTGTGCCCGGGACTACTCCGGGGCTCAGGGTTCACCTTGGTGACATAACTCCTCCCAAATGTGCAAAAGACTCAGTCTTCACCAAGTAACTTGGTGTCTACAACTAACTACCACCTTGGGTAGCTTGTTTTCTCTTCAAAGCAATAGGACTTTCTTCCAAAGTTAACCTAGTTAAAGTGGAACTGTTTGAACACAAATATTAAAAGACAAAATGTAGTATTTTCTGTTTACCAGTGATTTTTTTCTGACTTTTAACAGAATCAAGGCTTGTTTGAATTTCTGTCAGAGTTGGAATCTTTTTAACGATGTGTTTGAGGCGTAAGTTGAGATCCACCAAATGGCACAGGTGGCTAAGGTAAGACACCGAGGAGGGTGAGGGCAGAACTCAGTGGATAAAGTATCTGCTGCACAAGCTCCAAGATCACATTTCAATCCCTAACTCCTGTTGAAACACGAAGAACCACCAGGACATGCCCAGCGGCTCTCGTGAGATGCCCACAGCACACATATGCTCATTCATGCCCGAGATGCTCTGTCCTGATCCCTGGGTGGAAAATAAGTGTAAAAATGTCTTTCAAAAAATGGGAGCACCTCTGCCCAGGCTCTCAGTGTGTTTCCCACCCCCTCTCGAGTCATCCATCCGTTTGCAAAATCTGGAGATTCGGGGCGTCCCCAGCTGCGGTGGGGTCATGGGCTGGGACACTCCCTGCTTCCAATGACACTTTCCACAGGACGCTTCCGCGGCCGCCCGGGTCTTGTCTGCTTGGTTTGCGCTTCTCTGAAGTGTTCATGCTCAGACGCACGAGACACCTCGAGGCCTTGCTGCGGCTGCTGGCCGCTGGGTCCCTCCCACCTCAAGACCCCCAGCAGTTCCTACGGAGCACTAGCCGCAGCTGGGAGAGGAGGAGAGGACAAGGGGTGGGGTGGGAGCCCATGGACCCTCAGGAAATGAGCCTGTGACATGTGCCGGGCTGCTGCATTTCCCCGGCATCTGCACTTAGGGGCCGTGTGTACCGTCTGGGGTATGAGCCTCTCGACCCTCACTATGGCCTCCGGTACCGCTACAGGCCAGAGGAGGGACAACTGTGGTCCACAGACAAACGGGAAGGCACAGAGAGGGCCGAGGACCTGCAGACGCTGCGGCTGGTTGTGTCTTGCTTGAGGGGGATGATGGAGGAGCTGCCGCCCTCCTGCCAGCGCCCCAGCTGCTCCATGGGGTCCCCTGAGGGAGCCCACAGTACCAGGGGGCAGGAGCCATGAGTTGCCCACGGCCTGTGTGCAGCCTGACACTGTCTCCGCCCTGGCTCCACCCTGAGGACAGGGTCTCAGCAGGTAGGGGACCAGATGGCACCTGGCCCTTCCAGGAGCCACATGCTGTCTCCTTGAGCACTGCTCCCGGCTGGCCCAGGGACCCCATGTCTCCACTGCAGCAGAGCTCCAGGGAGCCCCCCAGGACCCTTCACAGACAGGCTGAGCCCAGAGTGCTGCTGAAAGCTTTATTTGGGGGGGGGTAGAGGTGGGTACAGAGGCCAGGGCAGGGGCGGTCCTGCAGGGAGGATGGGCCAGGACAGGGCGCAGGGAGGCCCAGCCCACTGTGTCAGCAGGTAGACTCAGCAGTGCAGACGTGGTCGACTGCAACAGAGGAGGAGAGATGAGGACCCTCCTGCGCCCCGTGGGCAGCGGTCGGGGCGGCGCAGGGATGAAGGTACCAGCTTCCCCTCTCCAGACTCTGGGAGGCCTGCCGTGACCCTCCACGGTGACCCCAGCACCCCCAGGAGCAGCCAGGGCTCTGAGCATCTGAGTGGACGTTGTGGTAGACAGGGCACAGGGAGGAGTGGACGTCCCTCTGTCCCGAATCACACTCAAGGCCTGAGGTGACTTCTGAGTGTACTGTCCACCCGGGATGGACGGGCCAGGACCAGAGCACGTGGACACCGTCCCCCAGAGCGCGGCTCCCCGGGCTTGTCCACGCCCACAGGGCTCACTTACCCTAGTCACTTCCAGAAACACACTTATCTGTGGAAACAAAGCAAAAGTCCCAGGGTGAGGACAGGCCTGTGGGGGGCCCGGACTCCATCCCACGCAGCGCAGGCCCTCCCACAAAGACTGGTCAGCACCCCCTGGTTCCTACAGCAGAAGGGGGAGCAGGGTGTGACAGACAGTCACAGGTGAACAGAGGGGGACAGGGCGGGCGGGGGTAGCGAGTGCTCTCACCTCTCTGCTCTGGCACGAAGATGTTCTCCTGCCGCAGCCCTTGAGCTGTGCGAATTGCTTAAATTCTTCCAGGGCCTGCTGGTTTTTCTCAGGGTTTCTCCCTGTGGGAGGGCTCAGGTGAGCGGGGGCTCTGCAGCGGGCAGAGGGCACGAGGACAGGAGCTCTGGCCAGCACAGGGCCTTCAGCCTGCGGCTGCCAGGGTAGGAGGGACGATGCCCAGCAGTGGGAGGGCAGCTCTGGGGTGGGGACACCCCAAGACCCTGAGCGACTCTGAAGCCCCACACTGCTCTGTCTTGCTGGGACCTTGGAAGGGATGCGGGGCAGCCTGAGGGAGCCCCGTCCTGAGGGCTGAGTGCTCTGAGGGTACATCGACCTCGGCCACAGCCAGCCGACCCCTTTCTCCATCAGATTCGCACACTGCCCGGTAGCGCCCTGTAGCACCACCACAGGCCGCCAAGTCCCCATGCAAGGTGGACGTGGTCACCACCTGTCCTTGGCTTCAGGAGTAAGAGATTTCGAACGGGACGGGGGTGACCGGGACCCTCACCCATGAGCTTTCCAATGCTGATCGACTTCCCCTTATGGCTGCATTCACAGTGGAAGATGTAGTGGTCCCTCGTCGCCAGCGGATGGACACGGACAACACTGTGCCCTTCAACTGCAAAGACACGTGGCTAGTGGCTCCCCTTGCCCAGAAAAACCACTGGAGAAACGTGCAGGCTACTTCTTCCAGCCCTGGCCCTGCTGTGCCCCCACGCCCGGCAGGACCCAGCAACCAGGAAGATGCTCAACACAGCAGGTCAGAGGCGCGAGGCCTGCTTTGCTTCAGGCCTGAACACCTGCACGGCCTCCCCCATGCTTGGCACTGGGCCTCATGATTGACAGCCGTCCTGTCAGGGGGCATGACACAGAGTGCCTGGGGTGGCTTGACCTTTGACCTAATGTGAAGTGCTGCGAACACAAAGCAGTTGGAAAGAGAGGCTGCCCAGCCTGGAAGCTGGGTGGGGACAGCCACACACCCACCAGGCACCACTCGCTTCCATCTCCCCACACAGGGGTGTGGCCCCTGGGACTCACAGGCGATGTATTTCCCAGGCTCCTCTGTTTTCTTCATCACCACTTTCTTCTCATGGCACTGACCCTTATACCTGTAAGACAGACGTCCGGGGGCTGCCCTGAGGACCCACCTCTGAGCCCTGCCCAGCTCCCTGGGTGCCTCAGCCTTGGACATGTCGTCCCGACCCCACGTCATACATGGCCCGGCCTTAGGATGCTGCCTGGGGCTGTGTCCTCCCAGGCAGGGGAGCTTTGTTACGTGAAAGAGAGGACGGGGGTCAGGAGAGGAACCCACTGCAGACACCCACGGGGTCACTCACCAGCATCACGAGCTTAGCCTCCAGACTGCCATCTTCCAAGGCCGTCACCCTCACAGGAAACGCCATCTTGAATTCCTTCCCATGGGGGAGGCTCTCATTGGCCACAAAGGCCTTGGCATACCAGGTCCCGGAGAGCTGCAGGAGACAGAGCCCTGAGCACGGCTTCCCGACGCCCCCAGGCTGCGGCACACAGCGCTGCACCTGCACGGGGCTCCAGCGCCCTCCGCAGCCTCCCGGGGGGCAGCCCCACTCCACACCCCTGTGCTCACTGGACAGGGTCCAGCACTGGGTGACACGGCCCAGTGGAGGCAGAGCGTGGCTACCCCACCAGGACCCCAGCTCTGTGCCCTGAACCCCAGCAGGGTGGGTGCTCGCTCCTGAAGGTTCCCCCCATTTCAGTCAGCGCCCCAGGAGGCCCTGAGCCTCCTGCTAGAAGGGCATGGCCTGCTCTAGCCCGAGGTACAAGGGTGCAAGCCAGACTCGAAGGGCAGCTCCTGAACCCCGCCTGGGGCACATCCCTGGGCATCAAGCGGGGTCCTGCCTCGCTCCCCCTGCCCAGCGCCCCTGCCCGCCTCACGTCATCCTCCTCCGGCGGGACATCCTGGGCCTGCAGCACGGCCAGCAGCCCGAGCAGCACGAGGGGCAGAAGCAGGGTCTTCATCTCCAGCTCGAGCGCCCAGCAAGACAGGTCTCTGGAGGTGAGCGAGGCTGCTCGGGCTGCGCACACGTGCCCTTTATTCCCCCATGGTGGGGCCGCTGCCCTTGGCACTGGCCTGGCCCCT
>JALPQD010000464.1:859726-947625 GCA_023101885.1 Typhlomys cinereus | reverse complement strand
GGCAGGAGGGCGGCAGCTCCTCCATCATCCCCCAAGCAAGACACAACCAGCCGCAGCGTCTGCAGGTCCTCGGCCCTCTCTGTGCCTTCCTGTTTGTCTGTGGACCACAGTTGTCCCTCCTCTGGCCTGTAGCGGTACCGGAGGCCATAGCGAGGGTCGAGAGGCTCATACCCCAGACGGTACACACAGCCCCTAAGTGCAGACGCCGGGGAAACGCAGCAGCCGGCACATGCCACAGGCTCATTTCCTGAGGGTCTGTGGGCTCAGTGACCCTGCAGCCCAGCTCCCACCCCACCCCTTGTCCTCTCCTCCTCCTCTCCAAGCTGCAGCTAGTGCTCCGTAGGAACTGCTGGGGGTCTTGAGGTGGGAGGGACCCAGCGGCCAGCAGCCGCAGCAAGGCCTCGAGGTGTCTCGTGCGTCTGAGCATGAACACTTCAGAGAAGCGCAAACCAAGCAGACAAGACCCGGGGCGGCCGCGGAAGCGCCCTGTGGAAAGTGTCATTGGAAGCAGGGAGTGTCCCAGCCCCATGACCCCACCGCAGCTGGGGACGCCCCGAATCTCCAGATTTTGCAAACGGATGGATGGGCACTCGAGAGGGGTGGGAAACACACTGAGAGCCTGGGAGAGGTGCTCCCATTTTTGAAAGACATTTTTACACTTATTTTCCACCCAGGGATCAGGACAGAGCATCTCGGGCATGAATGAGCATATGTGTGCTGTGGGCATCTCACGAGAGCCGCTGGGCATGTCCTGGTGGTTCTTCGTGTTTCAACAGGAGTTAGGGATTGAAATGTGATCTTGGAGCTTGTGCAGCAGATACTTTATCCACTGAGTTCTGCCCTCACCCTCCTCGGTGTCTTACCTTAGCCACCTGTGCCATTTGGTGGATCTCAACTTACGCCTCAAACACATCGTTAAAAAGATTCCAACTCTGACAGAAATTCAAACAAGCCTTGATTCTGTTAAAAGTCAGAAAAAAATCACTGGTAAACAGAAAATACTGCATTTTGTCTTTTAATATTTGTGTTAAAACAGCTCCACTTTAACTAGGTTAACTTTGGAAGAAAGTCCTATTGCTTTGAAGAGAAAACAAGCTACCCAAGGTGGTAGTTAGTTGTAGACACCAAGTTACTTGGTGAAGACTGAGCCTTTTGCACATTTGGGAGGAGTTATGTCACCAAGGTGAACCCTGAGCCCCGCAGTAGACCCCGGGCACAGGGACAAGATGGAAAGAACTAGTTGAGTCCCTCGGCAGCCAGGCCCAGCTCATCTCAGCTGACCACATGGTGTCCCGAGCTGGCAGAAGGAGCACAATGGGCTGCGTGTCACGGATGCAAGGTGAGCGCCATCTTGCCCTGCCCAGGCTGGGCACTGGGATGGCACCGGTGAGCTCCACCGAGCCTTCAGGAGCTGAGAGCCCAGCAGACACCTCTCAGGGTGCACCCTAGGCCCTCAGAGGACAGCGAGGTCCATGTCCACAGGACGTCCATCCAGGTCGCAGCTTGCTTGGCTGTCCTGCAGGGTCCGGGAGGCCTGCTGGTCCTGGCCACTCACAAGAGAAGCTTCCAGATCCGTGGCCTCACAAGGGGCGGTGCAAACGGGTGGCGTCCACTTGGCTTCACGGAGGACAGAACCTTAAGCTCCGCTGTGGTGACCGAGACACCCAGCCTGCGAGAGCGACTCCGCGGCTCCTCCCTGGATGCCCACCTGCGTCTTCCCGTTCCCCGGAAGGGCTCTTGCTCTCCTTCACCCCGCCCTGAGGCCCAGGTCCTGGGCTGGATTCTGTCTTGCTAACAGGCCTCTTTGGTGCCACACAGTGCAGCACCTCTTCTGTATGCCCACTGCCCTGTCTTCTGCAGGTCATGTGGTCTGCACGGTGCCCACAGTCTCCAAAGGAGGGGTACACCCTGCTGCTACCAGCTGTCCAGCTAAGCAACCCCCCCCAATCCCCCTGAAGGACTCAGCAGCTGGGGCCCGTGCTCTTGGAATGGGGTCCAGCTTCTGCTGGGGGTCCTCATCTTGTACCACTGGCACTTTTCAGGAGACAAAAAGCTAGTCTTGCTGACGGTGTCCAGTGGGACCGGGGCAAGACTGTCTGGCACCACGGGACAGTGCCACTGACTCTCAGCCCCACAGCCATCCCAGCGTGGACAGCCAGGGTCACAGGACAGGGATGGCTGCCGTGAGTCCACCGGCCCCGCATCCTGCAGCCAAGACGCCTTCTGCTGCGCCCTAATCCAACCATTCTGGTGGATAAGGTCCCAGGATGGCAGAACATTGTTCTATGGAAACAATTTCTAGGAAAAGGACATGGCATTAAAATACGGGAACTGTCAGGCCTTGGTGTATCTCTGCCCAGTTGGGGACCTGAAGCCTGCTCCCTGGGAATATTACAGTAACGTCATGGGCAGGTGCTAGATGTCCTCCCTAGATAATTTAAGTTTTGTCTCTGGCAGGAGGAATTCTTCTGGAATTGGGTGTGCCTTTTACCTGTCCTTAGGTTTAGAGAAAAAGTTTGCTTTTAACTTTAAATCAAATTGTAAATAGAGATTTCATGAATAGTCACTTACAATAAGTAGACTTGTTAGCCAGAATGTGTGCACTGATTTTAAGGAAATTAGAGAATAACTTCTAGAGTCTTAAAACATAGGTGGGTAAAATTACCACCTATGAACTAACTCAGAAATTCCAGAAGTATATGACTGTGCTATCTGTTCAGTAGAACTTTAAAAGAAACTGTGATACCCTCTTACCCTGTTTGAAGACCAAGGAAGAGACCATCATGCCAGAAAGTCTAGACGCCAAGACTGTCCCCTGCAGATGGTATTTGCAATCCAAACTGGGAGAATCCATGTCAGTAGCAAAGGGGGCTGTGTCTTTCCCTTCCCCAAACAGCACTCTTATGGGAAATCACAGACATGCACCATCTGAGTGCACTCCCACCAATGATTGCCTCCGCCCTGAAAGAGACACCCTTGGCGAAATGGGGCCCGACAGTATGGACCCCAGGTTTGGAGAATGCATGGTTCACGGATGGCTCATCAACTACTGATGGCTATATACGTTTGGCATTCCTCAAAGGAAGACATAAGCAACCTTACTATTAAAGGAGCTCAGTCCTCCACTGTGCATTTTAAAAATGTAGTCTCTGTTAAGACAATGTGGGCTCAGTCCCATGGCTATCTGGTGAAGCAATATAGATTAGATAGAATTGAAAAAACTGGGAGAATAGAATCTGTGTCTTTTCCCTCAAACAATGGGTTAACTACTTAGAAAAAAAAAGTTGTTTATTCTCACTGAGCATAGGAGACTGGGAGGGTCTGTGTTTGTTTTCCTCTGTTTGCAGGTGCAGGGACACATTCTTTGCCCTAAAATTTTTTACTATAAAGCTGTCACTAAGTTTCAATAAAATGGGTTCAGAATTGACTGGGCCAAAACGGAGTTGCGTGTGTTTTGTTGCTGGGGAGCCCTGGTCCTGGGGAGCCCTGGTCTTGAGGCCGCGATGCTGGTCTGCGGCAGCCTTCGTTCCTTGTCAGACTCAGGAGCCACGAAAGCTGTCTCTGGCCATGCTGACTGGTTCCCGAACCCGTGTCCCTCGCTCCGTCCCTCAGTTCTCCCTTCTTCAATCCCTTTCGGGTGGGATTTCTCAAGCCTTGAAAAGGCCCTCGTCCTGTGCCCACTCCGTCTCTCACTGCCCTCGGGGTGACGGGCAGCCACAGCCCATGGCCTCACACCAGGAGCCTGTTGCTAGTTGTTTGGCAAACCACACCCATGAGAAGTGGAGAACACTGGGAAATGCACTGGACGATGGGGACCCCTGAGTCCCGCAGTCAGAAGGGACGTTGCGCAGCAGGGTATGGGAAAGTGAGGCCCTCACAGGCGGCCTGCAGAACCCCAATTTCCCACTGAAGGTACTCACGCAGCTGAGAGGAGACGGGGTTCATGTGTCCCTGAGGGGGAGACAGGGTTGGTCCAGCTTCTCAACATCATTTCCTACAAACCGCAGGGGGATGACTCTAATCAGTGCTCCAGGAAGGAGACAGCAAGAAACAGACCGAGACAGGAAGGAGGGAAGAGGGAAAGAGGAAGGAGGGAAGAAAGAAAGGAAAGGAGGGAAGGAGAGAAAGGAGGGAACCAGCACTTGGCCAGAACCAGAGCAATGGAGCGAAGCGAGGAAGAGCAGGGTTGTTGTGGTGAAACTCTGAGAGGAACCAGATGCGGACAGATGAAACACGGCACAACGGAAGGTGCAGAAAGGGCAGCCTGAGGCGCAAATGCAAAGACAGATGCCGCAAGGCGCTTCCACCCTGCACCTGGCAACCTATGTGGCAGATTAGCGAACTCCAGAAGGGGTGTCCGTGGAGTCTTCCTAGCAACTGCCCATGTCCCACCCACCCTGAGGGGGTGGGTTAGGGAGCCCACTGAGAGGAGACTGAAGATGTCTGTGAACCTGATCAGTATTGGACACTCACGGGGCTTCATGTGGGGAAGGGGAGAGAGCGGGAAGAGAGGACAGAAGAAATACGTGGTTCCCGTGCTGGTCACGTGACCTTGACTGATGTTGACGATAAGACTGGAGTCTTATGAGTACTGGCTGCCCACAGCCCCTATCACCTACATCCATCTGTCCACCCATCTGTCCATCTGCCCTCCCATTTGTCCATCTGCCCTATGAATCCATCCACCCACCCACCCACCCACCACCACCCACCCACCCACCCACCACCCACCCCCCCCCCCCACCCACCCACCCTCCCACCCACCCACCCACCCACCCACCCATCCAACCCACCCCCCACCCATCCACCACCCACCCATCAACCATCCCGCCCACCCACCGTCCATACCATCCATCCATCCATCCATCTCCATCCATTAATCCATCCAACCCACCCATCCATCCATCCCATCACACCCATCCATCCACCCATCCATTCATCCAACCATTCATCCACCCATCCATCCACCCATCCATCCACCCATCTATCCATCCATCCATCCATCCAACCATCCATTCATCCATCCATTCATCCATCCATTCATCCAACCATTCATCCACCCATCCATCCACCCATTCATCCACCCATCCATCCACCCATCCATCCACCCATCCATCCACCCATCTATCCATCCATCCATCCATCCAACCATCAATCCACACATCCATCCAGCCAGCCAGCCAACCAGCCGTCCATCCATCCATCTACCCATCCATCCATCCATCCATCCATCCAGCCAGCCAGCCAGCCAGCCATTATCCTGCCATCCATGTTCCTATCTTTCTAGCCTGCTATACATCCATCTTCACATCCATTCACTCTCCTATCTACCCACCTCGCCATCTATTGATCCATCCATCCATCCTCATGACAATCATCCTTCTGTCCCTCTTTCCATTCATCCTTCCTTCTCCCACTCACCCATCCACCCACTAAATGATTGAGCCGCATAGACTGTGGTTACTCTATGTGACCAGACCTGCACTTTTCTTTTGCTACTGAAATCTTGTGCTGTTTACCATTACTGTTTTTAAAGGGCCTTAAAAATGCAATGATCCTTCCAAAAGCCACTCAGACCTCTGAGGTTGCAGAAAGACAATGTGCCTTGCGTGGGAAACTACAAATGTCTGTGTCCAGGAGAGTTACTGCTGGGCACTAGTTGGTGACACTCCTCTGCCAGGCAGATGTCAGCAAAGAAACAAGAGAAGGGTCTGACTGACCCTAACCTGCACCTGACCTAAGCACATGCCCTCCTGCCCACAGGCTCCCACCTTCTGTGCCGAGACCTCCACCTTCAGCCGTTTCTTTGTCCTGCAGACTCTGTTTGGACCTAGTGACAAAGCAACAGGCTCTAGAACTGAAGCCAGCAGGAGCCCACCCATGGTCAGCGGGTGTGCTGCCCTCCCACCCGAGGTCCCCCGTGTGCTGCCCTCCCACCCGAGGTCCCCCAGTGTGCTGCCCTCCTACCCGAGGTCCCCTGTGTGCTGCCCTCCCACCCGTGGTCCCCCGTGTGCTGCCCACCTCGCCCCCTGGGCTGCTTATCCCACCTGGGCTCCCCTGGGGCAGCAGCACCCCCTCTCTACTCAGAGGTTCCAACTGGAGGTTTCTCCGCATCACCTCAACCTTTGGCATGGACCTCGTGAGCAGACAGGGATAATTTGTGTAATTAGTGTCTGAATGCCCTTTCAACTTCTGAGGGCCTGTCAGAGGGAGAATGTTATCGCAGCAGGAAGTGCGCTCAGAATGCAGGGCTGCCAGCAGGACTCCCGGGCTCCTGCCCTCCACACTCGGCCTGTTGCTGACACAAGTGAAGCCCCCGAATCTCCCTGTCTCCCACAGACCTCCAACTCAAGCATAGCACCGCTATTCAGACACTTTCCCTGGTATCTAATGGATCCTACAACTATGGGGGTGATGAGATGTGTGAGCATGCATGTGGGCGTTCATGAGGATGCTCATGTGTGCATGTGTGGCTGTGTTGCTGCATGTGTTCATGTCTGGGCCTTTTTACAGGATCCTATGTGAATGCAAATATTTCATTACCCTAACCCTAACCCTAACCCTGACCCTAACTCTAACCCTAACCCTAACTCTAACCCTGTCCCTATAATCCTAATCCTAATGCTATAACACCAGCCCTAAACCTAATCTTTAAACCTAACCCTAACCCTAACTCTAACCACTAACCTAACCCTAACCTCAATCCTAACTTCTGACCTAAAGGTCTAATCCTAACCCATGGGAAAGAATTCCACTCCTATTAGGTGTGACCCTATGTCTGGAAGACAGTGGATTCAGGGAGCAGTGACAGTGGGGGGATGCAGTGAGCTGGACTTGGGGAGCAGCTATGAATATACCCGGAACTGGGTCCCGAGAACCTTGCTGTGTTGTCTCCTCAGAGTGCAGCTTGAGGCGGTCCTTCAAAGATGGAAAGTACCCGCGCCCCAGAGTCTGGGCCTCGGCTGTGGAGGCCAGGGAGAGGGGCACGTGAGCCCCGCCTGCAGACTTTCCCAGGTGCCCTTCCGACCCACACCCCTGATCCAGTCTCGGGTTCCGGGCACTAGGCTTCCTGTTCCTCCCTCAAGCTGGGGTCTCCTGGGGATCTTTCCTCCAGAGACCCTCTCATTGATGGGCAGGGGGCTGGCACGAGCTGACTGACCTTGTGTTGGCGAGCCATGTGAACTCGCAGTTGTGGGGAAGACGCCAGTGTGTGGCCCGTCCAGCGCTGAGATGGCGGGAGGGGGGGACATCTCTCCCACCTGGTCCTCACTGTCTATCACAAGGGCCTTCGGGGCCCGTGTCCCTCAAATCTGGAAGAGGTGTTTCCCCTGAAGCTGACACTAACCCGGCGTCCCTGCGGCGTGAGCCTCACCTGCCCAGCGCCACCCACGTCTCCAAAGTCACCACCACGTGGGGGCCTCAGACAATGACAACCTGCTCACTCAAGGCCACCAGAGCCCTTTCTCTAGAACATTCTCTCTGCTCCGGCCCCTGTGCCCACCAGGACTGAGAACACCACCGGAGGTTCCTTGGCTCCACAACTTCCTACTCTCTCGGGCACAGGTCGAGGCGTGGAGGGTCAGGCTGGGGTCCTGCCACGCGTGGAGAGGCCACTCGGAGAGCAGCCAGCCAGTTGGGTTCATGCAGGCAGACGGGCAGGTCACACGTCCCTCCTGTTCCTCCCACAGCTACCTTCACGTCTGTGCTGATTCGGGAACTGCAGGAGCCAGGCAAGGGTGGCGGGGAGTTGGGATTGGGAGAGAAAGGGGTTCAGCCTGCTCAGCCCTGTTCTCCTTGGGGGCCACTTCCCTTGGTATCATTTAGGGCCTGGGTTTCTGACAAGATTCACCGTCGTGATTGGGGACGTCCCACACCCCTAGACATGACACTCTGCTAAAGTCTGTTCTGTCTTCTCTTCCGCACGGCGCAGACAGGTCTGCCTGAGGCTGTAACAAACGTCTCCTTAACCCAGGAATTAAACCACCGACGTCTCCACCATGGCAGCCCGACGCCTGCTCTGATGTCCAGGGCAGACCTGTGCTCCCAAGGCTCTGGGCCGGGAGCTCGCCGGTGGCCACAGCTCGTCACACTCCTCAGGTCACTGATGGCCACAGCTCGTCACACTCCTGGGCCCGTGGCTGCCTCACTTGTACAACACACACACACACAAATTCATACAAATAAATATACTCACCAACGCCCACGCGCACACACACAAATATATACATACGCAAATACACACACTCACACACATATACACACTCACACACATGCACACAAATATGCACACACAAAAATATACACAGACACATGCACGCACACGTACGTTTACACAGAAATACATACACAAATATACACACAGACACACACAAATACACACACACAAATGCACACACACAGGCACACACACCATCACACACAGATACACATATAAATACAACAACACACAAATATGCACACAAATACACACATGCACACACAAATGCACACACAAACACACACAAATGCACCCACAAATGCACACACAAGCACACATACACTATATATGCACGCATGTGTCCTACACACACAGCTGGACAACACCATAATTGACTAAAAACAACACATGCACACACATATATGCACACATATGAAACACAGAATATTTATATAGGCAATGCACACATACAACACACACACACGCACACAACATATATAGGCACATGCTCTGCACATACTGGTGAAAAAATCGACAAAGGACCATTTATACAGTCACACACATGTGCGTATACATTATACAGATGTTGACATAACACACATATGCACATGTCCTGAGCAAACAGGCATAGAACGACACAAACGATACCCATACAACACAGGCATACTCACACACACATGTAAATACAGACATATAAAAATATACATGCTTACCACACAAAAGCACATACAGACATATGCAACACACAAAATACACATACACATATACATATGCAACACACACAAATGTATATAGCACACAAGCATATACTATGCATCCACACCTACATACATACACACGCACACACACACACACACACACACACACACACGCACTCGTGGACACACACACCTCTGCTCACACACAAGCCCAGACAACTGCCCTCTGCAGTGAAGGGCTCAGCTCTCGCGGCTCTGACAGCAGGAGCCGCTATGACGTCATGAGCACCAGAGCAAGGGTAGATAGAGAGGGTGAGGACAGAAGCGGTGACTGGAGGTGCACTGTGGAGACCACCCGCAGGATCTGCCCCCAGCAAGCCATGGAGCCCACAGGGGAGCCCTCAGGCCTCACACGGGGTGGGGGAGTCTCTCCCTTTGCTCCACCATCTTCCAGTGGCGTCGGCTCCGGGGGTCCCAGCCTCCTGCCGACCTCTCTGAGCACCGGTCTTATTCAGATCTCCTGTGCGCCAGAGCGCCCAGCCCCGCCTGATACCAGGGCGTCTACCACCACTAGGGGACCATAGCTAATTGCAGGAGTGGGAGAATTCGTCCACTGCACACGGGAAAGGAGGGAGTGGAAGCGCCTGCAGAGGGGAGGTGCCTGTGAGCAGCACCCCGCTGCCAGTCATCCAGCAGCAAGTGTGTCTTTGCTCTGCACGGGACGCTGAGGTCATGAGCGCCTGCTGTCCCCACCTGCCTCAGGACTGGGGGACACGCTGCGGTGTGGCAAGTGCGTGGACAATGACTGAGCCCAGAGGACAAGGGGTGAGTTCAGCGAATGCCAGGGCGCAGGGCCATATCTCTCTGGTGAGGAGACGACATGTTCATTAGCCCTGGTCCCAAAGAGCACGGGCCCCGCCCTCCCGCGGCCTGGCTGGTGGCCTCCTGCTCACAGCACCTCCCAGGCTGGGTCCTGCCAGCACCTCAGCAGGAGCCCAGGGCCTGTCAGACTCGTGGCTGCTGCCCACGCACACCTGGCCGTCCAGGATTGGGACGGGGGCCACGAAGATGCCCCTGTGGGGCCAGCACCTGTCCCAGAGCCCGGGCCAGCGGGGTCTCAGGCAGGACACTGAGGTCCAGGAATTGCAGGGTGGGGAGGAAGGGGCAGAGTTCCCCCTGGGGAGGGAGCTGGGCTGAGGGGGCAGGGAGGGCAGCCAGGCAGCTCAGCCCTGCTGTGGACAAGGCGACAGTCGGCTCCTGATGTCTCTTGCATCCCTCACACAAAGGGAATGGACGCTGGCCGCATTGGAGTGGGGTGGACTGTCAAAGCTGATGGGGGAGCGAAGGGCCTGGGAAGTCGGGGAATCTGGGGGGAATCAGCCACCCTTGCACAAGGAGGTTCAGAGCCGGCTGTGGTGACCCTGGTTCTCCGTCCCTCTCCAGGGCCCACGTGGCACGCGTGGGGCACACACACGGCCTGAGTTGAGCCAGGGCAGCCTGGGGTCCACACACATCCTCTAGCAGGTGGCCGATGACCAGCACATGGGGCATCCCAGGCCCCTGGGGGATGAGAGCCCTGAGCTCATGGCAGGGAAACCCCTCGCTGCCTCCTTCAGGACAAACACCCATGATCCCTACGTGAGGCGGGAACTCTTCAAGCTGCCAACACGAAACTGAGACCCAGAGAGTCAGGTCCCCGTGCGGAGAGCATGCCATGGCCTGACGGTGTGGGACAGGCCAGGTCAGGAAAGGACCGAGAGCCCGAGAGAACGAAGTGTTCCGCAGGGGCTGACTAGCCTGGGCTGTGGAAAGACATGACTGGAGGAGTGAAGGTCTCCCCGTGTGGCCGGAGCCCCCCCAGATGGGACCCCTTGGAACAGAGCAGAGGTCTCAAACTGTCCTGCTGACACGAAGATCCAGGGTGGGCGTGACACAGGGCCCAGCAGTGCTGGGCTCTCGGGCAGGGGCCGCACTCTGGGACCCAGCACTGCTGGTGAGGCTCAGCCCCTCTCAGCCCGGGAGGCCAGAGGCTGTGCTCAGAGAGCATAAGGCGGGTCAGCCTGGGCGGCCAGAGGGCGGCGGCGGGGAGGGAGAGCAGGAAGCCGGATCCTTCCCCTGGCGCCAGTGCACACTGGGTGCCACCTGCATGGAGTCACTCATCCCACGGGGGTCCTTTGTGAGCGGCACCCTTGGGGGGCAGCGCTTGGGCAGCATGTCGTCAGTCCTGTGCGGGTGACACTGAAGTGACATTCATCAGGTCCCAACAATAACAACCTTGCACCTCATGGTGGACGTGGACTTGGCCAAGACGGAGGGACAGGAGGGGCCAGGCCAGTGCCAAGTAGGCAGCGGCCCCCCTTGGGGGGATATAAAGGGCACCGTGTGCGCAGCCCGAGCAGCCTCGCTCACCTCCAGAGACCTGTCTTGCTGGGCGCTCGAGCTGGAGATGAAGACCCTGCTTCTGCCCCTCGTGCTGCTCGGGCTGCTGGCCGTGCTGCAGGCCCAGGATGTCCCGCAGGAGGAGGATGATGTGAGGCGGGCAGGGGCGCTGGGCAGGGGGAGCGAGGCAGGACCCCGCTTGATGCCCAGGGATGTGCCCCCGGCGGGGTTCAGGAGCTGCCCTTCGAGTCTGGCTTGCACCCTTGTACCTCGGACTAGAGCAGGCCATGCCCTTCTAGCAGGAGGCTCAGGGCCTCCTGGGGCGCTGACTGAAATGGGGGAACCTTCAGGAGCGAGCACCCACCCTGCTGGGGTTCAGGGCACAGAGCTGGGGTCCTGGTGGGGTAGCCATGCTCTGCCTCCACTGGGCCGTGTCACCCAGTGCTGGACCCTGTCCAGTGAGCACAGGGGTGTGGAGTGGGTCGCCCCCCGGGGAGGCTGCGGAGGGCGCTGGAGCCCCGTGCAGGTGCAGCGCTGTGTGCCGCAGCCTGGGGGCGTCGGGCAGCCGTGCTCAGGGTTCTGTCTCCCGCAGTTCTCAGGGACCTGGTACGCCAAGGCCTTTGTGGCCAATGAGAGCGTCCCTCATGGGAAGGGCCCGAAGGAAACGTTCCCTGTGAAGGTGACCGCCCTGGAAGAGGGGGACTTGGAAGTAACAATCACATTCCGGTGAGTGAGCCCACCATGGGTTTCTGCAGTGGGTTCCTCTCCTGACCCCCGTCCTCTCTTTCACGTAACAAAGCTCCCCTGCCTGGGAGGACACAGCCCCAGGCAGCATCCTAAGGCCGGGCCATGTGTGACGTGGGGTCGGGACGACATGTCCAAGGCTGAGGCACCCAGGGAGCTGGGCAGGGCTCAGAGGTGGGTCCTCAGGGCATCCCCCGGTCACTGTTTCACAGGAAGAAGGGTCAGTGCCATGAGAGGAAAGTGGTGATGAAGAAAACAGAGGAGCCTGGGAAATACACCGCCTGTGAGTCCCTCCCATCGCGCCTCCTGGGGAAGGTTCCTGAGGGGTGTGTTGCTCCGGGCTTCTCTCTCAAGGTGGGCTGCCCTTCTTCTGTCCAGATACCTTCCACCGTGGCACCTCACATCAGGTCACGGCTCCCCGGACTTCTGGGTCACGCTCTCCACAGTAGGGCGCTGTGGACCTTGGGATCAAAGCCCAGCATGGGGGAGGCAGGGCAGGTGCTGTGTCCTGGGGTCACACAGCCCTCACGTCCTGTGCCATGTGTTGGACACCTGCCTGGGCGATGTCTCCTGCCTGCGTGTGGGCATCGGCAAGGCCAGGGCTGGATGGGGGCCTGGCAGTCCTTTCCGAACGGTTCCTTCATGTGCTCTCCACCGGTTTAAGTGGAGCCACTGTTCACAGGCCACTTGTCTTTGCAGTTGGAGGGAAGACAGTTATCCAAGTCTATGCCATACCGGTGAAGAATCACTACATCTTCCAGTGTGAAAGCAACCATAAGGGGAAGTCATTCAGCAAGGCTAAACTCATAGGTGAGGGTCCCGGTCAACCCGCGTCCCGTCCGCAATCTCTTACTCCTGAAGCCAAGGACAGGCGGTGACCACGTCCACCTTGCATGGGGATTTGGCCGCCTGTGGTGGTGCTACAGGGCGCTGCCCGGGCAGTGTGTGAATCTGATGGAGAAAGGGGTCGGCTGGCTGTGGCCGAGGTCGATGTACCCTCAGAGCACTCAGCCCTCAGGACGGGGCTTCCAGGGTCCCAGCAAGACAGAGCAGTGTGGGGCTTCAGAGTCGCTCAGGGTCTTGGGGTGTCCCCACCCCAGAGCTGCCCTCCCACTGCTGGGCATCATCCCCTCCTACCCTGGCAGCCGCAGGCTGAAGGCCCTGTGCTGGCCAGTGCTCCTGTCCTCGTGCCCTCTGCCCGCTGCAGAGCCCCTGCTCACCTGAGCCCTCCCACAGGGAGAAACCCTGAGAAAAACCAGCAGGCCCTGGAAGAATTTAAGCAATTCGTGCAGCTCAAGGGACTGCGGCAGGAGAACATCTTCGTGCCAGAGCAGAGAGGTGACAGCACTCGCTGCCCCTGCCCGCCCTGTCCCCTCTGTGCTCACCTGTGACTGTCTGTCACCCTTGCTCCCCCTTCTGCTGTAGGAACCAGGGGGTGCTGACCACGTCTTTGTGGGAGGGTCTGCACTGCGGTGGGATGGAGTCTGGGCCCCCCACAGGCCTGTCCTCACCCCGGGGTTTTTGCTTTGCTTCCACAGATAAGTGTGTTTCTGGAAGTGACTAGGGTAAGTGAGCCCTGTGGGCGTGGACAAGCCCGGGGAGCCGCGCTCTGGGGGACAGTGTCCACGTGCTCTGGTCCTGGCCCGTCTATCCCGGGTGGACAGTTCACTCAGAAGTCACCTCAGGCCTTTAGTGTGATTCGGGACAGAGGGACGTCCACTCCTCCCTGTGCCCTGTCTACCACAACGTCCACTCTGATGCCTAGAGCCCTGGCTGGTCCTGGGGGTGCTGGGGTCACCGTGAAGGGTCACGGCAGGCCCCTCCCAGAGTCTGGGAGAGGAGGAAGCTGGTCCCTTCATCCCCTGCGCCGCCCCGACCGCTGCCCACGGGGCGCAGGAGGGTCCTCAATCTCCTCCTCCTGTTGCAGTCGACCACGTCTGCACCTGCTGAGTCTACCTGCTGCCACAGTGGGCTGGGCCTCCCTGCGCACCCTGTCCTGGCCCGTCCTCCCTGCAGGACCACCCCTGCCCTGGCCTCTGTACCCATCTCTACCCCCCCCAAATAAAGCTTTCAGCAGCACTCTGGGCTCAGCCTGTCTGTGAAGGGTCCTGGGCGGGCTCCCTGGAGCTCTGCTGCAGTGGAGACATGGGGTCCCTGGGCCAGCCGGGAGCAGTGCTCAAGGAGACAGCATGTGGCTGCTGGAAGGGCCAGGTGCCATCTGGTCCCCTACCTGCTGAGACCCTGTCCTCAGGGTGGAGCCAGGGCGGAGACAGTGTCAGGCTGCACACAGGCCATGGGCAACTCATGGCTCCTGCCCCCTGGTACTGTGGGCTCCCTCAGGGGACCCCATGGAGCAGCTGGGGCGCTGGCAGGAGGGCGGCAGCTCCTCCATCATCCCCCTCAAGCAAGACACAACCAGCCGCAGCGTCTGCAGGTCCTCGGCCCTCTCTGTGCCTTCCCGTTTGTCGATGGACTACAATTGTCCCTCCTCTGGCCTGTAGCGGTACCGGAGGCCATAGTGAGGGTCGAGAGGCTCATACCCCAGACGGTACACACGGCCCCTAAGTGCAGACGCCTGGGAAATGAAGTGGCCCGGCACACGTGCACAGGCTCCTCATTTCCTGAGGGTCCGTGGGCTCAGTGACCCTACAGCCCAGCTCCCACCCCACCCCTCGTCCTCTCCTCCTCCTCTCCCAACTGAACATGAACGCTTCAGAGAAGCTCGAACCAAGAAGACAAGACCCGGCGTGGCCACGGAAGTGTCCCGTGGAGAGTGTCGTTGGAAGCAGCGAGGTAGCCGTTCCCATGCTCCCCACAGGGGCTGCGGATTTTCCCTGAATCTCCAGATTTTGCAAACAGATGGTAGGGCATTCGAGAGGGGGTGGGACGCACACTGAGAGGCTGGGCGTCTCCAAGATAGGCTGTGAGTTGCTGAAAGATATTTTAACACTTATTTTCCACAGTGGTATAGAGAGCGAGTCTTAGTGCGTGGGTTAGAACACACGCCTGTGGTGTGTGCATCTCTGAAGGAGCCAGCAAGCAGGTCTTTGTTGCTATTGTTTGAGTGTGTGCGTCAGCACTGAAAGCAAGTCCTGAATTCAGCTTGCATAGCAGCTCTTCACGTGCCGTGTTCTTTCCCTGGCCCCTAGTGCTTATATTTAACCATATGTACCATTTGTTCATTAAAATGTTCCATGGCTGGAGATACAGCTCTGGGATAAAGCCTCTGCCTCAAAGTTAGAAGGACCTGAGTTAAGATTTTCAAATCCTACCTAAAAACACCTGCCAGATTTGGCTTTGGCCTGCCGAATCTGGGAAAACCCAGAGCAAATGTATGAGGAAGTCAAACCATCCAGGTTTATTCCAGAATTATTCACCCATGGACTTCCACAGGCATACTCTCTCAGGTGCCCTCTGGTACACACACACACACACACACACACACGCACACACACACACACACACACAAAGGTTTCAACTCAAACAAATTCAAAGTAGTTTAATTCTGTTAAAAGCTAGGGCAAAAAAAATGAGCAGCTAATCTCAAATATTAAATGTTTGTCTTTTAAAGATAGTATTTTTAAGATATCTACTTAAACTGAGTTGTCTTTTTAAAATATCTACTTAAACTGAGGTAGAAAATGTAAACTGTTGTTTCACTGGTAGGCATGAGTTGAAATGGAAAATTGCTGAAATCCCAGTCAGTCAAGTGCGGACATCTCAGAGATGCTGCCCCATCCCTGAGGTTTGGAGCTGCGGGGCCATCTTTAAGAGTCCGGGTCGTGGGCCCTCTGCGGCCAGCCTGCTGCCAATACTTGGCAACCTTTGCTTCTGCTGCAGAAAGTTGCCCTTCACTCCCTCCACCCTGCTGTAGTGTAAATGACAATACAGCTGAGCTCCATGCTGGAGTCCTTGGTGAGTGAATCAAACTCTTCTCTTGCAGTCTAGTTGGCGCCTGAGGAATTATTTCAGAATATCTCCCACAATGAAATGTTCTAGGAAAGTTCAATTGGTTCGAATACAAAACACATACAAACAGCATTCGGGTTCTGCCCAATTGTGCCAGTTGGTTTCAGATACCAACTTGGCGACTGACCATGGCGGACAGAGCCTTGGTCACATTTGCGAGGAGTCGTTTCATGAAGCTCAAGCCTGAACCCGGCCTGTTCCTCTGGCATCTGGACAAGGCGGAGAGCGCTGGCGCAGCGCTCTGGCAAGTGAGAAAAGGCGTGCCCCCCCCCCGCAGCCCATCCTCTGGGTGTGGCTCGGCCCGTTTTCTCACCTCCGAAGGTTGGTAGGAACTTTCCTGCCATCGAATGGGCTGTGACAGAGAATCTAAAGCCAGAATAAGCCCCTGCTTCCCTACTGGCTCCTGTGTGCATTCAGCAACGGGACTATGAAATCAAATACCAACCTGATTGCATAAAAATATCTTCTTATGAGATGGTTTATTCTTTGTAAGAGGCCAGGGAGACAGTTTGGCAGAGAGAATACTTGCCCAGCATCATGAAGATGCGAGTGTAAATCCAGAAAAGGTTCATATACAACAGCCGGGCATGGAGGTGAGCCTGTAACCTCGAGGTTGAAGACGTAGAGACAGGAGGATCCCGGGGCCCACTCACTGAGCTAGGGAATTTCAGGTCAGTGGAGAGGTCCTGTCTTAAAAATAACAAGGTACACAGCACACGATCCACTTTCTTTGCAGGCACTCCAAATCTACCACCTGGTGACATGCTTCAGCCGCACCAAACCAGTCCCATCTGGACATTGCTACCAGCTTCTGCAGGGAGGTCAAAACATAGCTTGGCCCACTGTTCTCGCTTTGCTGTGCAATCCTGGAAAACCCTGTTCTAGGCGTCCAAAACTTTCAAAATGCAAATGGCTTCAGCTTGGACTGTCACCGCATGAAGGAATCAGGGTTTCCACAATGCCAAATCTCCGCATGGTAGTATTCATTTCTTCCACCATCCAGTGCACCGTACTTTTCTTCAGTGAGTCCTTCCTCCAGCAGCTGTTTTTTGCTGTCGGCCCTTTCTTTAGCCAAAACTTCAAGGCTGCCAACATAGCTCTCCTCTACCAAGCAAACCAGTCCACCATTTTTAAATTCATTCTCACCAAAGTACACGTTCCTGTCATTGCAATCTAGACCCGAACAATCCACAACACTCTGAGTACCACTGTCTTCCAAACAGCTCAGTAAACTCTGCTCAAAGGGTTTTATAGCACACAGTCCCATTATTTGTAAACATTTCCATATTCCTCAAAAAAAGTTCAAAAGCCACAAATCTACAAAGCCAGATTTATCAGTAACACCCAGCCTCTCTGGTGCCAAGTACCCTAGCAATTACTCTGAGCCGCTGCTGATAAAATTTACAACCAAAAGTCTTATGGGAACAAGGGATTTTATTTTTCTTACAATGGTTGTTACAGCTCCTTGTCCAACTTGGCAGGAGACATGAAGGGCTGGGGGACAATGCTCTCTTGCCAGACCGGCATGTCTGGCCAAGTGTACAAACGGATGCCAACGTCCCCGGCCAGCTCCCTCCATCTTGGTCGCCTGCACAGGAACTGCCATGTGCGGGGTCTTCCCTGTCAGTCCATCTCCTGCAGGCCTGCTCAGGGTCTAATTCGACTACTAATTTCTCACAACTGTGCCAAAGCCCAGAGCCTCAGATGCCAGGTTGACACCTGTATCTAATTACGACAGAAGGACTGCGAAGCGCTGTCTTCTGAGCACGACAGGGCTGCTGCTCCTGAACTCACAATGCTGCGGTTACCTGTGCCGCAGACCAGAGTGGCGGCCTGAGACCAGGGCTCCCCCAGACCAGGTAGAGAACAGAACATACCTGAGTGAACCCAAACCCCTTTACTGAAACTTTTGTGACAGCTTTTATACAGAAAATTTAGGGGTAAAGAATGTTGCACCTATAAATAGACATATGATTTCCTAATCAGCAAAAATCACCTTCAGGGTGGACATTTTTTCAAGAACTTAACCCATTGCTTGAGGGTAAAGGCACTTAACAGAAACATTCTCCCAGTATTTCCAAACCTAACTAATCCATAATGCTTCACCGGATAGCCATGGGGCTGAGCCTACATAGTTGACATTTTATTTTATTTTTTTTTGAGGATTAAGGTAGAGTTTATTAGAAAAGAGAAAGGTTGGAACTCATGGACTCCAGACGTGGAGTGCCATGAGGAGCTAGGGCGCCTCCATGAGAAGGAGAAATAAAACAGAGCTCATGGCACTAGAGGGCCATGAGGGGCTAGATCGCCCCATAGTTGACATTTTAAACAGAGACTGCATTTTTAAAATATACAGAGGAGGATTGAGCTCCTTTTGATTTCAACAATTAACTATAGGAGTCCCCAACACCCCATAAGTCCCAGCGTGAGCTCTTGCTGATGTCCTGTCCAGGTTGATCCTCTCAGTCAGGCAGGTTGACATGGGCACCAGGCATGGCAGCAGGTTCTAGCTTGGGAAGTTGCATGCGGCTCATGCAGTCTCTGCAATCCAAGCTTGAACCACGCCTCTAGGGGGGCCATGGCTTGGATATTCAAGGCCATAAGCGCCTAGAGTGTGGTTCTGTTGATGGAGCACTACTGAGATATGCACTGAAGAAGACACTTAAGCAATATAATTATTAAAAGAATAATTCCTCCTATAATAGCATCCTTCTATTCCTTTATAGTAAGGTTGCTTATGTCTTCCTTTGAGGAATTCCAGAAGTATATTGCCATCAGTTAGATGACCCATCTGTGAACCACGCATTCTCCAAACCTGGGGTCCATACTGTCGGGCCCCATATCGCCAAGGGTGTCTCTTTTGGGGCGGAGGCAATCATTGGTGGGAGTGCACTCAAATGGTCCATCTCTGTGATTTCTCATAAGAGTGCTGTTTGGGATAGGAAAGACACGGCCCCCTTTGCTGCCGACATGGATTCTCCCAGTTTGGATTGCAAATACCATCTGCAGGGGACAGTCTTGGCGTCTAGACTTTCTGGCATGATGGTCTCTTCCTTGGCCTTCAACCAGGGTAAGAGGGTATCACAGTTTCTTTTAAAGTTCTAGTGAACTGATAGCAAGTCTTATACTTCTGGAATTTCTGAGTTAGTTCATAGGTGAGAATTTTACCCACCTATGTTTTAAGACTCTTGAAGTTATTCTTTAATTTCAGTGCACACATTCTGGCTAACAAGTCTACTTATTATGAGTGACTAGACATGAAATCTCTATTCAGAATTTGACTTAAAGTTAAAAAGCAGGCTTCTTCTCTAGATCAGAGGCAGGAAGCTACTCCCCCAAAAACCTAAGAGCAGGTAAAGGGCACTCCTAATTCCCAGAAGAATTCCTTCTGCCAGAGACACAACTTAAAGTACCTGAGGAATTCTTAGCACCTGTCCATGGGCGGTATTGTAACATTCTGAGAAATTCCTAGCACCTGCCCATGGGGTTACTGTGACCTTCCCATGGAACAAGCTTTAGGCCTGAACTGGGAAGAAACACCAAGGCCTGACAATTCCCATATTTTTCCTTATTTCACTAAAATAAAGCCATGTTCTTTTCCCAAAAGATGTTTCTTTGAATCCATCTTTTCCAAACTGAGACATATCCTACCAGATTGGTCGGATAAGGACACGGCACACCTGCATAAAATCCTGCCAGTCAGTCAACACTCCAGCATGGATGGGGGAGGGGCTCTTAAGGCCCCACCCCTAGTTGAGAGCTACTGCAAATTGACCACTAAGGGGAGAGGGAGATTCCTACCAGAGGGAGCCACTGGTAGGTTGCCTATACCCAGTGGAAAGTCCCACAGTCAGATGCAAGGATACATCACTAATTGAACTCAGTTAATTGTAAAAAAAAAAAAAAAGAAGGAAGTTGGAAGGAAGATTCGTTGGGGAGGAAGTAGGTGTGGCCAAAATGCATTGCATACATGCATAAAGTTTTCAAAGGTAAATAAACTATCTCTTAAAAAACTAGATCTTTCAAGTTGAACAGTTTTTAATGATAGGTTTTTCTGTGTTCGTGTCATGGTTAGGCACAGGTGTCAACTTGACTGTTGAGGGTTTGAGCTCTGGGCACAGTTGTAGAGAGTTGGTGGTTGAGTTAAGCCCAGAGCAAACCTGAAGGAGATTGTCTAGCTGCTGGGGAAGGCCCAGCCCATGGTGGGTGGGATTAGGCCCTGGATAAATCACAGAGAGCTGGTTGAGAGAGTTGGCATCCTTCTGTATACTTGGCCAGACATGCTGGTCTGGAAAGTAAGGATTGTCCATCTCTCAGCCGTTATGGTGGCCAGTTCCCTCGGCCCTGGTGTTGGTGCGTGCTCTCCTGTCAAGCTGGCTATGAACTGTAACTGGACTGTTGTAAGAAAGTACACTCAGGCTGGAGAGGTGGCTCAGGGGTTAAGCCTCTGCCTTGCAGGCAGAAGATCCTGAGTTCGGATCCTAGAACCCACGTATAGATGCCAGGCAGAAGCAGGGGTGGCCTGCGTTTCTGGTCCTGGTAGGGTGGAGCCTGTGAATCTCGGGGCAGAGTAAACAAGGTGGAGGTGGTCCATGGTGGTTCCCGAATTCGTCCGTGGTTCTACACACACACACATACACACAAGCACAATTGAATAATAAAAAAAATTTTTTTTAAAAAAAAGAAAGTAAACTCCTTGTTCCCTTAAGCTGTGTGATGGTCATTTATCAGCAACCATGCAGGCGACTGCAACAGTTCGTTTGAAGGGTCTCACACTATACTTCTTGATGGCTTGGAACTCATGGCGATCCTCCTGCCTCAGTCTCCCAAACACTGGAATTACAGGCACGTGACACCATACTCAGTTCTCTCTCTCTCTCTTCTTTTCTTCTCTCCTTGTTTTTGAAACAAGGTCTCATGTAGCCCAAGCTGGCCTCAAACTCAGCACATAACTGAGTGTGATCTTGAACACTTGATTCTTCTACCTCAACCTCCCAAGGACTGGGGCAACGGGCATGAACCACCACGCTTGGCTGATATTTTAAAATAACATTTAATTAGCATTTTAGTTCATATCTAAAAACTTGACACATAGTCTTTAGACGAATTGCATATGTCACTTTCAGATGCAACCATGGCTGCTTGTTAAAAACTCACCTGGGGTACAGAAAAGCAAAGACCTTTGTTTCCAAGAGAACAAGGAGGGGTTTTGTTTCATCGTTGGAAGTATGAAAGTCCATCCTCATTGTCAGCTTGAGTAGATGCAGAATCACCATGGAAACACGTCCCTGGAGCGGCTGTGTGGAAGTTTCCAGAGAGGTTTTGACTGAGACGGGCATGTGCCGGACTGGGGTTCTGACCGCGGAGCACCAGCTTCCACCTCTCTGTTTCTCCCACCAGGAGGGGCTGTACCCTCCAACATGAGCCCAGATAAACCTTTCCGCCTGGGCTGCTCTGCCAGGCATTGTGCCAGACTGGCCTGCGGGAGAAGGCGACACGCATACAGCTTCAAAACGAGCAGAGATTTCAGTGAGCTTGGTACTGAAATATGATGGACTGTTAATAAAGATCCACTCTACGGAAGCTCCTCTGAGCCCCTCCTTCCCCTGGGTCTGCGAGAAGAGCTGGCCGTGAAGAGACGCTCAGAGAATGAAAGGCCCGACCTAGGGCTGTGGTTTCCGCCCTCAGCAAACGTCACTTGTCGCGGGTCTCGGGGTCCACCCTGCTTGCTGCCCAGCCAACAGAGCAGGTGGCCATCCTTAGGTAGGACATTGTCAGAAAGGGCTCCCCTTCTTTTGGTTCAGCCAGACGCGTACCAATGTGTGGAACCCATATTTTGGGACTTCTGGTTCATTACTGGTTTTGATTGATGAGCCGTGGAACCCTCTGGCCAGAGTGTTAATAAATCGTTTTGTTTGTTTGTTTGTTTGTTTTGATGGGCATTTGCCTGTGGAGTTTCATTCCTGGCCGCCACCCGCGACACTACAATGTTGTCTGTGTCAGAAACGTGCTTGTGTAGCACTACGTTGAACAGTGTCTGAGCAGAATAATGTCTGGGTAATTATGACGCATGAACATTGCTTTGCTTGTAGCATGACGGTGTTTCCCATTATAAATGCAAACTCCGTTGATCTAAGGGACACAGTGCGAGTCTCCCAGTACCTTTCATTAACAATAATGGTTCATCTCAACAATTTTATAATACTTACATACATCAGATTAGACATTAAAATAACTAATATCCTAACACTCTTGTCTAACGAAATGTAATAGCAATGAATTGATACTGAACAACTTTATCATTTTACCAGCAAAACCACCCTCAGAACACAAACCAAATGTGCGCCATGTACACGGAGGGGCCACGCAGGTTTCCATGCCAGCGAAACGCCTCTGCGCCCCGCAAGCAGCAGCCTGGGAACCCACTCAAGTGTCTCCGCACAGGGTCTACACAATGTCATCTGTTTTATGGTTGCGTAGCAGGAAGCACTTTAGATGTTTTTGGAGCATCTCACAAAATTATATTTTAATGATTCAATCATCCTTTAAATACATTTTCTTTCCTTGGTAGGACTAACTACATACAGAGTAATAAAAAAGCTGATCCAGATCTGAATGGCGAAGAGGATTATGTGGGGAAGAAGGAATCAAAGGGGAAGGGGGAGGGGCATCAAAGGGGGAGGGGCATCAAAGAGGAAGGGGAAGGGGGAGGGGAATCAAAGGGGAAGGGGGAGGGGCATCAAAGGGGGAGGGGGGCATCAAAGGGGAGGGGCATCAAGGGGGAGGGGGAGGGGCATCAAAGGGAAGGGGGAGGGGAATCAAAGGGGAGGGGAAGGGGAATCAAAGGGGAAGGGGGAGGAGTGTCAGTCACCTTTTTACCATAAGGGAAGGCAGGTCTCTCGACTGAACCCAGAGCTTGGCCGTCAACTAGGCTAGCCAGCTTGTCCTGGACAGTCCCTGTCTTGAACCCTAGTCCTCGGATTCCACATGTGCCCTGCCCCTGAACACTCATCCATGTCCACATACAAGCCAACGCTGACACATATACTCCCCACACACATACGCACCAAAAATAAAATAGATAAAAAAGAAAATTCCAGAAATAACACCTCAACATTCTGTCATAGTTAAGCACAGGTGTCAACTCGACTGTTGAGGGTTGGAGCTCTGGGCACAGTTGTAGAGAGTTGGTGGTTGAGTTAAGCTCAGAGCAAACCTGAAGGACACTGTCTAGCTGATGGGGAAGATCCAGCCCATGGTGGGTGGGATTAGGCCCTGGATAAATCACAAAGAGCTGTTTGAGAGAGTGGGCATCCTTCTGTATACTTGGCCAGACATGCTGGTCTGGCAAGTAAGGATTGTCCATCTCTCAGCCGTTATGCAGTGATGGTGTGGCCAGTTCCCTCGGCCCTGGTGTTGGTGCATGCTCTCCCATCAAGCTGGACTAAGAACTGTAACCAGGAATCATAAGAGAATAAACCCTTGTTCCCTTAAGCCATTTGATGGTCATTTATCAGCAACCATGCAGGCGAACTGCAATACACTCTGTAGACAATAAGTCCTAATATATGTTCCACAAGCTCGAAACTTGAAAGTAGCCAGGCACAATGGGCCCCACTGCTGCAAGTATAATATTCTAGAAGAGAGAAATCTCTGGAAATAGAGCATAGACTGCAGCTTCTGAGTGGTCAGAGGGTGCACGGACGTTTCTCGGCATGGCGACCTAAAGAACATCAGCAAACACTGCTGGCCGTCACGTCAGCGGTGATTCTGCACCTGATGAATCTCAGTGCAACTAAAACTTACTGTTCTGGAGAACCACACTTGGTTGTGTTTAAGACAGACTTCCACATGAAGTCTTTCTGGAAGCACAGGTCCGCAGGGGAAAGTCAGCCTCCACCGGCATCGCGACAGGCACGGTTGCTGCCCGACTTGGGCAATGAGAGCTGTGCTTTCTAGCGAGGGCAGATCTCATGCCACCCATCACCACCTGGCTATGATGCAGTGTCAAGTAAGCAACGTAGTGTCCAGTGTCAGCAGTGGACATGGTGGCCATCCACACGTGCCGAACCTCTTTATAGAATAAATGATTTTCCAGTTACCTTATTAGAAAAGATGGATACAGAAAATTTTAAGATAGTGGAAGACATCTGCCTGAAAGTGTGTGCATGCATGTGTGCGTGCATGCGCATGTGAGTGTGTGTGTGTGCATGTGTGTGCGCATGCGTGTGTGTGCATGTATGTGCGTGTGCGCATGCGTGCATGGGTGTGCTCTATGTGCATGTGCGTGCGTGCGCGCGTGTGTGTGTTTTACATCAGCTAGAGTTCTGGTGCAGTGGGGACGGGCAGGATGTGTTCAGACAGATGCCAGTTCACCGTGCTGGAAGGCAGCAGGAGGTGCTAGTCTGTGCCCACAGGAGAATGTGCAGCAGGCGGAGAGGACCGCAGGCTAGAACCAGATACAATGTAACTGGCAAAGGCTCCACCTCCTGAGGCTTCCACAGCCTCAAAACAACACACTAAGTGTTCAAGACTGTGGGACACCTGGTCACACCTCAACTCTAACGTTCTTCCCATGGGGCACGTCAGACTTGAACACCAACATTCTTCCCATGCCCCGAAGCCCAAGCTATCTTATGATGCAAAATTCACTCATTCCAACTTCAAAAGTCACCATACTCTAAACAGTCCCCGCACTTGAAAAACTGTCTCTTCTGAGATGGAGGACAGGTCAGCTGAGAGCTCAGAGAAGAATGTCTCACGCTTCTGCCATCAGCACTCTGAGGAAACAGCCCTTTCTAAGGCAGGAATGGACGGCAGGACTCACGAGCCACAGCAAGGGTGAACCCAGTGGGGCAGGTAAACCCTGTGACTGCGTCTCTGACGGCTGAAGCGTGGGCTGGCGTCGTCCTGTCTCTCATCAGCCTCACTCACGCCCTGCTGCTGTCCTCAAGCAGACGTCCCACGCTCCTCCCCTCTCCTCAGTGTTTCGCGTCACCCTGCGGAGCCTCTTTGCAGGAACCCTGGCCGCTGCACACGGCTGGCTCAGATTTTCTACTGGAACCTTCACGCAACACCAGTGACCCTGTCCACATCCTGGCAGAGCCACTACCACCTGGAAGACACCATGCGACACTGCGGCTGTTTTTGCTGCAGACGACCTGGTGCTGTGGACGCGGGGGTCTCTGTGTCCTGGTGTCTGGCCTGGGGGTCTCTGTATCCTGGTCGTCTGACCTGGGGGTCTCTGTGTCCTGGTGTCTGGCCTGAGGTCTCTGTGTCCTGGTGTCTGGCCTGGGGGTCTCTGCGTCCTGGTGTCCGGCCTAAGGGGTCTCTGTGTCCTGGTGTCTGGCCTGGGGGGTCTCTGCGTCCTGGTGTCTGGCCTGGGGGTCTCTGTGTCCTGGTGTCTGGCCTGAGGGGTCTCTGCGTCCTGGTGTCCGGCCTAAGGGGTCTCTGTGTCCTGGTGTCTAGCCTGGAAGTCTCTGTGTCCTGGTGTCTAGCCTGGAAGTCTCTGTGTCCTGGTGTCTAGCCTGGAAGTCTCTGTGTCCTGGTGTCTGGCCTGAGGGGTCTCTGCGTCCTGGTGTCTGGCCTGGGGGTCTCTGTGTCCTGGTGTCTGGCTTGGGGAAAACATTTCCAAGCTCAGCACGGTTCCAGCAGGACATCCCTTCATTTTCTCATTTTAAATGAAAGTCTTTCACGCTGGGGCCTGGCTGGTCTTGAGGGGCCTTCCTGGGACACATCTTCCCTACTTGCCAGTGCAAAGCCTGGGCCGCTCTTGACTTCACTAATCTCTTGAACAATGAAGCCGTTTTGTGCACCTACCTGGTCCCCAGCGTTGCATGTACTCTCACCCCTGCGACATCTTCTGAATGACTTTTTGGGTCTGGACTCAACTATAAACCTAGCAACCAGCAGCACGCAGCAGCCATGCAGTGGTCTCACCATTCCGTTGCCTGCATTTTCCTCTGACGAGTTAGTCCAATGACTTTGGAATTGGCTTTACTCGAGTGTTCAGGACAGAAGAGCGGGCCCGGCAGCCTCAGGATGCGGCCTGGGGCCACGGGGCAGCTGGGTATCAGTCTCCTTAGGGAATGGTCTCCGCTGGCCTCAGTGTCTCCCCCGACCCTTCCATGACTGCTCCTAGCACAGCTGCTAGGAAGCCAGAACAGGCCCTGGACAGACAGGCTGAGGCCAGAGTGATCTCGAGGGCTTTGTGGGGCAGCGTGGCCATGAATCTGGCAGAAGGGAGGTTCAGGGGGAGAACAGTGAGAGGTCCCAACATCGTGTGGCGACAGGAAAGAATCAGAGGGTGAGAAGCAGCAGCGGCTGTCATGGGGGAGGGGCAGAGACACTGGGCGATTTCCATTCTTAGGGTTAGGTGCGGTTCTTCCCATGAAGCCATGAACCCGAGAATGGGCCTCTCCCACCCCACGCACGACCTATGAGTCGCTGAGTATCCAGGCAGGAACCACATTAGGAGACACAATGGTATTCGTCTTGGAATTACACCGCCCGGGTTGCCCACGCCGGCCTGGGTAGAAGGCAGGAAAGGAAGCGCACAGCCCCTGCGCACTGGACATGTGGAATAAAAGACGGAAATGTTTATGTCCTTGAGCCTGGTGGTCAGCCGTTTTCAGAGTTCTGAAAACAACAGGTGGCTAGAGACTGAAAAACACCTCCCCTCTCAAGGTCCCTGGGAGAGGGCCGGATGCCAAACCATCCAGACATCCAGACTCAGATATCAGACCAAAGTTGGTTCCAGGAATCTTCCCCCTTTCAAGGTCTCGAGAGATGTTTTCAGTACATGCAGATGTCACTTGAGCCCACTCACCCCCTCCCCAATTCCCTCTCAGGGTCTAGGATGTACAGCTATGGCTTTGTACTATTATTGTAACTAACACATGACGTAACCTCCCTGCGAGGAGGGTATAAAAAGTGTGTGCTTCTTGAACTTGGGGTCATCTCTCGCTCTAGCGTATGGGGCGACCCCAGCGCGCTGGAATAAAATCCTCTTGCTTTTGCATCGAACCTGCGGGGGTCCACTTCCTGGTGGCCTTTGGGCTTCGGCCCTTTAGGTCTAATAGACACAGCTCTTCCACACTGCCAAGGGCCACTTACCCTAGTCACGCTCAGAGACGCAGCTTTCTGGGGAAACGAAGAAAAACCCAGGGTGAGAGTGGATATGGATGAAAAGCCCATCACCCCACACCCCTCACACTGTCAGCAAACCGTCCCCGTAACCCCAAACAGAAACCGGACCCTGGTGTCCCTGTGAGGGGCCTAAAGGACGCTAGAGACACCAGGTTGACAGAGTGACAAGGGGCAACGAGGAAGACAGAGACATAAGAGACCCCAGGAGACGCAGAGAGAAACAGGGGGCTCCTGCAGACACAGCACTGACATAGAGACAGGGGAGACACGGCAGGCAGGGGCAGCGAGTGCTCTCACCTCTCTGCTCTGGCACGAAGATGTTCTCCTGCCGCAGCCCCTTGAGCTGTGCGAATTGCTTAAATTCTTCCAGGGCCTGCTGGTTTTTCTCAGGGTTTCTCCCTGTGGGAGGGCTCAGGTGAGCGGGGGCTCTGCAGCGGGCAGAGGGCACGAGGACAGGAGCTCTGGCCAGCACAGGGCCTTCAGCCTGCGGCTGCCAGGGTAGGAGGGGACGATGCCCAGCAGTGGGAGGGCAGCTCTGGGGTGGGGACACCCCAAGACCCTGAGCGACTCTGAAGCCCCACACTGCTCTGTCTTGCTGGGACCTTGGAAGGGATGTGGGGCAGCCTGAGGGAGCCCCGTCCTGAGGGCTGAGTGCTCTGAGGGTACATCGACCTCGGCCACAGCCAGCCGACCCCTTTCTCCATCAGATTCACACACTGCCCGGGCAGCGCCCTGTAGCACCACCACAGGCCGCCAAGTCCCCATGCAAGGTGGACGTGGTCACCACCTGTCCTTGGCTTCAGGAGTAAGAGAGCGTGGACGGGACGGGGGTGACCGGGACCCTCACCCATGAGCTTTCCAATGCTGATCGACTTCCCCTTATGGCTGCATTCACAGTGGAAGATGTAGTGGTCCCTCGTCGCCAGCGGATGGACACGGACAACACTGTGCCCTTCAACTGCAAAGACACGTGGCTAGTGGCTCCCCTTGCCCAGAAAAACCACTGGAGAAACGTGCAGGCTACTTCTTCCAGCCCTGGCCCTGCTGTGCCCCCACGCCCGCAACCAGGAAGATGCTCAACACAGCAGGTCAGAGGCGCGAGGCCTGCTTTGCTTCAGGCCTGAACACCTGCACGGCCTCCCCCATGCTTGGCACTGGGCCTCATGATTGACAGCCGTCCTGTCAGCGAGGGCATGACACAGAGTGCCTGGGGTGGCTCGACCTTTGACCTAATGTGAAGTGCTGCGAACACAAAGCAGTTGGAAAGAGAGGGCTGCCCAGCCTGGAAGCTGGGTGGGGACAGCCACACACCCACCAGGCACCACTCGCTTCCATCTCCCTACACAGGGGGTGTGGCCCCTGGGACTCACAGGGGGTGTATTTCCCAGGCTCCTCTGTTTTCTTCATCACCACTGTCTTCTCATGGCACTGACTTTTATACCTGTGAGACAGATGTCCGGGGGCTGCCCTGAGGACCCACCTCTGAGCCCTGCCCAGCTCCCTGGGTGCCTCAGCCTTGGACATGTCGTCCCGACCCCACGTCACACATGGCCCAGCCTTAGGATGCTGCCTGGGGCTGTGTCCTCCCAGGCAGGGGAGCTTTGTTACGTGAAAGAGAGGACGGGGGTCAGGAGAGGAACCCACTGCAGACACCCACGGCGGGCTCACTCACCGGAATGTGATTGTGACTTCCAAGTCCCCCTCTTCCAGGGCAGTCACCTTCACAGGGAACGTTTCCTTCGGGCCCGTCCCATGAGGGACGCTCTCATTGGCCACAAAGGCCTTGGCATACCAGGTCCCTGAGAGCTGCAGGAGACAGAGCCCTGAGCACGGCTGCCCGACGCCCCCAGGCTGCGGCACACAGCGCTGCACCTGCACGGGGCTCCAGCGCCCTCCGCAGCCTCCCGGGGGGCAGACCCACTCCACACCCCTGTGCTCACTGGACAGGGTCCAGCACTGGGTGACACGGCCCAGTGGAGGCAGAGCATGGCTACCCCACCAGGACCCCAGCTCTGTGCCCTGAACCCCAGCAGGGTGGGTGCTCGCTCCTGAAGGTTCCCCCCATTTCAGTCAGCGCCCCAGGAGGCCCTGAGCCTCCTGCTAGAAGGGCATGGCCTGCTCTAGCCCGGGGTACAAGGGTGCAAGCCAGACTCAAAGGGCAGCTCCTGAACCCCGCCTGGGGCACATCCCTGGGCATCAAGCGGGGTCCTGCCTCGCTCCCCCTGCTCAGCGCCCCTGCCCGCCTCACGTCATCCTCCTCCTGCGGGACATCCTGGGCCTGCAGCATGGCCAGCAGCCCGAGCAGCACGAGGGGCAGAAGCAGGGTCTTCATCTCCAGCTCGAGGGCCCAGCAAGACAGGTCTCTGGAGGTGAGCGAGGCTGCTCGGGCTGCGCACACGGTGCCCTTTATGTCCCCCCATGGGGGGCCGCTGCCTACTTGGCACTAGCCTGGCCCCTCCTGAACCTCCGTCTTGGCCAAGTCCACGTCCACCAAGAGGTGCAAGGCTGTTATTGTTGGGACCTGATGAATGTCACTTCAGCGTCACCCGCACAGGACTGACGACATGCTGCCCAAGCGCTGCCCCCCAAGGGTGCCACTCACAAAGGACCCCCGTGGGATGAGTGACTCCATGCAGGTGGCACCCAGTGTGCACTGGTGCAAGGGGAAGGACCAGGCTTCCTGCTCTCCCTCCCCGCTGCCGCCCTCTGGCCGCCCAGGCTGACCCGCCTTATGCTCTCTGAGCACAGCCTCTGGCCTCCCGGGCTGAGAGGGGCTGAGCCTCACCAGCAGTGCTGGGTCCCAGAGTGCGGCCCCTGCCCGAGAGCCCAGCACTGCTGGGCCCTGTGTCACGCCCACCCTGGACCTTCATGTCAGCAGGACAGCTTGAGACCTCTGCTCCCTTCCAAGGGGTCCCATCTGGGGGGGACCCGGCACATGGGGAGACCTTCACTCCTCCAGTCATGTCTTTCCACAGCCCAGGCCAGTCAGCCCCCTCGGAACACATCGTTCTCTCGGGCTGTCGTCCTTTCCTGACCTGGCCTGTCCCACACCGTCAGGCCATGGCATGCTCTCCGCACGGGGACCTGACTCTCTGGGTCTCAGTTTCGTGTTGTCAGCTTGAAGAGTTCCCGCCTCACGTAGGGATCATGGGTGTTTGTCCTGAAGGAGGCAGCGAGGGGTTTCCCTGCCATGAGCTCAGGGCTCTCATCCCCCAGGGGCCTGGGATGCCCCATGCGCTGGTCATCGGCCACCTGCTAGAGGATGTGTGTGGACCCCAGGCTGCCCTGGCTCAACTCAGGCCGTGTGTGTGCCCCCCGCGTGCCACGTGGGCCCTGGAGAGGGACGGAGAACCAGGGTCACCACAGCCGGCTCTGAACCTCCTTGTGCAAGGGTGGCTGATTCCCCCCAGATTCCCCGACTTCCCAGGCCCTTCGCTCCCCCATCAGCTTTGACAGTCCACCCCACTCCAATGCGACCAGCGTCCATTCCCTTTGTGTGAGGGATGCAAGAGACATCAGGAGCCGACTGTCGCCTTGTCCACAGCAGGGCTGAGCTGCCTGGCTGCCCTCCCTGCCCCCTCAGCCCAGCTCCCTCCCCAGGGGGAACTCTGCCCCTTCCTCCCCACCCTGCAGTTCCTGGGCCTCAGTGTCCTCCCTGAGACCCCGCTGGCCCGGGCTCTGGGACAGGTGCTGGCCCCACAGAGGCATCTTCGTGGCCCCCGTCCCAATCCTGGACGGCCAGGTGTGCGTGGGCAGCAGCCATGAGTCTGACAGGCCCTGGGCTCCTGCTGAGGTGCTGGCAGGACCCAGCCTGGGAGGTGCTGTGAGCAGGAGGCCACCAGCCAGGCCGCGGGAGGGCGGGGCCCGTGCTCTTTGGGACCAGGGCTAATGAACATGTCGTCTCCTCACCAGAGAGATATGGCCCTGAGCCCTGGCATTCGCTGAACTCACCCCTTGTCCTCTGGGCTCAGTCATTGTCCACGCACTTGCCACACCGCAGCGTGTCCCCCAGTCCTGAGGCAGGCGGGGACAGCAGGCGCTCATGACCTCAGCGTCCCGTGCAGAGCGAAGACACACTTGCTGCTGGATGACTGGCAGCGGGGTGCTGCTCACAGGCACCTCCCCTCTGCAGGCGCTTCCACCCCCTCCTCTCCCGTGTGCAGTGGACGAATTCTCCCACTCCTGCACTTAGCTCTGGTCCCCTAGTGGTGGTAGACGCCCTGGTATCAGGCGGGGCTGGGCGCCCTGGCGCACAGGAGTTCTGAATAAGACCTGTGCTCAGAGAGGTCGGCAGGAAGCTGGGACCCCCGGAGCCGACACCATTGGAAGATGGTGGAGCAAAGGGAGAGACTCCCCCACCCCGTGTGAGGCCTGAGGGCTCCCCTGTGGGCTCCATGGCTTGCTGGGGGCAGATCCTGCGGGTGGTCTCCACAGTGTAGCTCCAGTTACCGCTTCTGTCCTTACTCTCTCTATCTACCCTTGCTCTGGTGCTCATGACGTCATAGCGGCTCCTGCCTGTCAGAGCCGAGAGAGCTGAGTCCTTCGCTGCAGAGGGCAGTTGTCTGGGCTTGTGTGTGAGCAGAGGTGTGTGTGTCCATGCATGTGTGTGTGTGTTGTATGTGCTTGAGTATTATGTACATTTGTATGTCTGTGTTGTGTGTATGTTTATGCACTTGTGTGTGTGATATGTGTGTATATTACATATGTGTGTGTTTTCTTGCATGTGTGAATGTGCCTGTTTTGTATGTGTTTTATTTGTGGCTTTCTATACATGTGATTTCAGGGCTTGTGAAGTGGCCCCCAAGGAGAGCAGGGCTGAGCAGGCTGAACCCCTTTCTCTCCCAATCCCACACCCGCAGGACCATGAGTGGGCTCTTGCTGCCCACAGTGCACAGCCACTGCTGTGTTGCATGGGCCAAGCAGGGTCTGCAGGGCAAAGAGCAGCTGACGATAGACGTCCCGTGGGAGAAGGTAGGAGCCTGTGGGTGGGCGGGGCTGTGCTGGGGTCAGCATGTGGCTGGGCTCAGTCCTCTGGATAGGAGTTGCAGGTCGGGGACAGTCAGACCCTCTCTTGTGTCTTCGGTGACATCTGTCTGGCAGAGGAGTGTCACTCACTAGTGCCCAGGCAGTGACTGCCATGAGACAGTGTAACTTCCTGAGCGCTCTCTCTCTCTCTCTCTCTCTCTCTCTCTCTCTCTCTGTGTGTGTGTGTATGTGTGTGTGTGTGTTTTAATGAGACCCAGAATACATTTCCATGAGCAATGATTAGATCCCTTCAAACCTCCACTCATAGTGACATTGCAGTCACACAGTCTTTCTACAACCTCCCAGAGGTCAAAGTTGTTGTGTGGAAAGGAACTTTGCATATTTTCGGCCCTCTAGAAACAGTAATGGAAAAGAGAATTAAGGGAAAGTGCAGCTCTGGCCAAATACAGTAATCTCCAGCTTATGTGGCTCAGTTATTTGTGGGTAGATGGAAGGGGCTGGATGGCTGGGAGGGTGAATGGCAGAGAGGGTGGATGGATGAATGGGAAGGTATAGTGCTGGATGGATGGGAAGGTAGATGGATGGATGGGTGGGTGGATGGATGGATGGATGGATGGATGGATGGGTGGGTGGGTGGGTGGGTGGGTGGAAGGATGGATGGATGGATGGATGGATGGATGGATGGATGGATGGATAGATAGATGGATTTGAGGGTGGATAGATGGAAAGGTGGTTGGATGGTAAGGTAGATTGAGGAGTGCATGGATAATGGATGGATAGAGGGAAGGAGGGAGGGAGGGAGGGAGGGATGATCGATGGAGGATGGTATGTGGGCTGTGGTCAGGCACCCAGTCCTGATAAGATACATGTGACCATTGAAGCAGGCAGTCAAGGTTATGTGACCAGCACTGGGAACACTAAGTGTTTGCTCTCTCCTCTCTTGCTGCCCCTTTCACCATGTGAAGCCCAATGTGTATCCAATACTGACCAGGTTCAAGGTTCTTCAGTTCTCCCTTCAGTGGGCTCCTGAACCCACTTCCTCACGGTGGTTCCTGTGGAAACGTTACGGACACTCCTTCTGGAGTTGGCTGCAAAGTGGCAGGGCTAGAGGCATCTTACAGAATCTGTCTGTTCAGTTGAGAACACACCTTTCCTTTCTGGACCTTTCTGTTTGCCTCATGTTTCTTCTCTTCCTCCTCTGAGGTCCTCTCATGATTCATCCTCAGAGAACCAGTCTGCTTGTCTGGCTACAGTCATCTACCCACAACGGGCCATTCTTCCACTCACGTGAATTCAGTTCTTGCCTCCTCCTCCTCCCTTCCTCCATACCTCACTCCTCCCCATCTCCTTCCTTTGCTTTCTCTCTTCCATCCTTCTTGTCTTTGCTTCTTCCCTTCCATCTCCCTCTGGAGCACTAATTACAGTCATTCTTTCCCCTCTTGCTCTTAGGAAAATGATGTCGAAATTGCTGGACCAGAGCATCCCTGTTCCTAGGGATGTGGACCTGGACCTGGACCACAGCATCCCTGTTCCTAGGGATGTGGACCTGGACCTGGACTACAGCATCCCTGTTCCTAGGGATGTGGACCTGGACCTGGACCAGAGCATCCCTGTTTCTAGGGATGTGGACCTGGACCACAGCATCCCTGTTCCTAGGGATGTGGATCTGCATCTCTTTCTCCTCTCAGCTTTGCAATGAGTCTGATGAAGACCCAGAGAGTCAACCCACTAACCCATGTCCTTCCAGGGGAACACTTGATCCATATCTGGCTGATCATACTGTGGGCCTGTGACTCTGCCTGTTTCAGACACAAGATGAGGAGATGCTCTCTGGTGATGATGCCTGGAGATGCAGAGCTAGTGAGGGTATTTACAGCTGCCCCTGCCCTTCATACTACCCATTCCCTGTTCTGTCCCTGCCCTGCACACTACCCATGCCCTGCACATACCTATGCCCTGCTCAGCTGGCCATTCCCTGCATGTGTGTGTGCAAGCATCTGTCTGCAAGTGTGCTGAAGGTGCATGCACACATTTGAAGTGCACACACTTAAACCACACATACTTCTGCTCACGTCACCCTTGTGATCTGTCCTATGTCTGTCTCGTCTGTGCTACCCCAGCCTTGTGGTGGACATGAAAACATTCCAGCATCACACACACACCTCTGGGCAGCCCCTTTAGATCAGTGTCTACCTTGGGATTTTTTTCTTATTCATCTTTTGTGCATGTACCTGTGTGCGTGTGTGTGTATGTGCGTGTGTGTGTGTGTGCACGTGTGTACAGGTGTGTGCGTATGAGTGTTATCAGAGTGCAATGTCTGTCACTGTGGAGGTGTCCAGGCCCATGAACCAACATAAACCCAGATTCACATGCAGGAAACAGAAGTGGGAGCGATAGGAATTGATCTGGCATTGGGTCAAAGGGAGCTTAGGATGTCCGCATTATCTAAGCCAATTTTATTGTAGCATACATGAGTATTTATAGGAAAACATCAAAGAGCAGGGCCTAATTCTTTACAGGATTATGTAAAACAGTATACATTCCAGTTAACAAACAAAAGGCAGGAGTGACATCTACTTGCTGTCTCCAGACATGGTGTCTCCAGGTAGAGTTAAAAGTAGGCATGACACTTAGTTGCTAAAACAGAATGCATAATGAATGTCTCAAAGCAGAGTTACCTGGTCCATGCATAAACATATCTCAAATGTATAGGGAAGGAAGTATAAGGGGAAATTTTAACTTCACCAGTTCTGAGAAGAACAAAAGCAATCTAAGAACAACAGGAGGTAAGCTCGACTCCCAGAGGAAGGAATTCGCCTGCCATTGTCTATGCAGACAAGAGGTAAAACTCAACTTCCTAAGGGAGGAGTCTACCTAACAACTGCCCATTTTAGTTTCTCAGGTATCATTCTCCAGAGAGCAGGCTTTAGGCCTGACGACCCCCACATGGAGGACCAAGGGTGAGTTTTTTACGTCGTTTTTCCAAACTCCTGCTTGCTAGGCAATCTCTCCAGCCACTTTGGGCCTTTCGAATCTGCCACACAGTCACCTCCCTGGAGGCCTGCAGAGTCCCCTGTGCAGGCACCTGGTCCCAGTCTCAGGTTAGGCCTGGCACTCTCTGCCATGCTCTCCTTCCTGCTTTGTGGTACATGCCATGCTTCACACATGTAGCTAAAACATCGTAAATATTATCTCTGTGGGAGTGACGCAAGAGATAAAAAAGAAAGCTGGGGAGCTGGAGAGGTGGCTCAGGGGTTAAGCCTCTGCCTTGTAGGCGGAAGGTCCTGAGTTCGGATCCTAGACCCCACGTATAGACACCGGGCGGAAGCGGGGGTGGCCTGTGCTTCTGGTCCTGGTAGGGCGGAGCCTGTGAATCCCGGGGCAGAGTAAACAAGGAGGAAGTGGAGGCGTCCATGGTGGTTCCCGAATTCACCCGTGGTTCTACACACACATACACACGTGCGCACACATACATGCACACAGGCACAATTGAATAAAAAAAAAAAAAGAAAGAAAGAAATGTGAGTCATTCCCTGCAGGCTCATGAGTTTGAATCCTTAGCTGCTGTGGGGGTAGGTTATACCACTTCTGAGAGGTAGGGTCTTGCTGAAGGAGGGCATGTCACAGGGGTGGGCCTTGAAGTTGGTTAGTCTCACCCTGCTTCCATGAGAAGCCAGTTCTTACAGTTTGCCATTTGCTCTCTCTCCTCCATGTTGTCTAGAATGACTTGAGCCACCTCCAGTTTCTGCCAACCTTGCCACGCCTTCCCTGCCATAAAGGACCATATTACCCCTCTGGAACCATAAGCCAAATAAATCTCCCTTGAGCATTATCTCACAGCAACAGAAAGTGTCTGAATCAGGAATAGGTATCAGGAGTGGGGAATTGCTGAGAGACTAGGAGGTATACCAAAATGTGAAGTGTTGCTTTGAAATGGAGAGAAATTGTACCGAGGAGTAGAGAAGTATGATTATTGCTCTGACGTGGCTTTGGAACTGTTTGTTGGGAGAAATACAGAGAACTTAGGACTTTATGCTGGGAAAGTCTTTGCATCTTGAAGATGGGCCTAAAAATCCATTCTAGTGAAATAGTGGAAGAGAGTAATGCTGAGAGAGATGTAAACAATTAAGGACCAACTTGTGGTGGTCCAGAGGGGAACTGAGACTGCATTGGGAACCAGGGGCCAATAGAATAATGTGTTGACAGAGAGTTCGGCCAAATTTTGTCCTTGTCCTGAAAGTTTGCCTGAAACTGAATTTGAGCATTTGGTGAAGGAAGTTTTAAGGCAATGTAGTCTTGACAGTGTGGCATGGCTACTTTTTAGTGCTCTTGCTCAGAGTTATGACAAAAGGAGCAAAGAATCAGGCAGAAGGAGATGAAAATTGTGAGGTTTGAGGATGAAAAATGTGAGCAAACTTACAGAGAATGCAGACAGCAAAATGGTGGTGATTATTAATGAGGTTAGCTCCAAAAGTGAAAGAAAGCCTACTATTAATTTGGACCACAGAAGAGGCTGTGACTTGAGGGAAATAGCCTCAGGAAAGGCCCCACCCATGAAAGTGTAAATTTTTTTTGGAACAGAGAGCTGAAGATCAGAATTCCAAAAGAATTGCCTGTTCCTCTTCTAAAGCAAAGGCTCTGGAGAGATTCTGACCAGCATCAACACCAAGAAGTTGAACCAACTGTGATTCAAGGGGCCCAAACCCCACCTAGAGGTTATAAAAGAATGTAGCAACTTCATCTACATGGTACTGGGTTCAGAGGCATGAAAGAGCGAGTGTGAGGAGGTCATGGTTCCCTCCTCCAAGTTTTCAGAGAGTGGCTGAAGCCAGGCCGTGTGTTAGGACCAGAAATCTCTAGAAGAAGCCCAAGAAGGACATTTTATACTGTGGCATTAAAAACTGGTTTGCCATTGAAACACGAAGGTGTTAGAGTTGCCAGAACCAATGTGGAACGTCTGCCAAGGAGAGCTGTGTACCTTTGGAGAAGCCAGGCCAAGAGAATGATGTGTTCTGAGTGCAGCTATCTGGAGTGATGGAAACAAAGCGCTTTGGAACAGAAGTGATTTCAACAGGATTTTCAAGTTGGACTTGGAGCTACAGGATTTGAAGTTTGTCCTGGATATGTCGTCACTCCTCCTTTTTAGAATGGGAATGCTTATTCTGTGCCATTGCATGTTGGAAGTATGAAACATGTCTTTTGGTTTTACAAGAGGCTTAGGACTTAGACTTTGGGACTGTGTTGGGATTAGTGATGTAGTTTATGGAGTCTTAATGGACTTTTAAAGTTGCACTGAATGTGGTTTGTATCATGAGGTGACCATGAGCCTATGGGAGGCAAGAGGTGGAACGCCATGGTTTTAAATATGAGTTGTGCCCCCAGGATGATGTGTTTGAGTCCTTAGTTACTGATTGGGAAGGTCGTGGAACTTCTGGGAGGTGGAGCCTTGCTGGAGGAGGGCACGTCACAGGGGTGGGCCTTGAGCGTGCCTAGTCTCGCCCTGCTGCTGCAAGAAGTTGTCTCTTGTAGTTTGCAATTCTCTCTCTGCCTTCATGGTGCCTTGACTTCAGCCACCTCCAGCTTCTGCTTACACGCCACGCCTTATCAGCCACAAAGAACTGCTCTCCTCTCTGGAACCGCAAGTCAGATGAATCTCCCTTTCCCCTTAAGCTGTGGTGAGCGTTGTGTTGCAGCAGGAGAAACGGTAACTGTGGCAAGTTAACAAACACTGCACCGGCATGTTCCCAAAGGCATGGAAGAGTGGAGAGACTGTGGATCTCTGTAGCGCTCAGTGTACCCTGAAGAGAAGTCAGAGCCCAGCATAAGCAATCTCATCTGGAAGCCACAAGGCAGACAGGGTCTCCCCAAGTCATGTCTTCCTCCAACTTGGAAGCAGGCTGGCCTTGCCAAAGTCACACTTCCCCGCTGCAGCTGGGGCAGACCGGCTCGCCAGACCACAGCCCCCCGCTGCAGTTTTGGGGCAGGCAGGCTGGTCAGGCCACAGCCCCCCGCTGCAGTTTTGGGGCAGGCCAGCTCTCCAGGCCCCAGCTCCCCTGCCGCAGTTTTGATGGTCCAGAATCTACTGTATAAAGGGGCTTTGCCTCCTGCACGGAAGCCTCTCTCCACAGCCCTCACACATTTAGACAAGTCTCTTGTTCACACTGCCACGCCAGGCTGACGGGGTGTGATCTTCTGGGGTCCGTGCTGTCTCTCCCTCCCGTCGCACCTGGACACACCGCGATTGCAGATGCAGGTTCTGGCGTCCAGTTTAGTGTGTGTGTTGTGTGCCCAGCCCACACGCGGCAAGTACTTAACCACACCGAGCATCTTCCCGTCCCAAGGCAGCCTTTAGAAAGGTATTTCAGGGTCAACTAGATGGCTCCCTGGATAAATGTGTCTACCTGTAAACCTGGCGACCTGAGTTCACCCCTGAACCCCATGTGATAGAAGGGTCCGCACCTGACAGTCGCCCTCTGACCTCCACACACGTGCCCTGGTGGCCTGATCCTCCTGGAAGAGTGGACCAGGGTGAGTCCCCAGAGCCAGGGAAGAGCAGTGGGTACGGCTCAGCTCCTGTACTGGAGCCTGAGCCGTCAGCTCCTGGGAGCTCAGTGGAGCTCGGCTGCCATCCCACAGTGCCCAGCCTGGGCAGGGCAAGATGGCGCTCACGCCAGATCTGTGACGCATGCGGCCCTTTGTGCTGCTGCCCGTCAGCTGCAGACGACCCGCATTCACCCTGACATGAGCCTCCTGCCTGCCCCTGGGGCGGGGGGAGAGTGACGTCTGCCCTGGTCTCGGCCCCCGCTGTTGAAGGCTGCTTAGTGCCTCCTCCAGGAGGTGAGAAAATGTCTGACAAACACATGTGTTCGCATGTCCAGGTTAGAGTCCACCATGGCAGGGAAGTCACCGTGGCAGGAGCGCGCGAGGCCAGGCCACGTCCACGGTCAAGAGAGCGAGTGAGACATTAGCCACGCAGCGAGTGCCCAGCTTTGCTTCTCCACTTAATGCAGCCCCCAGATTCCCCCAGAAAGTGGCCCTGCTCACAATGAAGACGACTCTCCCCACATCAGTCAAGGAAGTCAAGGCAAATATGGGCACGTGCACACTGACAAGCACGCGCACACACAATCGCACGCACACACGCGTACACACACATATACACGCACACACACCACAAACACATATACACATGCACACATGCGCACTCACATGTACGCATGCACGCACACACGTGCGCACACACAACACACATACACACATGCATACACACACATGCACATATACATACACACACACGCACAAACACACACACACAGAGGCTCGTGCAGAAGTCCTTCTCCCAAGAGACTATAAATGTGTCAAGGTCACAAGTGCGACCAGCCATCGCAGGGACACCAGGGCTCATTTGGCTGCTCCCCTGGGCGTCTCCCGGGGTCTCTGTAGCCCTTGTGATTTCTCAGTTCATATCTGTCCTCGGGCAGCAGCAGATCTGTCAATATGGTCATGACACCCAGTGTGACCGTGAGCATTTCTGTGACATTCTGAGACTTGTGGATCCTTTTGTGCTCAGAGGCCCTGCTATGTGGACATGAACAAATGCATATGTGTTCGCTCCACATGCACACACGCTAGTAGATACAGGTCCACAGGCCATGGCTCACAAACACACTCACAGATATCCATGCACTCACACAATGCACACATGCACACACGCTAGTAGATACAGGTCCACAGGCCATGACTCACAAACACACTCACACACCTGTATGCACTCACGAAATGCACACATGCATACCCCCGTGCACTTTCTGCATATATGTATGTATGTACACGCATATGGACATAATCCTGCCCAAATAAAGCCTTAGCAACATAATCCTGTAAAATAAATAAAGCCTCAGCAACATAATCTTGTATAAATAAAGTCTCAGCAGCTCCCCGTTCCTGCTCCTGAGAGACAAGGAGCCCAAGTCAGCAAAAGCCCAGCTGAGGTCCCCAGGCTTCATTGTGGGGCGCAGTGCGTCTTCCATTTGGGTCCTTAGTGCCCTTGGCCTTGTGGCCTTCCCCTCGTCCAATGAAGGGACTGGTACCCTGATCTGGAGCTTGGAACCCAGACCCTCCCCGCCCCCTGCAGCCCTGCCATGGACAGCCTTGGTCCCTTCCTGAGATGTGCCCTTGCACACTTGTGATACTTCCCTGTTCTCAGCGTCCATAATCCTTTTAGTCTCAGAGGCTGAGTACTTGGCTTCGGGTCCAGCACTGGGCCGGGGCGGAGGAGCCAGGACAGCCTGTGCCATATGGGGCGACCACGAGCACGTGGAGAGGGTTGACACTCAGAGGGGCCTCCCCATGCTCAACGCTGCCTGTATGTGGCCCCTGCTGCCCCTTGGGGCCTGTAGAGTCTGCATCCCTTGCCGTGGGGCAGGCTACAGCAGGAAGCCGCACTGTTTTCGCGGGAAGACCGACCCGAATGAGGGGCACACCAGCCTCCACTGCTGTGAGTCCAGTTTGCACCTCACAGAGGGACGCCCTGTTCCCCAGGGGCCACAGACAGACCCCCGAACAGTATGAGCCGCTCAGGTGGGGTTCGGGCTCGGGGTCCAAGTCTTGTGTGCAGACATACGGGTTCCAATGCTCTGCGTGGACTCAGTCCTGGGGGCCGCCTCAGGAGTCCAGGGAAGTGGTGTGTCCCCCTCCCCCCCCCCGAGGATCACAGGCAGCCAGTGTGACCGTCACCTGCTGAGCCTGGAGCCCTAGGTTCTGGCTCCATGAGATGCCACATCACCAGTGCCCCAGGCTGAGTCCAGAAGCCAAGTCCTCCCCGCACTGCCCCCCCCAGGAGAAGCAGCAGCACCTCGCCCTGGGTCTGGCAGCACCTTCCCTGCTGGTCCCAGGGGGGGGGGGCTGGGGAGGAAAGACAAGCTTTGGGGTGCAGCGCTCCTTGTGCTGCCCGGCTCGGCGCATATATAGGCAGCCAGCTGCAGCCTCCGCACACCACAGCCCGAGCGCTGCATCCCGAGAAGCCACCGCAGAAGGATGAAGCTGCTGCTGCTCGGAGTGGGGCTGAGTGTGGTCTGCGCTTTGCAGGACCAGAGCCAGGTGCCCGTGCAGCTCGGCTTCCAGTCGCAGCAGGTGACTCCCGGGTGCCTGGGGTAAGGCAGGGAGGGCACCCACGGCACAGCCTCACCCGGATCCCTGTCACCTCGAGGTGTCCTGACGGCACCTGCCAGCATGGGGGAGGGAGGTAGAGCCCAGGAGCTCCGAGAGCTTAGAGCGTGGTCCCCTGGGAGTCGTCCCACACAGCTGGAGGAGGCCGAGCCTGGGACCCCAAAGAGAGGCATGTGGTGTCCAGGTTTCTCGCCCTGCATCTCATGACTGAAGACCCCCGAGGCCACATGTGGTAGAGGACACTGCCACGGGTCGTGGGTCTAGGGGAACCACCCCAACCCTGTCTGCATTGTCCACGACCGATGGACACAACACACTGTCCTGCCTGGGTGAGAGGGTGAGGGCAGGCAGGGGATCCCCAAGGGGAGAGATGAGACGGGGTCCACACCACACTTCTGCGGGGCATGCCTGGACCCTCCTTCTGCGACACAGGGTCTGGGGAGACAGCTGCCCGAGACCACTGAGGTGTCACCACACAGGTGGTGGGGCCCTGGTCCACCCTGAACCTCGGTGCTACCAAACGATCGGTCATTGAGGAAGGAGGCGCCTACCACTGCTTCATGACGGACATCTCCCTCCTGAACAACTGGCAGCCTGAAGGTCACCTACTTCCACAGGTGGGGGTGCGGTGGCCTCCCTGGGGGGTTCAGACCCTGTCAGGATCTAGGTGGCCACGTCCCTCCCCCACCTTCCTCCTCTGCCTTCCTCCTCTACCTCTCTCCTCCACCTCCCTACTCTTCCCCAGGTTCCGGGTGTTTCTGGCTCAGCTCCCAGGGGACTCTGGTCCTCTAGGGCGCTCTCAAGCCTGGGCAGGTCCTGCCGCAACACCTGGGAGAGTCGGGTGACCCTGAGGGGCCATATCCAGCAAGCAGGACTTTAAAGCTTTTCTCCTTTTAGAGAAGACGGCAAGTGCGTACAAGATTTCTACGTCGCTGATATGACTGCAGTGCCTGGCCGCTACATCTTTGATTGTGAGTAAAGGTGGCTGCTGCCTTCTGAGGTGGGTAGGTGGTGTGTGTGTGTGTGTGTGTGTGTGTATATGTGTGTGTATACATGTGTGCGTGTGTGTCTCTGTGTGTGTGTGCGCCTCTGTCTGTGTACATGTGCGTGCATGTGTCTGTGTGTGTATGTATACATGTGCGTGCATGTCTGTGTGTGTGTGTGTGTGTACCATGAGCCCTAGGGATACAAACATAAGTAGGTGGGGCAGGTTCTGGAAGAGGCCCTCAAGCACAGGAAGAGGAAATGACCCTATAGACATCGCCCTCGGAAATCCAAAACCAGAGTGATGTGAATCCACGCTGTGTGGGGCCCCCCAGAGCTGCCCACAACCTCTCTCCTGTGCCCAGTGTCTATGAACCCACTGCAGACTTGATCCATTCTCAAACGGGGAGTGGGGTGGGGAGCAGTGGGAAGGAGAGCAGGGGGCGGGGCCAGGCCCAGAGTCCTCGCTCAGCTGACCTCTGGGGTGCAGCACAGGGTTTTCCTCTCAGAACAGAGATTTCCTCCTCAGGCAATGTTGGGGACCTGGGAGGCAGAGCAAAGCAGGCAGTGTGTGGAGAGGGGAGCTATGTGCTGTGAGGGTGGCAGAGCGGGAGACCCCCAGGCTCTTCCTTCTCCCTAGAGCTCCTTTAGTCCCCGAGAGAGACAGAGATAAGGGAGGCAAAGAGAAGAAAGAGCAGAGACAAGGGGCGCTGCTGTGGACGCAGTGGGCAGAGGCTCCTCATGGAGTCAGGGCACCTGTGGGCACTCACTCCCCAGGCTTGGCTGCCCAGTGCAGGACGAGCCATGGGGAGGTGGGATTGGGCTGCAGCTGAAGGGGCCACAGCTGGCTTCAACGGCCCGTCCTGTCCTGTCACAGACCAGGGCAGAAACTACCTGACATTCGTGGCTGTTACCGATGACTTTGCCATCGTAGACTTGGAGAACCACAAGAGCAAGGTCATCGTGGCTGAGTTCCACGGTGGGTGCCGCCCCTGCCCACAGTTGACGACCACAAGGAGACACCTGGACTGGAGAGGCGGGTGGGCGGGGTGCGAGCAGGGATGGGAGCTGAGGCCCACCGCAAGCCGCAGGAACCTCCTCGCCCGTCTCTAACGGGAGAGGAGGGGTCTGCGCAGTTGAGAGGTGGGGGGCAGGATGGGAGGCCAGGGGAGCACGTGTCCAGCTCTGTGTTCATCCTGCTGGCTGCAGTCAGGACCGAGCACGGAAGATCGCTTGGGCAAGAGCCCTACAGGAAGCACACGACCCGGAGAGGCATTGCTGAGAGCAACATTGTGGACCTGTCCTTACAGCGTAAGCTGGTTTCCCTGCAGCCCAGCTTCTCCCCGGGACCCCCGGCTTCTCCCTGGGACCCCCGCCACCATGGCTGCAGTGGTGAGGCGTGGCCAGGCAGGCAGGGCATGGGACCCACCCGAGACTCAGAGGAGGTGCTTAGAGCCGGTCCAGGAATGGGCAGAGCGGGAAGCAGAGGGACCTGGGTGACGACCTCTCCTTCTCTGTGTCCACAGCAAGATGTCCCTCCGACTAGGAGCCCAGGTGAGGGCACCCGGGGCGCCTCTGCCCACTCCGCTGGCAGAGGGGCTTCTCGGGGGCAAATGCGCTGACCGGGCTGTGGGTGGGCGCGAGGACATGGCACCCAAGGCCCCCCTAAATCAGAACATCAGGGGGCCCAAGAACACTCAGGCTCTCTCCAGGTTACTGGGAAACATGCACACATGCACCTCTCTCTCGCTCTCTCTCTCTCGCTCTCTCTTTCTCGCTCTCTCTCTCTTGCTCTCTGTCTGTCTCTCTCTCTCTCTCTCTCCCTTCCACTCCCTGGTCACTCCCAGGTCACCCACGCTCACCACGTGCTCTGCTCCCAGCTTCCTGTCTCTCTGTGTCTTCGCACAACTCTGCTGAGCACAACAGCTCCCCACTGCCAGGGTCCCTCTCCTGGGGTCTCCCCCTGGGCCCCAGGCCCAATCCAGGCTGTCCACTGACTCCTGCCTCCCTAAGCGACTCTCCCACAGGAGCAGTGGGGTGAAATCCCTTGACCTCTGTCCTCTGGCAGCACAAGAATGTGGGGAGACCTCCAGCTCCCCCAGAACCCACCCCAGGGGTCACAGCCCTGCTCGTCCTGGCTCGATGGCCCCGAGGTCTTGCTGGAGAGCTCTGCCGTCTTGCTCAGTCAGGGGCCTGGAGGACAGCAGGGCAGTGGGGAGGGAGCGCCCCCCGGGAGCAGTGGGCCCCAGGAGGCTCCAGGACACTGACTGCACCCAAGTGCTCGTGCTGCGACAGGCGCTGGCCCTGCTGGGCTGGACACGGGCACAACGTCTCTGCTTCCCCAGGTCGCCTTCCTGGCCGCTGGAGCCAGCGTCGCCTGCGGTCTCCCCCTGCGGATGCCCGCGGCCCCCACATCCCCCCGCTCCGTGCAATAAACCAGCTCTGCATCAGCTCATGGGCTCCAGCTCCTGCTTGTCCAGAGGAGCAGACTTCCTCTGCTTTCCTGGGGAGAGGAGTCCTCCCCACCTCTGGGAGGGTGGGGCGCAGGGTGGGGTGCAGGATGGGACACAGGGGAGGCGTTGGCAGGGTCCTGAAGGGCCCTCGGTGTTCCCGAGCTGTGCTCATTTAGTCCAGGGAAGAGCCAGCCACGCAGGGGTGTGCATGCAGGGACGGGCAGGCGAGTGACCCCAAGAGGAGATGGAAGCACAGTCCTGCACCCCACCAGGACCTCACCCCCACCAGATCTCACCCCCCACCAGATCTCACCCATCCCACCCTCCTGGAGCCATGGCTTCACTGCTCAGCCAGCAGGAGCCGAGGCCAGGTCAGCCTTGGGCACAGCTGCTCTGCCTTGCAAAACACGAAGGAAAGGCCCTGAGGTCAGCCGACACTGCTGTACACAAGGCCAAGACTCTAAGGCGGGACCTCCCCTGAGGGATGCAGTCATGGAGAGACCACCAGAGAGCGCTTGAAGGTCAGGCAGAACCTCCCTGGCTGGCTTCTGGCCCTCCCCACTGGGGGTCATTTCCTGTCTCAGAGGTCTCTTGCCACTCCAATGGTGACCCTCACTCTGCCCAGCAGGAAGCTGGGACCAGCGATTCCTGCAGCAGAGTCAAGGTTGGAGCTGGTACTTGCTGGGGCTTCTCTAGGGGGTCTCCCAGTCAGGTCCGGAGGGGTCCTAGGAAGCGGTACGAGGAGGCCTCACAGCGCCCTGCAGCATCCAGGTGCTGCCGAACTGCGTGCAGGTGGCAAGGCTGCTGCGACTGCATGCGACTGGACGCCTCACGAGGGCATGCCCGCTCCGCTCCAGCCAGGAAGCCTGAGGGAACTAGTCGGGGGACTGATACTGGCCGTCTGGAGGTGCCCGGGGCAGGTCGGGCCAGACGCCACCCTCACAGTCACCAGGAGCGGCCACAGCTCACCAGGCTCTCAGACCCCCTGCGTTCTCCTACCCGCACAGTAATCAAAACACAATAAATATGGGCTGGAGAGGTGGCTCAGGGGTTAAGCCTCCGCCTTGCAGGCGGAAGGTCCTGAGTTCGGATCCCAGATCCCACGTATAGACGCCAGGCGGAAGCGGGGGCAGCCTGCGCTTCTGGTCCTGGTAGGGCGGAGCCTGTGAATCCCGGGGCAGAAGGAGGTAGAGGCGTCCATGGTGGTTCACGAATTCATCCGTGGTTCTACACATACACAGACACACACACACACAGACGTGTGCGCAAATACACACGCATATGCACTAGTTGAATAAATGATAGTAATAATAAAAAAATTTTAAAAAAACACAATAAATAGAATGAATAGCCTTCACCTTCATCTGCAGCCTACACGCAGTGCCTGTGTTCTGGGAGGGAATTTTTCCCAAACCACAAACCCAAATCTAAACTTTGCATGAAGCAATAAAGTTTTGAAATGCTTTTTTAAAGCAAGAGAATGGCTCTGTCACTGTGCCCGTTAAAACGACAAGGGTGAGGCTCAGCTTGAGACAGAAAGGAAGAAACGACGCCAGCCCTGAGCCGAGAGTTGCCATGGCAGCGCTGCTGTCAACAGAGATGATGCGCTCAGCGGAAGGCTGAAGGAGCAGGAGAGATGGGAATCGACATAAAGTTGATGCCTGACTGCTAATGAACGAAGCCATGAAATTCTATAACATTGATGCTGACCTCTGAGCACAGGGCGCTGACATCATCGGATGTAACCCAAAGGGAAAAGAGCAACTCTGCAGCCCTCTGACTCCGGCCCCTCAACAGAAAGCATCGCGGACAAATCGAAATACTAACGACTTGTGGTCTCTGCCAGTGTTCAGCGACCGCTGTCCTCATCAGGTTACAGTGTTCGTTCGGCGAGGCTGCCGCAGTGAGGGACCGCAGGCATGGCGGCCAGGCCAGGGCTTCCTGTCATCTGTCCACAGGTGACCCTTTAACGTGAGATGGTAGGTGTGTGCATCTATACATCTGTCTAGTGTGCATATGTCTGCGTGTGCGCGTATATGTGTGTCCCTGTGTATGCAAGCCTGTATGCGTGCTTCTATGTGTCTGTGTCTACATGTGTCTCTGTGTGTGTGTGTATGTATGTCTCTGTGTATGGATGTCAGTGTGTGTCTCTGCGTATGCATGCTTGTGTGTGATTCTCTGCTGCATGTGTCTGTCTGTGTGTCTGGTATGCACCTGTCTGTGTTCGTATCTATGTCAAGGGGTGTGGGTGTCTGTGTAGGTGTGTGTATGTGCCTCTGCGGGTGTGTATATGTCTCTGTGTGTGCCCGGGTATGTGTTTGTGTGTCAGTGCTGCATGGCACCCGGGTGTGACTGGCCGGGACCCGGTGCCTCCTGGGTTGCGGTGGAGCCGAGGCTGGCGCAGTGCCAAGTCTGCGCTGTGCAGAAGAGAAGACAGAACAGACTTTATGCAGAGTGTCATGTCTAGGGGTGTGGGACGTCCCCCAATAGCGAGAGTGAACTCTTGTCAGAAACCAACTGGGTGAGACCCCCCAAGGAGAGCAGGGCTGAGCAGGCTGAACCCCTTTCTCTCCCAATCCCAACTCCCCGCCACCCTTGCCTGGCTCGTGCAGTTCCCGAATCAGCACAGACGTGAAGGTAGCTGTGGGAGGCACAGGAGGGACGTGTGACCTGCCTGTCTGCCTGCATGAACCCAAGTGGCTGGCTGCTCTCTGAGTGGCCTCTCCACGCGTGGCAGGACCCCAGCCTGACCCTCCACGCCTCCGCCTGTGCCCGAAAGTAGGAAGTTGTGGAGCCAGGGAACCTCCCGTGGTGCTCTCAGTCCTGCTGGGCACAGGGGCCGGAGCAGAGAGAATGTTCTAGAGAAAGGGCTCTGGTGGCCTTGAGTGAGCAGGTTGTCATTGTCTGAGGCCCCCACGTGGTGGTGACTTTGGAGACGTGGGTGGCGCTGGGCAGGTGAGGCTCACGCCGCAGGGACGCCGGGTTAGTGTCAGCTTCAGGGGAAACACCTCTTCCAGATTTGAGGACACGGGCCCCGAAGGCCCTTGTGATGGACAGTGAGGACCAGGTGGGAGAGACGTCCCCCCCTCCCGCCATCTCATGGAACCCCCATGAAGGTAATACACTTCAGGGCTCTTCTGGAGGGCCATGGTCATGAGGGGCACTGGGGAGCTCAGATGTTCCCATACCCAGCCCACCGCCAACTCCTGGGCTCTTCTCCTGCCTGGGCCTCTGCCTGTGAACCCTGTGTCTGGTTAGTGCTCTCGTCCTGGTGTCTTTGACCACCCACTCTGCCCCATGATCTTCTCCCCACAGGGAAGACCTCGAGGAGAACCTGTGCATGTCATGTGGGTGGTCCGTGGGCAACGCTCCCCAGCTGCTCCATGTCCCGCAGGGGCTTCATCCCTTTCTGACCCTCCCCTGAGGGTTTCCCACCTGCTGGCGAACAGTTTCCCTTGGCTGAGCCTGTGAGACCCTCCCTGGGTGATGTGCAGACACGTGGGCTGTGGGGCTTGGAGCCCTGGGCCGTGTCAGACACCTTAGGACGCTGAGCAAGATCCTCAGCAGTTCTCATCGGTCAGACCTGCCCTGCTGGCATTGCCACACACAGAGTTTGCTGAGGAGACAGCAGAAGGACACCCTAGTTTCCGGACACTGCTACAGCCCGAGAGCCTCTGAGCCCCCACAACGCAGCTCAAGACACATCTCCCGGTTCAGCCCTTCAGCCTCTCCAGTCCTGGACTCACAGATCCGCCTTCCTTTCCAGCAAAGGAGAAACTTTGGGCCTGACGCTGCCTGGGGCAGCCTGGCTGGGACCTCAGTCTGTGCCAGGGTCTGACCTCTCCTTCCTCCAACCCGACCCGTTCCACCCCCACATTCCTGTCTCTCCATAACCTGCTTGAGCACTTCCTCGTGATTCTGCCTGTCTACGGGGTCTGAGGGGTCCCTTGGGTCGGCCACCTTCATGTCCCTGGGGAATCTGCTAGGAGGGGGCGTTCAGGGAAGTGGGCTGGAGGTTGGGAGGAGCCCACATTGCCTGGTTCTCCTGGTGGTGGCCGGTTAGAGGGTTGAGAGGCAGGAGAGGGCCGGGAACTGGCAGCTCTGCTGTGTCCCCTCGGTACCATCTGCACGTGTGCCCCAAAGTCCTGGTCTGGGTGGTGGGCATGATGAAGGAGAGGGCTGTGGTGATGAAGGGCTGAGATCAGAGCCAGGGCCTGGCTGTGGCCGGGGAGAGGAGCGCGCCCTCCAGGGCACAGGCACGTGATCAGCTCCCAGGCCAGCAGGACAGACGCCGCACACTGGGAACATCTGCCCTAGCGAGCAGGAGGGCGCTGTGACCCCTCTGCGGCAGTGGGGAGCCGGCGCCAGGCACGGTCATGCTGGAACGTTCCGAGCCCTGAGGGCAGCGCCACGAACCATACCAGGTTGCCGGGGCCGAAGAGCCGCGGGGCCAGTGTCTCTTCTGCTGGGAGGTGAGCCAGCTCAGTTTTCTGGTGGTCCTGGCACCCCTCACTCCAATGTCCCACATCCCAGGGCCGTGGTCATGGGTGGGAGGTTGGGAGACATCCTAAGTCTCCTCCTGGACCCTTCGGCCCCCCACTGCAGACTGCTGTGCCGTGTGCAATCTGCATCTGTTCCCTGCGGACGATGCTCACTATCCTCTGTGGTGGGAGTGGAGGGGCGGGTGGCATCCCACTGCACTGGGGGAGAATCGACCTGTTATTTTTAAGGGCAGCACAGCTTTATGACAATTTGCTGTAAAATGCAGAAAAGAAGGGCACAAACAGGGGCTAGTATGTGCAAGGAACAGAGGAATATACATTCACAGAATATGGGCTTATACATGCACAGAGCAGAGACTTGTACATGCAGAGAACATGGACATGTACATGTACAACACACAGCTCCTATACAGACACATGGATGCACAGAGATACGCAGACTTGTTACCTACAGCCTTGTACACACAGAGACACAGATGTGTACATAAGCATGCACAAAGACATGCACAACAGGGTTCTGCACGCAGACACAGACATGAACACATACAGGAACACAGACACACATGCACACATGGAATGCAGGTGCGTGGACACACCCGTGCACACTTGCATGTCCGCCCATGCCCATAGATGTAGGATCCATTAGGTACCAGGGAAAGTGTCTGAATAGCGGTGCTATGCTTGAGTTGGAAGTCTGTGGGAGACAGGAAGGTCCGGGGGCTTCACTTGTGTCAGGAACAGACCAAATGTGGAGGGCAGGAGCCCGGGAGTCCTGCTGGCAGCCCTGCATTCTGAGCGCACTTCCTGCTGCGATAACATTCTCCCTCTGACAGGCCCTCTGAAGATGAAAGGACATTCAGACACTAATTTCACAAATTATCCCTGTCTGCTCACGAGGTCCATGCGAAAGGTTGAGGTGATGCGGAGAAACCTCTAGTTGGAACTTCTGAGTAGAGAGGGGGTGCTGCTGCCCCAGGGCAGCCCAGATGGGATAAGCAGCCCTGGGTTCAGGAGGGCAGCACACCGGGGGACCATGGGTGGGAGGGCAGCACACCCCCAGGACCATGAGTGGGCTCTTGCTGCCCACAGTGCACAGCCACTGCTGCGTTGCATGGGCCAAGCAGGGTCTGCAGGGCAAAGAGCAGCTGACGATAGACGTCCCGTGGGAGAAGGTAGGAGCCTGTGGGTGGGCGGGGCTGTGCTGGGGTCAGCATGTAGCTGGGCTCAGTCCTCTGGATAGGAGTTGCAGGTCGGGGACAGTCAGACCCTCTCTTGTGTCTTCAGTGACATCTGCCTGGCAGAGGAGTGTCACCCACTAGTGCCCAGGCAGTGACTGCCATGAGACAGTATGACCCACCCTGAGCTCTCTCTCTCTCACTCTGTGTGTGTGTGTGTGTGTGTGTGTGTGTGTGTGTGTGTGTGTTTTAATGAGACCCAAGATACATTTCCATGAGCAATGATTAGATTCCTTCAAACCTCCACTCATAGTGACATTGCAGTCACACAGTCTTTCTACACCTCCCAGAGGTCAAAGTTGTTGTGTGGAAGGAACTTTGCATATTTTCAGGCCCTCTAGAAACAGTAATGGTAAAGAAAATTAAGGGAAAGTGCAGCTCTGGCCAAATACAGTAATCTCCAGCTTATGTGGCTCAGTTATTTGTGGGTAGATGGAAGGGGCTGGATGGCTGGGAGGGTGAATGGCAGAGAGGGTGGATGGATGACTGGGAAGATATAGTGCTGGATGGATGGGAAGGTAGAAGGATGGATGGGTGGGTGGACGGATGGATGGATGGATGGGTAGATGGATGGATGGATGGGTAGATGGATAGATGAGTGGATGGATGGATGATGGATGGATGATGGATGGATTGATGGATGAATGAATGGATAGATGGATGGATGGATGGATGGATGGGCAGGTGGATGGGTGGATGTAAGGAATGGTGCATGGATGGATGGGATGGTGGAAGGATGGACAGATGGGATGGTGCATGGATGGATGGATGGATGACTAGATAGATGAATTTGAGAGTGGATAGATGGAAAGTTGGTTGGATGGTAAGGTATATTGAGGAGTGCATGGATAATGGATGGATAGAGGGAAGGAGGGAGGGAGGGAGGGAGGGATGATGGTATGTGGGCTGTGGTCAGGCACCCAGTCCTGATAAGATACATGTGACCATTGAAGCAGCAGTCAAGGTTATGTGACCAGCACTGGGAACACTAAGTGTTTGCTCTCTCCTCTCTTGCTGCCCCTTTCACCATGTGAAGCCCAATGTGTATCCAATACTGACCAGGTTCAAGGTCCTTCAGTGGGCTCCTGAACCCACTTCCTCATGGTAGCTCCTGTGGAAACGCCAAAGACACTCCTTTTGGAGTCGGCTGCAAGGTGGGAGGGCTAGAGGCATCTTACAGAATCTGTCTTTTCAGTTGAGAACACACCTTTCTTTTCTGGACCTTTCTGTTTGCCTCATGTTTCTTCTCTCCCTCCTCTGAGGTCCTCTCATGATTCATCCTCAGAGAACCAGCCTGCTTGTCTGGCTACAGTCATCTATGCACAACGGGCCATTCTTCCACTCACGTGGATTCAGTTCTTGCCTCCTCCTCCTCCCTTCCTCCATACCTCACTCCTCCCTATCTCCTTCCTTTGCTCTCTTCCATCCTTCATCTTTGCCTCTTTCCTTTTGTCTCCCTCTGGAGCACTAATTACAGTCATCTTTTCCTCCTTGCTCTTAGGAAAATGATGTTGAAATTGCTGGACCAGAGCATCCCTGTTCCTAGGGATGTGGACCTGGACCAGAGCATCCCTGTTCCTAGGGATGTGTGCGTGGACCACAGCATCCCTGTTCCTAGGGATGTGGACCTGGACCTGGACCACAGCATCTCTGTTCCTAGGGATGTGCGCCTGGACCACAGCATCCCTGTTCCTAGGGATGTGCGCCTGGACCACAGCATCCCTGTTCCTAGGGATGTGGACCTGGACCACAGCATCCCTGTTCCTAGGGATGTGTGCCTGGACCACAGCATCCCTGTTCTTAGGGATGTGCGCCTGAACCACAACATCCCTGTTCCTAGGGATGTGGACCTGGACCTGGACCACAGCATCCCTGTTCCTAGGGATGTGGATCTGCATCTCTTTCTCCTCTCAGCTTTGCAATGAGTCTGATGAAGACCCAGAGAGTCAACCCACTAACCCATGTCCTTCCAGGGGAACACTTGATCCATATCTGGCTGATCATACTGTGGACCTGTGACTCTGCCTGTTTCAGACACAAGATGAGGAGATGCTCTTTGGCGATGATGCCTGGAGATGCAGAGCTGGCGATGGTGTTTACAGCTGCCCCTGCCCTGCATACTACCCATGCCCTGTCCTGCCCCTGTTCTGCACACTACCCATGCCCTGTTCTGCCCATGCCCTGCACACTACCCATGTTCTGCACACACCCATGCTCTGCACATACCTATGCCCTGCTCAGCTGGCCATTCCCTGTATGTGTGTGTGCAAGCATGTGTCTGCAAGTGTGCTGAAGGTGCATGCACACGTTTGAGTGCACACACTTAAAACATACATACTTCTGCTCATGTGACCCTTGTGATCTGTCCTATGTCTGTCTCATCTGTCCTACCCCAGCCTTGTGGTGGACATGAAAACATTCCAGCATTACACACACACCTCCATGCAGCCCCTCCAGATCAGTGCCTACCTTGGGATTTTTTTAAAATTTATCTTTTGTGCACATGCCTGCATGCAAGTGTGTGTATCTGTGTGTGTGTGTGTGTATGTGTGTGTGTGTGTGTGTGTGTGTGTGTGTGTGTGTGTGTGTTGCCAAATCCCCACCGGGCCAGCTGGGGGAAAGAGAGTGAATGGCAGGGGCCTCGTAGGCGTGACTCAAATGGGCGAGCCAGTGACAGGGTCACCACCCAGACCCTGGAAGTCAGGTGAGAAGCACCAGGCAGAGGAGTTTGCTGCAGACTCAGCTTTATTCAGGAAGTGTTTGGGCTTATATAAGGTCAGGGGTCCAATCAGGTGTGGCCATCCCTTTGATCAGGGGGAGGAGGAGACCAGACACGAATCATTTAGCTGTTTACTAGGTGTCCAGGTTAGGTGGCCAATTCCCATTGGTTGTTCATCCCTCCTTTCCATTGGTTGTCCATCCCTCCTTCCCGTTGGTTGTCCATCCCTCCTTCCCGTTGGTTATCCATCCCTCCTTCCTGTTGGTTGTCCATCCCTCCTTCCCATTGGTTGTTCATTCTTCCACCCCATTGGTTGTCCATCCCTCCACCTTTATGGTTCCTCTATTGGGACATGTCTGGGGCATGTCCAAACTTTTTCAGGCTTGTCTGTAGCCAGACCTGGATTCGGGAGCCTGGGCTAGGGCCTCCCTTAATCAATAGTGCCTCGTTTTCACCCTTTTATTTATTTATAAAATTTCTTAGTGGGGACCATGATAGCTGAGGCAACCCCGAGCCTCTTCAGTTGCACAGAACACAAGTGACTGTGCCTGTCTTAGGTCGGACACCACCCTTGTGTGGAGCCATACACATCATTGACTACCAGTCATGAGACCATCACAGAGAAGGAATCATGGTCCCAAAGAGGAACTCAAGTATCATAAAGTGTCATGGTTTGAAATGTGTCTCATGTGTTTGGCAAGGTCATGGCACCTTGAGAGGTGGAGCCTTGCTGGAGGAAGGCAGTCACAAGGGGTGGGCCTTGAGGTGGATTAGTCCCACCCTACCTCCAGGAGAAGTCTGCCTTTGCTGCAAGCAGTCTGCAGCTCTCAGCTTCCAAGATGTCTGCGGTGACTTAGCCTCCTCCAGCTTTGGCCAGCCAGCCATGCCGCCTCTGCTTTGAGAGACTGTACCTTCCCTCCGGAACTGTAAGCTGAATAAACCTTCCTTTCTCCCTGAAGTTGATTGACTTTGAGTGTTCTCTCACGGTAATAGTTAAGAGTAACTGTTACATAAAGAAAAGCAGGTTTTTGTCAGGGCAGGAGCAGGTGGAGGTGTGTTGCTGAATCCCCCGCCGGGCCAGCTGGGGGGAAACGGAGGGGCCTCGTGGGGGCGAGGCAAATGGGCGAGCCAGCGACAGGGTCACCACCCAGACCCCGGGAGTCAGGTGAGAAGCAGCACGCAGACGAGGAGTTTCCGCAGACTCAACTTTACTCAGGAAGTGTTTGGGCTTACATAGGGCCGGGGTCCAATCAGGTGTGGCCACTCCTCTACACACAATCGCATGCACACATACCACACACACACATATACACACGTATGCACGTCCACATGCACGCACCTGCACACACACCACACACACACATGCATGCACATACTCACTCATACACATACACACACACGCACAACCACACACACACAGAGGCGTGTGCAGAAGCCCTTCTCCCAAGAGACTATAAATGTGTCAAGGTGACAAGTGCGACCAGCCATCGCAGGGACACCAGGGCTCATTTGGCTGCTCCCCTGGGCGTCTCCCGGGGTCTCTGTAGCCCTTGTGATTTCTCAGTTCATATCTGTCCTCGGGCAGCAGCAGATCTGCCAATATGACCATGACACCCAGTGTGACCGTGAGCATTTCTGTGACGTTCTGAGACTTGTGGATCCTTTTGTGTTCAGAGGCAAATAGGCCCTGCTATGTGGACATGAACAAATGCACATGTGTTCGCTTCACATGCACACACACTAGTAGATACAGGTCCACAGGCCATGGCTCACAAACACACTCACACATATGCATGCACTCACACAATGCACACACGCTAGTAGATACAGGTCCATAGGCCATGGGCCACAAACACACTCACACACGTGCATGCGCTCACACAGTGCACACATGCACACAGGCTAGTAGATACAGGTCCACAGGCCACGGGCAAGACACACACACACACGTGCATGCGCTCACACAATGCACACATGCACACACGCTAGTAGATACAGTCCACAGGCCATGGGCCACAAACACATGTGCAAGCACTCACACAATGCACACATGCATACCATTGTGCACTTTTTGCATATATGCATGCATGCACACACATATGCACATAATCCTGCATAAATAAACCCTCAGCAACATAATCCTGTATAAATAAATAGTCTTAGCAGCATAGTCATGTATAAATAAAATCTCAGCAGTTCCCCGTTCCTGCTCCTGAGAGACAGGGAGCCCAAGTCAGCAAAAGCCCAGCTGAGGTCCCCAGGCTTCATAGTGGGGCGCAGTGCGTCTTCCATTTGGGTCCTTAGTGCCCTTGGCCTTGTGGCCTTCCCCTCGTCCAATGAAGGGACTGGTACCCTGATCTGGAGCTTGGAACCCAGACCCTCCCCGCCCCCTGCAGCCCTGCCATGGACAGCCTTGGTCCCTTCCTGAGATGTGCCCTTGCACACTTGTGATACTTCCCTGTTCTCAGTGTCCATGATCCTTTTATTCCAGCAGGTTGAGCAACTTGCCTTCAGGTCCAGCATTGGGCCGGGGCGGAGGAGCCAGGACAGCCTGTGCCATATGGGGCGACCACGAGCACGTGGAGAGGGTTGACACTCAGAGGGGCCTCCCCATGCTCAACGCTGCCTGTATGTGGCCCCTGCTGCCCCTTGGGGCCTGTAGAGTCTGCATCCCTTGCCGTGGGGCAGGCTACAGCAGGAGGCCGCACGTTTTCGCGGGAAGACCGACCCGAATGAGGGGCACACCAGCCTCCACTGCTGTGAGTCCAGTTTGCACCTCACAGAGGGACGCCCTGTTCCCCAGGGGCCACAGACAGACCCCCGAACAGTATGAGCCGCTCAGGTGGGGTTCGGGCTCGGGGTCCAAGTCTTGTGTGCAGACATACGGGTTCCAATGCTCTGCGTGGACTCAGTCCTGGGGGCCGCCTCAGGAGTCCAGGGAAGTGGTGTGTCCCCCTCCCCCCCAGGATCACAGGCAGCCAGTGTGACCGTCACCTGCTGAGCCTGGAGCCCTAGGTTCTGGCTCCATGAGATGCCACATCACGTGAGTGCCCCAGGCTGAGTCCAGAAGCCAAGTCCTCCCCGCACTGCCCCCCCCCCAGGAGAAGCAGCAGCACCTCGCCCTGGGGCTGGCAGCACCTTCCCTGCTGGTCCCGGGGGGGGGGGCTGGGGAGGAAAGACAAGCTTTGGGGTGCAGCGCTCCTTGTGCTGCCCGGCTCGGCGCATATATAGGCAGCCAGCTGCAGCCTCCGCACACCACAGCCCGAGCGCTGCATCCCGAGAAGCCACCGCAGAAGGATGAAGCTGCTGCTGCTCGGAGTGGGGCTGAGTGTGGTCTGCGCTTTGCAGGACCAGAGCCAGGTGCCCGTGCAGCTCGGCTTCCAGTCGCAGCAGGTGACTCCCGGGTGCCTGGGGTAAGGCAGGGAGGGCACCCATGGCACAGCCTCACCCGGATCCCTGTCACCTCGAGGTGTCCTGACAGCACCTGCCAGCATGGGGGAGGGAGGTAGAGCCCAGGAGCTCCGAGAGCTTAGAGCGTGGTCCCCTGGGAGTCGTCCCACACAGCTGGAGGAGGCCGAGCCTGGGACCCCAAAGAGAGGCATGTGGTGTCCAGGTTTCTCGCCCTGCATCTCATGACTGAAGACCCCCGAGGCCACATGTGATAGAGGACACTGCCACGGGTCGTGGGTCTAGGGGAACCACCCCGACCCTGTCTGCATTGTCCACGACCGATGGACACAACACACTGTCCTGCCTGGGTGAGAGGGTGAGGGCAGGCAGGGGTCCCCAAGGGGAGAGATGAGACGGGGTCCACACCACACTTCTGCGGGGCATGCCTGGACCCTCCTTCTGCGACACAGGGTCTGGGGAGACAGCTGCCCGAGACCACTGAGGTGTCACCACACAGGTGGTGGGGCCCTGGTCCACTCTGAACCTCGGTGCTACCAAACGATCGGTCATTGAGGAAGGAGGCGCCTACCACTGCTTCATGACGGACATCTCCCTCCTGAACAACGGCAGCCTGAAGGTCACCTACTTCCACAGGTGGGGGTGCGGTGGCCTCCCTGGGGGGTTCAGACCCTGTCAGGATCTAGGTGGCCACGTCCCTCCCCCACCTTCCTCCTCTGCCTTCCTCCTCTACCTCTCTCCTCCACCTCCCTACTCTTCCCCAGGTTCCGGGTGTTTCTGGCTCAGCTCCCAGGGGACTCTGGTCCTCTAGGGCGCTCTCAAGCCTGGGCAGGTCCTGCCGCAACACCTGGGAGAGTCGGGTGACCCTGAGGGGCCATATCCAGCAAGCAGGACTTTAAAGCTTTTCTCCTTTTAGAGAAGACGGCAAGTGCGTACAAGATTTCTACGTCGCTGATATGACTGCAGTGCCTGGCCGCTACATCTTTGATTGTGAGTAAAGGTGGCTGCTGCCTTCTGAGGTGGGTAGGTGGTGTGTGTGTGTGTGTGTGTGTGTGTATATGTGTGTGTATACATGTGTGTGCGTGTGTGTCTCTGTGTGTGTGTGCGCCTCTGTCTGTGTGTGTGTGTATATGTCTGTGTACATGTGCGTGCATGTGTCTGTGTGTGTATGTATACATGTGCGTGCATGTCTGTGTGTGTGTGTGTGTGTACCATGAGCCCTAGGGATACAAACATAAGTAGGTGGGGCAGGTTCTGGAAGAGGCCCTCAAGCACAGGAAGAGGAAATGACCCTATAGACATCGCCCTCGGAAATCCAAAACCAGAGAGATGTGAATCCACGCTGTGTGGGGCCCCCCAGAGCTGCCCACAACCTCTCTCCTGTGCCCAGTGTCTATGAACCCACTGCAGACTTGATCCATTCTCAAACGGGGAGTGGGGTGGGGAGCAGTGGGAAGGAGAGCAGGGGGCGGGGCCAGGCCCAGAGTCCTCGCTCAGCTGACCTCTGGGGTGCAGCACAGGGTTTTCCTCTCAGAACAGAGATTTCCTCCTCAGGCAATGTTGGGGACCTGGGAGGCAGAGCAAAGCAGGCAGTGTGTGGAGAGGGGAGCTATGTGCTGTGAGGGTGGCAGAGCGGGAGACCCCCAGGCTCTTCCTTCTCCCTAGAGCTCCTTTAGTCCCCGAGAGAGACAGAGATAAGGGAGGCAAAGAGAAGAAAGAGCAGAGACAAGGGGCGCTGCTGTGGACGCAGTGGGCAGAGGCTCCTCATGGAGTCAGGGCACCTGTGGGCACTCACTCCCCAGGCTTGGCTGCCCAGTGCAGGACGAGCCATGGGGAGGTGGGATTGGGCTGCAGCTGAAGGGGCCACAGCTGGCTTCAACGGCCCGTCCTGTCCTGTCACAGACCAGGGCAGAAACTACCTGACATTCGTGGCTGTTACCGATGACTTTGCCATCGTAGACTTGGAGAACCACAAGAGCAAGGTCATCGTGGCTGAGTTCCACGGTGGGTGCCGCCCCTGCCCACAGTTGACGACCACAAGGAGACACCTGGACTGGAGAGGCGGGTGGGCGGGGTGCGAGCAGGGATGGGAGCTGAGGCCCACCGCAAGCCGCAGGAACCTCCTCGCCCGTCTCTAACGGGAGAGGAGGGGTCTGTGCGGTTCAGAGGTGGGGGGCAGGATGGAAGGCCAGGGGAGCACGTGTCCAGCTCTGTGTTCATCCTGCTGGCTGCAGTCAGGACCGAGCACGGAAGATCGCTTGGGCAAGAGCCCTACAGGAAGCACGCGACCCATGGAGGCATTGCTGAGAGCTACATTGTAGGTCTGTCCTTACAGCGTAAGCTGGTTTCCTTGCAGCCCAGCTTCTCCCCGGGACCCCCGGCTTCTCCCTGGGACCCCCGCCACCATGGCTGCAGTGGTGAGGCGTGGCCAGGAAGGCAGGGCATGGGACCCACCCGAGACTCAGAGGAGGTGCTTAGAGCCGGTCCAGGAATGGGCAGAGCGGGAAGCAGAGGGACCCGGGTGACGACCTCTCCTTCTCTGTGTCCACAGCAAGATGTCCCTCCGACTAGGAGCCCAGGTGAGGGCACCCGGGGCGTCTCTGCCCACTCCGCTGGCAGAGGGGCTTCTCGGGGGGCAAATGCGCTGACCGGGTTCTGGGTGGGTGCGAGGACATGGCACCCAAGGCCCCCCTAAATCAGAACATCAGGGGGCCCAAGAACACTCAGGCTCTCTCCAGGTTACTGGGAAACATGCACACATGCACCTCTCTCGCTCTCTCTCTCTCACTCTCTCTCTCTCTCTTGCTCTCTGTCTGTCTCTCTCACTCTCGCTCTCTCTCTCTCTTGCTCGCTCTCTCTCTCTCTCCCTTCCACTCCCTGGTCACTCCCAGGTCACCCATGCTCACCACGTGCTCTGCTCCCAGCTTCCTGTCTCTCTGTGTCTTCACACAACTCTGCTGAGCACAACAGCTCCCCACTGCCAGGGTCCCTCTCCTGGGGTCTCCCCCTGGGCCCCAGGCCCAATCCAGGCTGTCCACTGACTCCTGCCTCCCTAAGCGACTCTCCCACAGGAGCAGTGGGGTGAAATCCCTTGACCTCTGTCCTCTGGCAGCACAAGAATGTGGGGAGACCTCCAGCTCCCCCAGAACCCACCCCAGGGGTCACAGCCCTGCTCGTCCTGGCTCGATGGCCCCGAGGTCTTGCTGGAGAGCTCTGCCGTCTTGCTCAGTCAGGGGCCTGGAGGACAGCAGGGCAGTGGGGAGGGAGCGCCCCCCGGGAGCAGTGGGCCGCAGGAGGCTCCAGGACACTGACTGCACCCAAGTGCTCATGCTGCGACACGCGCTGGCCCTGCTGGGCTGGACACGGGCACAACGTCTCTGCTTCCCCAGGTCGCCTTCCTGGCCGCTGGAGCCAGCGTCACCTGCGGTCTCCCCCTGCGGATGCCCGCGGCCCCCACATCCCCCCGCCCCGTGCAATAAACCAGCTCTGCATCAGCTCATGGGCTCCAGCGCCTGCTTGTCCAGAGGAGCAGACTTCCTCTGCTTTCCTGGGGAGAGGAGTCCTCCCCACCTCTGGGAGGGTGGGGCGCAGGGTGGGGTGCAGGATGGGACGCAGGGGAGGCATTGGCAGGGTCCTGAAGGGCCCTTGGTGTTCCCGAGCTGTGCTCATTTAGTCCAGGGAAGAGCCAGCCACGCAGGGGTGTGCATGCAGGGACGGGCAGGCGAGTGACCCCAAGAGGAGATGTAAGCCACTGAGCTAACCCAGCACAGTCCCACACCCCACCAGGACCTCACCCCCCACCAGGACCACACCTCACCAGGACCACACCCCACCAGGATCCCACACCCCACCAGGACCTCACACCCCCACCAGGGTCTCACCCCCACCAGGGCCTCACCCCCACCAGATCTCACTCCCCACCAGATCTTACCAACCCCACTAGAACCTCACCCCCCATCAGATCTCACCCACCTACCAGGGCCTCACCCCCACCAATACCTCATACATCCCACCAGATCTCACCCGCCCCACCAGATCTCAAACACCCCACCAGTTCTCACCAGCCCCACTAGAACTTTACCCCCACATGGACTCACCCCCCACCAGGGCGTATATGTGTGTCCCATGTCCCCACACATGCAAGCCTATATGCGTGCTTCTATGTGTCTGTGTCTATGTGTGCCTCTGTGTATGCATGCTCGTATGTGTGTGTGTTTCTCTGCTGCATATGTCTGTGTGTGTGTGTCTGGTATGCACCTGTCTATGTTTGTATCTACGTCAAGGGGTGTAGGTGTGTGTATGTGCCTCTGCGGGTGTGTATATGTCTGTGTGTGTTTCTGTGTGTGTGCCCGGGTACGTGTTTGTGTGTCAGTGCTGCATGGCACCCGGGTGTGACTGTGCATGTGTGTCTCGCGCATGCATGCACAGGCCGGGACAGATGCCAGGACTCCTTTCTGTCGCTCCCCACCTTGCGGCCTGGAGACAGGCAGAACTCACTGGACCGGACGCTTGCTGTTTCCTCCTTGTGACGGCCAGAGAACTCGCATCCTGAGCTATTCCTGCACATCCTGGGTACGCAGGCATGTGTAAACTAGACATGCACATTGAGCATGTGCTGAAAAGAAAACGTAAATACACTCTAAAGCTAATCCTTTTAGTGAAGAGAAAAGAAATCTAGGTGCTCTTCCCATCGCAGGCAGATGGGCTCCCAACACCAAGGAGAATGAATGCTTTGGAAAGGAAATGACGCGCTTCGCTCTCTGGCCCGTGAACAAGCTACTTCAGGAGCCCTCCACGGAGTACTGTGCGACCTTCAGGTACCGCACCTGCCGAGGAATGGTGAACTTGAGGTCCCAGCTGTACTCGGGAGACAGCAGCTTGGTGGGCTTGTTCAGAAGAAATATTTGTTGAGATACTTTTCAAAGGTGCTGTTCAGTCCGCGCGCGGAGTCATAGACCAAGTTGTTCATGTATTCCTCAATGAAGTCCAGAACCTGAAGGGGCAAGCCACCGATGATCGAACCGCTGTAAAAGAAGTCCCCTTGTCCGAAAGGGATGTAGGCAGCGGACTGGGGCCTCCTCTCGTAGGGGTGATACCTGGTCTTTTGAAAATACCACCAAGCGTGCAGCTGAGCCACGGATGTCCCCAAGGTCTCCAGCCCGAACTCCTGGAGGAAGACCAGGTTGGCAGCCATGCTGAAGAGAAAGTCTACCTCCTGGTGGATGTGCCCCAAGATGTGCTCGCCCAGGACCTTCATGCGGGCCATGTCGTGGTCGGCCCACCACTTCTCCTCGCCTGTGACAAGCACCAGGAAGGTGTGCAGAGGGCTGGACTCCACGCTGGGGAGCCGCATGGGCCTGTCCACCATGACGTAGAAGATCACCCTGTAGCCGGGCATGAAGAACCGGCTGGCCGATTGCAGGAACGGCACCAACATCTTGTCCATGAGCCTGGGGACACAGCAGGAACCTGATTTTTCTCCAGGGAACCCGAAGCGCGTGCCGCTCGGCGTTCTCTCAACACAAGTGTCTTCGGGTCAGGGGGAGACATCGCATCTGCAGTTGCCAACTGGTTGGCGAGCAAGACTGTAGCCAGCCCACAGGCCTGCGGGGGCCGCTGCTCTGAAACAACCTATCAGTGCTGGGTTTGAGACCAGTCAAGGTTTCCCAGGTGGACGTAAAGACTGCCCCCCCCATGAACTTGGTACAGTGTGGACAGAAGGAGCGCTGCAGCGAGGATTCAGGGCCACTCCACGTTTCCCAAGACAGAAAGTCAGCAGTTACCAGCTCCCAACATCTACCTGCCAGTGGCAAAGACAGCCAAGCCCACGGTGATGTTCTGCCGGCGGTAATCTCTCCAGGGCCTGTCTGTGGAAGGTGCCTTCCCACACCACCGGGGCCAGCCAGTCCGTGCTTGTGACGACATCCAGGCGTCTCCTGTGAGACAGAGAGGATGAGGTCAGCACATGCCACGGTGGTCCCACCTTCGGAACCAATACAAGCAAAGCCACCTTCCAAAGGTAAGCAACGGTGTGTGGGGTACCTCTGCCACCTGGCAGCAGTGGGCACCCAGGGCACCAGTGGGCACCCAGGGCATAAGTACCTAGGGCAGCACCCATAAGTACCTAGGGCAGCAGCTATAAGTACCTAGGCCCAGCAGCCATAAGTACCCAGGCAGCACTTATAAGTACCCAGGGCAGCAGCCATAAGTACCCAGGGCAGCAGCCGTAAGTACCGAGGCAGCAGCCATAAGTTACCGAGGCCAGCAGCCATAAGTACCGAGGCCAGCAGCCATAAGACCTAGGCAACAATGGGCACTAAGGGCAGCAGCAGTGGGCACCCAGGGCAGCAGTAGGCACCCAAGGCAGCAGTGGGCACCCAGGGGCAGAAGCTGCTATGGCATTGCTGCTAGAAGCCTGTTAGCGATCATGAGATCCTTCACGTGACCCTGGCCAATGCCCCCCTCCTATCGGCCCAGGTGGGCTGTAGTATCTGCCCATCTGTCACATGGGAACCACAGGCACAGATGGCCAAGGCAAGCTGCTTTGCGTCACATGACAACACAACTAGGACACTCCCATGGCCAGCTGGACTCAGGATCTGTGTTGTCTTTGCAGCTGCCTGTCAGCCCTGGGAGTGATGCTGCCTGTCAGTCAGCCCTGGGGCTGATGCTGTCTGTCAGTCAGCCCTGGGGCTGATGCTGCCTGTCACTCAGCCCTGGGGCTGATGCTGCCTGTCACTCAGCCCTGGGGCTGATGCTGCCTCCTGGGTTCCCCACCCTCCTGCAGACCCTCCTGCAGGCTTGCTCAGAGGCTCTCTTGACTAACACTTCCTTATAGTTGAACCCCAAGGCTTCGGCCATTCCGTGTCCGTTCTCTGGAGGAGTACTCGGGGTCCCAGTGTGCATTGCTACACCGGCTCTGTACGTGGGATCTGGGGGTCTGAACTCAGGTCTCCAGTGTGCTTTGCCCTTGAGCCATCTTGCCAGCCCCTCCTCTCTGGACTTTTGTTCCATCTGCTGCACCTGCAGCTCCATGTTTCTGATTGGCTCTAACTCATGGCCCCTGGCGCTCGGCGTGGGCAGGCAGAGCCACAGCCTCTGCTCTAGTTCCTGCATTTATGAAACAGCCCTTGTGAGCTTGTCTGACGCCTGGGCTTCGCCAGGACACCCATACTGCTCCTCCCCTGTCCTGTACAGGGGCAACAGTTCTTGTTTCTTTGCATGTTTTTAAAGTTGTTAGTGAAAAACTAGGTAATTTCAACAATAGTCTGGTGAATCCAAGTGTGTCTTTCCCTCCCGGTCAAGGACATTTCCTTTGGTCGTTGGCAGGAGGTGGTGTGGTCACCCCATGCTTCCTAGCTCAGCAGTTCCCTCCACCCCCACCCCCTTGAGCGCTCCTTAACTCTCACTTCCTGCTTACAGAGTATAGTGGCCAGCCAGGGAGCTTGGGGCCAGCCAGGGGACTCATGGTCAGCCAGGGAGTTCGGGGGCGCTGAATGTTTGCCAGAACTTTCTGAAGCTCCCGTGAACATTTTCTGCCCAGCTTTCCCTCTTAAACTCTCTGGCCCCTGATTGGCTGCCGTGCCTCTACACTAGTGAAGACAGCTTGTCCATCTCCGCGCTGGGTGATGCTAGAGACGATCTGTCCTCACTTCCAGCGAGGGCCCAGGAGAGCCGGCTAGACCCGCCCAGGCCCTCAGGACGGCACCTGAGCCTGGGCCGGGAAGCAGGTCCGTCTTGCTGCGCTCTGGCCGGGACCTGGTGCCAAGCTGAGCTCCGGGCCCAGCTCTCGCCTTCAAGTCTCTGCAACAAGGCTCCGCAAGACCCAACTGGTTTCCACCCCGCTAGGAAACCGGGTTCTGTTTTCATCACTTTTCCTATTGGTTTATGGGGAGAGAGCCTCACCCATACTGTCTGTTTTAAACAGGCAGTAACCGGACTGTTAGACGGCTACAGGTTCAAAGGCAGAGGAACACGGTGGAGACATTAAGTGTCCACGTAGCCAGGGGAGGCACAGCCATGTAGTCCAGGAGCTAGACGCTTTAGGAAAACAGAAAAAAAAGATGAAAAAGGGGGATATCAGGAAAAGCACGTTTGGACTTTAGGAAAAAGAACATGAAAGAGACAAACAGCTCTGCTGTCAGACCTCAGAGCGAGTGACTGTGTCAAGCCCCACAGTGCGGCTCCTGCTTCCCTCTGGCTGAGCAGAGCAAGACTAAGGGGTCTTCTGAGCCTGAAACATTCTTGCAGGACAGTGGGGCTCCCAGAGGGCTACATTTCCTGGGAGCAGGATCTCTGGGCAGGTATTGACAGGCGGGATTAACGTAATGGTGGAGACCATGATTTCAGCCTTCACAGGAACCAGGAGGTTGGGCGTAGCCAAGTCCCTGGCAATGTCTTTCAAGGATCGTTTTTATGCTCATTCTACTGGCAATGCTGAAGAGCTGGGGGACTTGCAGACACTCCAGCAGGACACTTCTTAGAAATTGCTACTTACTGCTATAGATGGGGAGTTTGAAACCAGTATTTGTGTGTGGGAATCTCTTTTTTATTTTTTTTTATTATTTATTCAATTGTGCGTGTGTGTGCGTGTGTGTAGAACCATGGATGAATTCGAGAACCACCATGGATGCCTCCACCTCCTCCTTGTTTACTCTGCCCCGGGATTCACAGGCTCTGCCCTACCAGGACCAGAAACGCAGGCCTCCCCCGCTTCCACCTGGCGTCTATACATGGGGTCTAGGATCCGAACTCAGGACCTTTCGCCTGCAAGGCAGAGGCTTAACCCCTGAGCCACCTCTCCAGCCCCTGTGTGTGGGAATCTCAAGCCCGCATTCCATGATGCTTGAAGGTGACTTCTGCCCCGCCCTAGTAAGACGCCCAGGCACCCGCTAGCTACTGGCCCGCCTTCAAGGCCCTCTGGACCCCTCAGCCACAAGCACCCTAAACCTCGTGTGGGAAGGAAGGTGGACTGAGACCAGCACTCCAGCTCCACATGCCACCGCCTCAATATGCAACCTTAGCTGTGCGCTGGCGCAGTACACAGCTCTCCTGCAGGACCAGCGAGGGTAGCTTGAACCAGGCCAAGGCACCTGCCTTCTCTAGGGTGCAAAGACTGCCTGTCTTGGAGTACAGCCCCCGGGCACGTGTCAGCCTTGCAAATGAACTCGCAACTCCGGGCAACCCCGTGGAAACGCAGCACGGTGACTGTGCCCAACGAAGCCCATCCCCTCAAGCAACAGACACGCTGTGCTGAAGGGGTTTCTTTGTTCTTACCTGGGTTTAAACCAGTCTGAGAGACGGAGTTCTTCGACCTGGTGGTTCCTAGGACAAAGAGCAATGGGTTATTGTGGAATCTGCTTGTTCAGCCCGCAACCCGTGCCCACCACCAGCAGGTTCCGCTGCTTCCTCTCTGCCCTGCTCCACCTGGGCCTGGGGGGGGGGCGCACACAGCCTGAGCCCCAGGGCAGTAATGGAGCCCTGGACGTGCGGTTCTGGGCCAGGGGCTCTAGGGCCTGGCAGGGACTGAACTGAGAGGATAGGGGTGCAGGCAGGGGAGGAGACGACACAGCTGCTGGACAAGGACTATGAAAAGCACCAGGCCAGTCAGAGACGCAAGCTCGGACGAGACGCAGATTTATCCATTTACACAGCGTGAAGACACGGGCAGGATCCAGGCGCTCTCCTCCCACACTCTCCTCCCGCCGATTCTTCTGGCTTTCCACGGCGTGACGCCAACGAACATCTCCGTAGAGAGACTGTCCATTGGAAAAGCAGCGTGTGCCCCACCTGACCCGCGAGGCGCGGCTCGGGGCTGTTACGAGACAGTGACGTGCGTCCCCGGAACTCATAGAACAGTGCATGAGAGGTCTGCTGGCCATGCACGTCCTTCGGGCGCGGGGGCTGCGGCTCCCCTTGTCTGGATGTCTTCCAGAACCCATCCCTCCGGGCATGATGAGGGCTCATGTGGCCCGTGGCCAGCCCTCCTCAAGACAGGCGACCCTCATGGAAATCCACTCACGCCACGCAGGGGCCCGGCGTGGCGCTCACTGGGGTGCCGACGGCCGTGTAGGAGCCCCAGACCCTGGCGCGCCTGCTGGCCCACGTCCTCCGCGGCACTCAGCTGGGGCTCCAGTGCTAGCGAGGCTGGGGAAGCGCGGCACGCGGCCTTGATCTCAGACCCTCAGGACAAATAGTGCTCACCTCTCCCACAGCTTGGTTTTCCTCTGAGTATCTTTTCTGGTGAGACGCCTGTCGTTCTCCCCCCCCCCACCTTGGTGGGTTGCTGTTTCCTTACCACTGCACGTCTTAAGGGAATGAGACTTGTATCAGTATGAGTGGTGTGAAGACTTCACTCTGGAGAACATTCTGCGCATACCCTTGCTTTCCAGTGGCACTCAGAAACACTGTGATGTCAGAAAGAGGACTCAGAAAAAGTGTGGAGGAGACAGGAGAGAGAGCTTTCCAGCGAGAACATGGGTGGGTTAGCACAGTTCTCTAGCAGGTTGATTTTAGTCTTGTTCGCGCTAAATGCAAAGTTAGAACTTTGAATAATTGATCTATCTATTGAAGCTCAATGATTGATCTCCTGTCTGTGTGAGGCCCTGGGTTCCATCGCCAGCACAGGATGATGATGGTGGTGACGATTATGACAATGATAAAACTAGCACTGTCTCCTCTGGCCCCATTTCCATGACATCATCCGGTAAAGCATGATGTCCCACTGAGATTCCTAAGACATGGTGTCCCACTGTGTGCTTCATTAAGGCATCATGCCCCACTGTGTGCTTTCTATTTGCTTTTCCTCCAGAGACAGACCTCCTGTGAGGACAGAGCTGCTGTCACTCCGTTTCTGGAACAGAGCCTGGGACACACTGATGTTGAAAAATGCTTGCTGGGTGCTGGGAGCGGAGGCATTAAGGTGCGCACCCCGTCCTCACATCAGGCACATCAGGGCGTGCTTGGCGCCCTCCCGGGCCGCACCCCTCGGCAGCTGGCGCTTACCTAAAGTAGATCCTCACCATCATCATGGCCAGAAGGAAGGAGACCCACAGCAGCAGCAGTCTCCTCTTAGGATTCATTCTGTCCTAGGAACGGGAGAGAGGGGATTGCAGCGTGCGGAGCGCGACACCAACAGGCCGACTCAAGAGACTTTAACTCCTGAGCCACCTGCCTGGCCCTTGAGACTTTTATGCTGAGCCGTCTCCCGGACTGCGAGCCCACCTCAGCTGTGGCCACGGGGCCATGACCAGGTGCTCCTGGGCTTTGCCCTCCAGAGCTAGTGAGCCGATCGTGTGACCAGGGCCGTGCTGGTCACGTACAACTGTCCTGCAAGGCTCGTGTGTGTAACCCTTGGTCCCCGGCTGGAGGAAACACATCACCAGGGATAGATAACGTGGTGGGTCCTCGCTTCCTGTCCGTCTCCTGCTGGGGCTGGCCGTGAGCCAGACGCCTGCTCCGTCGCCTTTGCCCGTCACCATGACAGACGCTGCCCTCTGTGACCTTAAGCCCAAATAGCAAGCCCTCCCTCCCTCGAGGGGCCAGGGCCGCCGTGCTTTATCACAGCCACAGGAGCAGAGCCCGTGAGTGACGTCCCTGAGCGCAGGAGTTCCGGGGCGAATCTGTGCCCGACTCCCGCGGAGCTGGGATGAGGTTGCATGTAGGCATGCCCGCAGGCTGTGGGCATCACACCCCGGGCAGTGGGAGTGGTGAGGCACTCTGATGAGTCACGGTCAGGAATCCTCTAGTAAACTGGCCCAGGGGCTTGCTGTGGGTAGACTCGTGTGTGGGCTTGACAGCTGCAGGCTGTTGGGGGCACAGCTGTGAAGGCTCAGTGGTTGAGCAGGTCCTGAACTAGCCTGTGGGTGCTCGGTTCATTGATGTGGAAAACCCCGCCCACCGTGGGTGGTGCTTTCCGGGGGTAGAAGGGATAAGAGGAGGGACTTGCTCAGGGACAAGCCCCGCCCACCGTGGGCTGTCCTCCCCATCCATCAGACCGTTTTGGGATTTCACTCAAGTACCAGTTCTTCACAGCCCAGCCCAGAGCTCAGGCCTTCTGTTGCCGGATTGACACCAGCATTTATCACAGAGATAAACAGAGATAAACTCTACAGGCACAAACACTCTGGCTTTGGAAGGCAAGTGGAGCACGTAGGCAAAGCAGCGTCTCCATCGAGACTTTGTATGGACAATGCACACCGACACGGCCTCATCCGGTGCCGCGGCTCAGACGCTCGGAGCCCGACAAGAACACATGCAGAACTCCATGCAGCTGTTGTGCCTGTCACACAGCGCTGGGAGCGGGGCCTTGAGACGTGGCTCTCGACAGCTCTGTGGGGCAGTCCTTATGCAATGCCTCCCTGGCAGCTTCCAACTGAGCAGTTCCAGGCCCTCGTAACTTAAAACTGGCCACCACTTAAACTCACTGTCCTGGGAATGTGTGGACATGTCAACCATGATCCAGCCCGCCCGCCACTCTGCAAGAGTGTGCCCTCCTCAGGCACCACGCCTAAGCCGTGGAGCCTGAAACCAGCACCCCCCCCCACACACACACCCAGGTCAAGATTGGAGCATGATCCCTACACACACTTTGTTTTGTTTTTGGAAGAGAAGTCTGACTGCGGTCCAGGCGGGCCTCAGACACACAATGATGCCCCCCTTTCCCAAGTGCTGTGGTCCTAGGTGTTCATGCCACACCCGGCTGCCTTCCAAACGCCTGTCCTTCCCTTACCTTGCGTCGGGTGGAGTATGGAGACGGCAAGGAACACTTTGGTCTTCCCCAAATGGAGAACCTAGTTGTGGCTGCTGCTGTTGTGGTGTGTGACCTGTGGCTGGCCACAGACTCTCAGATGACAGGGGTGTCACAATGGTTCCTATTGGCGGGTTCTTCTCACTGTGACCCAGTGGCAGGACTTGGTGACTGGGTTGCTGCAGGGGGTCTGCAAGCCGCTCGGGCGTGTCGTATCCTCCATTGACTTCCTTGTCTTCTACCACTGATTCTGTCACAGGGGAGGCTGAGTGACCTCTCCGTCCTCTCTGGACACCCTTCTGCCGCGCAGGGCAGCGAGCTCCTTCTCACGCTTCTCAGACCCGTGTTTCGTGTTCGGCACAGCAGCACAAAGAAGACGTCGCCAGCATCTTCAGACGCCAGGCTGAGCCCGGAGGACTTCCTCATCCTGCCCTGCCATGGTTTGAATGAGACTGTCCCCCAGGCTTCTGCGTCTGCATCCTTGGCTGATGCTATCGTGTGGGAGGCTTGTGGCCACTTCAGGAGGTGGAGCCTTGGTGGAGGAAGGCAGTCACAGGGGTGGCCTGCAGGCGGCAGCCCGTGCTGCTTCCATGAAGAGTCTGCTCTTACAGACTGCTTGTTCTCTCTGCCTCCACGATGGACGTGACCTGAACCTCCCCCCCCCCCGCTCCTGCCGCCCACCACCATGACTGTCTGCCCTCTGGAACCACAGGTCGAATAAACCTCCATTCCTCCCCTTCACTTGCCGGAGTGTGAGTGCTGTCTCACAGAGAGTAACTGCGACATCGGTGGCGAGAAGTGGGGCGTTGCCGCAAGACTAAGAGGATCTGGTGCGGAAGAGCGAAGTGTTGTCTCCCAGTGGCAGAGGAATAATGGCGACACACCCACCGGCCACCAAGCTGAGATGCTAACATGCTAACATGCTAACGCTCACAGGGTTCCCAGGTAACCCAGCACGTGATCCTCATTCTGGCTGCTGGGAAGTCACAGGCTCTGGGAGAGACAGTCACACCAGCCCTGTCCCTCTTGCTGGGGTCTTTCTCCCCTCTTGTAGGGACAATCACACCCAGCCCTGTCCTTCTTGCTGGGGTCTTTTCTCCCCTCTTGTAGGGACAGTCACACCAGCCCTGTCCCTCTTGCTGGGGTCTTTTCTCCCCTCTTGTAGGGACAGTCAACTTGGGTCAGAACCCACCCAAATCCTCGCATGTGTGTGTGTGTGCACATGTATGTATGCAGGCGTATGCGTGTGTGCACAGGTGCATGTGTTCATGTGTGCAGGTGCAAATGTGTGTGTTCATGTGTGTACAGGCACATTGTGTGTGTGTGTGCCAGTGCACATGTGTGTATACAGGTGTGTGTGCAGGTGCACTGTGTGCCTACCAGTGGGCTCGGGTCCCTGTCTCCATCTCCCAGCAATGGAGTTACAGCTCTTGTTCCCACACAAGTAGCTTTTAATATGTGTTCTGGGCTTGAACTCTGAGGCCTCATGCTTGCAACCACCCTTGAGTCGGCCACACTGACCAACCAGCCCTCAGAATCCACCTGCCTCTGCCCCAGCCCTGGGGTCATAGACACACTCCATCCATCCTGCCAGGCTTTGACATGGGCTCTGGGGATTTGAACTCAGAGCCTCCTCCTTTCATGGCAAGCGCTCTACTCGTGGAGCCCTCTCCCCAGCCCTTGATAGCATTTCAATGACACCATCCAAGACCCCAAGTGGGCCACACAGACGCCCACGGTCGGGACCTGGGTGTATCTTTTGCAGGGATGGCCCAAACACATGGCAAATAAAGTCACTAGTAAGGACGCCAGAAATCCCAAGGGCAATGTTGTCTATGCCATGGGAGGCCCCTGAGGGCCATTGAGGGTCTTGGGTCATGGTACCATCCTTTGGCATCTGGAATTTATCTCTCGGCAGCTGCAATCACTCTTCTTGCATCGCACAGGCTGATCCGTGCTTCAGCCACGTGCGGTTCCAACAGGACGACAGACCTTCCGCCCAGGCGCCTTCCGCCAGGCACTCTGACCACCGAGACAAGAGATGCCCCACATCAGTCCTGAGGCGCCCGCTGGGCTATGCAGCAGGAAGAGTGACGGGGACGTCGTTCCAAGGACGAGGGGCTGCAGAGGTCCTGACAGCTGGCACCAGCGCCAAAGCCATCAGGCCGGCAGCCGGCAGGCATCTCTGCAAAAACAGAAATGTTCGGCTCATCCTGGGTCTCAGCTGTCGGGCTTCAGGGAACCCTCCTCCTGTACACTGCACCCACTAGCTCACAAAATGCAGCCTGGATACCCATAGCAGCCCCACGTCAAGCCATATCCAGCACTGAAAACTGCACTCCGTCACCTCTCTTATGCATAGAACACACCACGACTTTTATTGGGTTCTTCCTGGACATGCCATGCTGATTTCAAATGCTGAGCTCCTAATTCGCCCCCCCACAAAAGCCATGGACATTGGGGTCACTGAGGGTCACTCTTCAGTGCGGTGTACTCTGGGAACACAGGCCTCTTGTCGTGGCAGAACTGGTTTTGGAGTAAATAGAAACAGAAGAGAGTGTGAAGGTCACTCTGCCCTGATCCACTCGGCTGCCTGCCGCTGCCACTGTGGCCACCACTTCTGCCACTGTCTCTGCCTATCTGAGCATGGCAAGGAAAGACCACGCAGACCTGGCTGCAGCTGAGGAGTCCAGCAAGTAGTCTCAACTAATCCCAAGGCCTTGGCTCACCGCTGCAAGCAGCGGTGCTGGCACGCGGGCAGGCAGCCGGCCGGCAGGGAAGCAAGGAGCCAGGTGCTCGTCCCCACATCTCTGCCTAGTGCAGGAAAAGCACCGGAAAGGGGGGGGCTTGTAAGTAGAACCTGTCACTAGTCGTAGTGTGATTTTAACTGTGTTTTAACACCTGCCTGGTGCTCAGAGAAAAGTGGGTCTCCTTCCTGACCCAGATTCACAGTGGGCCTGGGACAGACAGGAAGCAGAAGTATCTGTGTGGGCTCTAGAAGGTTCTTCCGGCCCTGGCTGCCGGCTTTAGTGCCCCCACAAAGGAGCAAAGCCCTTCCCGCTGCTGCCCACACACCTGTGCTGGGTTGTTGCAGGGGCCGTGGGCCGGAGCACACTGACCACTTCCAGGACGGCATGCCAGCACCTCCCCCAGTCTCCAGCCAGGTGGGACACTGACCTCACATCTGCGCTCCGCACCAGCACACCCCAAACTGCAGAGCATCTTCCCTTCTCCGGTCCCATTACCGCCACTGGGGGCGCCCTCCACGGGGACCCTAGCGCAGCAATTTGCGTTGTTGCCAACAGATTCACAACCAAACAGCTTAAGAGGGAACCTGGGGTTTTATTCTTGCTTACGATTGTCAAGAGTCGTTAGTGCCGCCTGGCAGGCGAGCCCACGCCAGCACCAGGGCTAAGGGAACTGCCCACCACATCCAGAGAAATGTGAGGGACAGTCCTCGCTTGCCAGACCAGCGATCTGGCCAAGTGTACAAAGGATGCTGACTTCCTCAACCAGTTTCCTCCATTCCGTTCACCTGCCCTGAGGCTAGTTCCAGCCCCTGGCTGGGGCTCCCTATCAATCAGGCATCTGCCCCCCACACCCCCTGGCCTGGAGAGAAACGTCTCGTGGGGTGCAGCAGATCCAGGGTGTGGTATCTAGATACTGCCAGACCCAACCCCGCATGTCTCTTCTGACTCAGCGCACACGTCCCTCTGTTGCCACACTGTGGTCAGGTGCAGAACAGGCCGTGACCGGTCAAGGGCCGTGACCACCGGAGCCTCGGCTGGCTTTGTAGCAGGCACAGGATGTGTGTGGCCAGTGGGGGAGGGCTGCCCACGGAGAGGGCTATAAGGGTCGGGCTGAGGGTCAAGGCTCATGGAGGATGGCGCTGCTTCTGCTGAGCCTGGCGCTGGGCCTCACAGCGGCACAGGACTTCAACCCGCTGGCCGTGGTGCACAAGAACTACAACATGGCCAGGGTGGGCCAGGCCTCCCGGGGCCAGGCTGTGGGGGGAGCTGACCTCGGACAAGGGAGGCTATGCCCTAGGAGCCCCTCACCTGCCCAGCTATGCCCAGCGCCAGAGGGGACAGAACGGCAAAAGGGCCTGGGAGGACAGGGCAGGGTCAGGGAGCACAGAGGGGTCTAGGAGGAGGGCGTTGGGAAGATGAGGGGGTTAGGAGGATGGGGGCTGGGGGACTGGGAAGATGGGGGGCTGGGAAGACAGAAACAGGTCCAGCTGAAGTTAGCGTGTAGGGTCAGCAGGAGGTGGCCACGGAGACCAGGCAGCTCTGAGGCAGCACAGGGCCCCCACCACATCCATCTTCTTCCTCCAGCTGTCGGGGGTCTGGTACTCCATTTCCATAGCCTCGGACAACCTGACACGCATTGAAGAAAACGGGGATTTACGGCTCTTCATTGAGAGGATCCAGGTCTTGGAGAACAGCAGCCTGCAGTTTGACTTCCGTATCATGTGAGTGTCTCCCCGTAACCGTGTTCTCCGTGTCCCCACAGGGATGTAACACACTCACACCTCTGAGTGGTTGTGGGCACCCACCACACACACACACACACACACACGCACACATGCATGCATGCACATGCATGCACACACACACACATGCATAAGCACGCATGCACACGCATGCACACGCACACACACACACTTGATGTCACTGTCAGGATGGCCGAGAGGAGGGGGCTCTGGCTGGTGGCTGGCAGGCCTGGTGTCCATACTTGTCTCCTTCTGAGGTGACCTGAGAAGACCAGGCGTTGGGGGGGTGGCTGGTGAGAGACCACTTCCTGCCAGCGTCCACCAGGGGCCGGTGCTCGCTCCGAGCCTGGCCCTGTTGCTGACCACAGGCTGCAGGGCCAGTGCGTGTCCGTGACCGTGGTGTGTGACCAGGCAGAGAGCAACGGGGAGTTCTCCATCGTCTGTAAGTGGAGCTCTTCCTGGCCCGGCAGAAAGGCATTGCTTCTGCCGAGACTTGGTGCCCGCTGGGGAGCCCGACCCAGGGGGCTCTAGGGGACCCCAAATCAGAGGACCAGCCTGGGACCAACTTGAGAGTCTCCCTGTGGGTCCCTCTGGGAGCACCGCCGACCAGGGTGCTGTCCGGGGCAGCGCAGAGGCCTGGCAGGAGAACAGACAGGCCCGCAGTGCCCCTCTGCCCACACGTCCCGGTCGCCGTCTCCTCCCAAGCTGGAACTCGACATCTAAACCCCTCCTCCTTCCAAGGACCTCACCACCTAGCCAAGGCCACATGCCACTCAGCCATCCAGCATCCATCCCAGGAAAGGGGGAGGGGGGTCAGGACACTGCACAGTGTGTCCTCGCAGATGAAGGGAACAACCAGGTGCTGCTGCTCGAGACCGACTACACCATGTACAACATCTTCTACATGAGGAATGTCCAGAATGGAGCAGTGACCCAGCTCCTGGCTCTCTACGGTACCTCAGTCTTGTCTGCTCGGGGAGCCTCGCCAAGGGCAGAGCCTGAGGTCTGGGGAGGCAGCTTCCAGACACGCTATGGAATGGGGTACTTGACCTCCCCCATCTCTCCTCTGAGGAACGACCCAGGCTCAGCATTGTGCACAGATCTTTCCATCAAAATGTCCCAAATCTGTCCCCAGGGCGCATCCCGGAGCTCAGCAAGATCTTCCACCAAAGATTCTCTAAAACCTGCCAAATATATGGGCTGGGTTCACAAAACATCATTGAGTTGTCAAACCACGGTAGGCTCTGTGCTTCACCCGGAGAGGGTCCCGGGTGGATGGCGGGTCAGCCTGGACCACCAGACAGCGACTCGGGGAGGAGGCCCGCTGCGGGCCTTCGTCTGACAGCCCTCTGTCTCCCCAGATTACTGCTTCTTTAACCCGTGAAGGAGTCAAGCCAAGCCTCCTGCTGGGTGAGCTTTGACTTGGGCACGAGCCCAGGAGACCAAGAGGGTGAGGGTGGGGTTGAGAACCAGTGTCACAAACTAGGCCCAGTGTCCGAAGTTAAGAATGGCCATGAACCACATTTCTCAAAGTTCGCCATCCCGTGCGGGGCTGTCAGAACATAAAGTGTTTGGGGAAGCCAGGATGACGGATCCTGGAGTGGGAGATTTAATGTGGTGGTGGGATGTGAGCAGAGCAGGAAACCCGGCCCTGTGGGAGAGGCCTGGGGTGCTATGGGATGCTGTGGGGTGCTGTGCAGACCTTGGGGTTCCCTGTCTTGCAGCTCCGCAGCCCAGAAACCGAGATCAAGGCAATGCAGAGCCACGTCGCCATCCGTCCGTGGGCTGCGGGCGCCTCCTCCCACCTCCTCCTGCCCCACCTTGCCCCTCCCTCTCTATCTTTGCAAAGCCTTCTGTGCCTGTCTCCACTCCACGGCCAGATCTAGGCCAGCCCAGCACACAGGCTGACCTCTCCAGTCAGTGTGAATGGACAGCTTTCCCTCCCCAGTCCTGACGACACTGCAGGGCCATTTCAGTTCCCGTCTCAGCCCACACAGATGACCTCGAGGCACCTCCCCGGAGAGGCAGCGTTGCAAAGGGCTCTGCACGAGGAGGGTCTCTGAGGTGCCAAGGTGCCAAAGACACCGAGAAGCTGCGGGACCTCATGGTCCCCAGATGAGGGGCTGAAGCCACCAGACTGTCTCCAGGGCTAGGCTCCCTCACTGATGACATCACGCCTGGAACAAGAGGCCCCGTGTTCGTGTGAACACATGGGTGTGGCATTGCTGGGCACGTCCAGAGAGAGATGAAAAACGTGTCCACACAGAAGGCCCCACATAGGGGTTTATATGTCTCTTCTCGTGGCTCACAGCCTGTGACAGGCAAAAAGTCGGTCAGCATCCAGGGCCACGGCTCAGCATCAAAGTACAGTGTGGACTGAGTTAGAGTGAGAACCGAGTCTGAAAAACTCCACGTAGTGAGACTGCTTCTATAAAACTGTAAAATCACAGGAAAAGGGACAGATGGGAGGACCGAGGGTCGGGAAAGGGGTGTGGACGTGGCTGCAAAGGGGCAGCGAGACAGTTCCTCATAGCGGGAGCCCCGCCCCGCAGGCGCGATAGGGTGCTCAGCACAGCATACCCACGTGCTCTTTTACATGCATGTCACCTGTGCACACACGTGCACCCGTAGTCATCCCTTGTACACATGCAGACACATACGTATGCTCACATACATAGTTGTACACCCACATGTGTGTACACACACCCACACACATCTATACACTCATGCGCCTGTATGCAAACATACATGCAGTCATACTTTCACATGCATGCATACTCATATACATGCCTGTGCACACAGATATACACACATACCTTCACACTTGTACACACACAAACACACATGTCCACTCACTTACCTGTGCACATATATATGCAGATTCATGCACATTCACATGCGTGCATGCACACATACACGTGTGTACAGACACATGCGTACATACTCATGTGCTCACACTGGCTCTCACACTCATGCACACATACATTTAGTGCTTGCCTGTGCACACATACATGCAGACTCACACAATTAACCTGCATGTATAACTCACATACATGCTTGTGTATACACACACACACATGCATATGACACATGCATACACACTCATGTATTCACACTTGCTCTCACGCTCATGTACACATATATTCAGTACTTGCCTGTGCACACATAGATACACATATGTACACATATTTGCATATTCATATGCACACATCTACTCACACATCCACTCACAGGTATATATACATGCTAACTCATACATGCTTATATACATTTTTATGTATATATAGTTGCATGTTTACTTATATAGACACATGCACATGAATACACACACATGCCTATACGCACATACACATGCATTCATGCTTACACATGCACATGAATACATAAGTCATATGCACACCTGTGTGCACACACATACATGCATACATGCTTACACACATGAACACACCTACATGCACCTGGCGAGCTGCTTTGGGCTAGGTAGGGACATCAACCTGTGTCTGGCAGGACTGTGCCTGTGACTGACAGGTGTCAGTACGGGAGACTGTGGGGCTGGGGACTCTTCTGCACTCTTTCTCACAATCGCATATGTATCTCAACTCTCTCCAAATAAAAGTTTAAAATGAAAAAACATTTGTCCTCCGACTCAGTCAAAGAAATGCCAACATGATCTTCCCCAACCCCTGACCCTGGCACTCCACTGCTGGCCCCAAAGCATGCTGACAGCCGGCCCCCCACCATGCCCTCCTCCCTGGTGCTCCACTACCGGCCCTTGCTGAGAACCCAGGTTTCCTCCACGTTCCCAAGGTCCCTGATCAGTGGTCACTTTTCCTGGCATGAACTGATAAATGCTCCCCCCTCCCAGGGCTGGGAGGCTGAGAAGGGCAGCGTGGAGCACCAGCAGGGAGTCTTAAGAGCCCGTCCTGGAAGCCGTGGTGTCTGACGCCCCCTGCTGGCTGCCCTGGAGGGCATCAAGCGCTCTGTAGGTGCCAGCTCTCCATGGCCAGCAGGTGACGCGTGTGTCTGGGGACCTGAACCTCCCGAGCAGCAGGGGTCTGGACCGCAAGCCTCACCTCCTCATCCCAAGAGTTGCAGAGGACCAGCCCTCCCTTGTCTCCCCCCCACCCACCGAGAACCCAGGCCCCCGCCAGAGGAGTCCTGCAGGGGTGCTGTCGCCAGCCAGGACTAAGGACTCGGCTCCGGGTGGAGGGGCCCACGCGGCGCGTTCCCTCGCTGGCCGGGTGGGCTCTGTGTCTTGCAGGAGGGTTAGATCCCAGGTGCCCACTGCAGAGAGAGTGCAGTGAGGAGACTCGCCCACAGGCCGAGGTCAGCAGTAGAGGTCAGGGAGTATCATAGTTAGTTAGAATAATTCTTGTTATTTAGTTTAGAATAGTTAGAATAATTTTTGTTAGGTAGTTTAGGATTTTCAGTTTGAATAGTTTCTTTTAGGTAGTTTTAGACACCGCAGGCTGCTGGAAAAGTCTTTGGAAGGTCACTACCACAGCTGTGCAAAGTTGCCACCAGCCCTCTGCTGAGATACGGTCGTCAACCTCCCCAACCCTTTGTTTATGAAGGGATATCAGCTCCTCAAACACAGATGAATTAAATTCCTTAAAAACAAAACATTTCCCAAACTCATGGCCACAAGGAGCTGCCCCCCCCCCCCCCCCCCCCGCCGCCATGAATAGACCAGTCAGATGTAGGAGACCAAAAGTCCCAATCGGGTTTGCAGAAAGAAACTAGAACTCACCAATAAGGAAATGCCACTTTTATTGGGCTTGCTCAAGCTCACACACACTCCAACCCTCCAGCTGTCAGAGGCTCTCGCCCCTCACGAACTCCCATGTTCAGAGCCATGAGCTCCTTTTGGCCTCCTTGCCCTTCGTGGACTTTGTGTCCGCAAATTCCTTTCCTTCTCTCCTCTAATAAACTCTGCCTTAATCCTCTACACGTGTTCTGGTCTCGGTTTTTAACCCCGAATACAAGAGCCTGAACAAAACTCCCTTCCTCCTCTCCCCTTCCTCCCCTGCAACGGATCCAGGTGTCTGCTTGATGTTGAGGGTTGAGCTCTGGCATATTGTAGAGAATTAGTGGTTGAGTTAGGCCCAGAGCGAACCTGCAGGAGATTGTGTAGCTGACGGGGAAGGCCCCGCCCATGGTGGGTGGGTTAGTCCCTGGGAAGCTAAGAGGGAGGGAGCTAGTTAAGGAAGTTGGCGTCCTTCTTGGCCAGATATGGTCAGTAAGGATCGTCCCTCTTGGCGGTCATGCGCATTTGGTGTGGCCAGTTCCCTCGGCCCTGGTGTTGGCGTGACTCTCCTGCCAAGCTGGAATGAGAACTGTAGCCAGACAATGGTAAGAGAATAAACCTCCTCGTTCCCCTACAAGCCCTTTGGCTGTGCTTTTATCAGCAGCATGTAGAGTAGCTTCAAATGCAGAATAGCTGCAACATGCACCCGGGGGAAACGGCTCCCCTTCCAAGGGCAGAGCGGCTAGGGGTCTGGTCTTGTGTCCCCTGCCGGGCCTGCCCTTCCTCACGTCCCTGGAGTGAGAGCGGGCCCTGGACACGCCATGTAGGCTGTCTTGGCGTGGATGAGTAGGGGGCCCGGGCATGTACTGCTGGCTGCCAGTGTCTTCACTATATGACACATCTTACAAGCATCTTAAGTCGTAGTGGGGCACATTTTACCAGGACCTCGAAGAAGCATTATCAGACAGAAATCTTCAGTCCTAGCCCGTGGAAAATCTCAGGTCTCTCTCAAAGCAAAGGAGGCACAAGTGTGGAGGGTTCAAAGCTCCCTCGTCACACCTCAGGGGGCTGCTGGCTGCCCCCTGAGACGGCGGGGGTTTCTGTCACCCACAGCCCCTCTCTGTTCCTCCTGTCCATCCTGAGACTGGGAGGTGCTTGTCCGAGTCTGGGGAGCTCAAGGCAGAGGCCAGCTGAGCTGCAGGGGGGGGGGGGCTCAGGGGCCTTCGTTATCCGTCCCTTGGCATTCAGAGCCCTTCCAACCACACCATCCAGGATGCCCAGAAAATGAGAACAGACCAGAATCCTCGAGGCGCACAGCACCGGGCAAGGCCACAGTGAAGCAGGCCCCTGGCTGACCATGGGGTTGGGGGACTGGCTGCCCCCACCAGTAGGTGGGAAGGTGGCTCCTCGGCCCTGCGTGGGCGGCAGGTTCCCACGCACGGTCCTTTCTTCACTGCTTGGTTGTGAGGAGCTCCGACGGCTGGAGACACAGAGCGTGTCTGTGTGTGACTCAGTTTCCCCTCTTCTTGCCCGCCCTGGTTTCCTGACCAAGGGGTATGGCACTTTTGATGCAGAGGCCTCTCTGTGCGGGCTCTGCCGCGGGCACTGACTCTCAGAGGCAGAGCCTGGCTACCCAACCACAGCTTATGCCAGCTGCTCAATGGTGCTCTTCGTTGGTGCCTACCTCCCACTCACCCTTGTGTAGTGGGCATCTGGGATGCTCCAGCCTGTCCATCATGAACAGGAAGCTCCAGGTCCGAGGGTGCTACCTTGGGTGTCTCCAGGTGACCCCAACTGTGGCCAAGTCCCTCAGGGTGGACTGTCCGCAGATCCTGCCTCCTCTGGAACCCAGCGTTGCTCAGAACCAGCCCCTCGGTCAGTCTTCACTGCTGACATCTTTCTGGACTCTGATTACCATCGCGGAACGACGCCCGTGTCCTCTTCTGAGCTGCCCGCTCCATCCCTTGGCCACTTGCCAGTTTTGCTTTGTTTTTGCACGTGTAGGTGTGCGAGTGTGTGTGTATGTAGATGTGTACATGTGTGTGTGCGTGTGCAGATGTGTACGTAGATGTGTGCGTGTGTGTGTGTGTGTAGTGTGTAGAAGAGGGCACTGTGTGTGCCCGTGGAGCCCAAGCATGGCATTGGGAATCACCCTGGAGTGCTCTACTTCCTTTTTGCTTGGGTCTGGCATTTCCCAGGCTCCGCCTTCCAGGACCTGAAGCACTGGTCGCTGCCATTTCCGCCTGGTGTCTGAACATGGAAGCTGGGATCCAAACTCAGTTCCTTCTGCTTGCAAGGCGGACTCCTGAGCCATCTCGCCAGCCCGTTTGTTTTTCTTTACTGCGTTGATTTTAACTTTCTGTACCAATTCTGTGTTTAATCCCCAATCCTTCTCTGCTCACCCAAGAGGCAGGCGCCCCCCCATCTGGCACTCGTCTTTCCCCAGTGTGGTTTTGCGTCTTGCACGGGATCTAGTCCGTCTGTCCTCTGCCATCTGAGCTCCCCAGGGCTGCTGCTGCCAGGGCACCTGCCAAGGCTTGGTTTCTGCCATCTGTAGGTCCATGTGCCAGTCGTGGGAGCGTGCCATGACTCAACCCTCCATACTGCGCTTCTGCACCCCACTGAGCATAGTGGCAAAGGTAAGTGCATCTCCCAGTTACCACAGCAGGCGCCGACTCCCTTCCACACCCGCAGAGCCTGGCAGTAAGGTATCAACCGGACCAGGATCTACAGAACCAGGGTCCACAGTATGGGGTCTACAGAACCAGGGTCTACAGAACCAGGGTCCACAGTACAGGGTCTATGGAACCAGGGTGTACAAAACCAGGGTCCACAGAACCAGGGTCTACAGAACCAGGGACCACAGAACCAGGGTCTATGGAACCAGGGTCTACAGAACCAGGGTCCACAGTACAAGGTCTATGGAACCAGGGTCCATAGTACCAGGGTCTATGGAATCAGGATCTACAGAACCAGGGTCCACAGTACAGGGTCTAGGGAACCAGGATCTACAGAACCAGGGTCCACAGAACCAGGGTCTATGGAACCAGGGTCTACAGAACCAGGGTCCACAGTACAGGGTCTATGGAATCAGGATCTACAGAACTAGGGTCCACAGTACAGGGTCTAGGGAACCAGGATCTACAGAACCAGGGTCCATCATACAAGGTCTATGGGACCAGGATATACAGAACCAGGATCCACATTACAGGGTCCTATGGAACCAGGGTATACAGAACCAGGGTCCACAGTACCAGGGTGGCACCTGTTGCTCACACGTAGGTGTTGTCAGAAACCTGGACTGCCCCCACCATGCACCATCCTGTTTTCTCTCCTCCCCTTGCCATGACCTCCCACAGATGTTTACATAGTGGGCGGGCAGGGCATCGAGTGTGACTCTGACCACAGACTCAGGAAGTTGTCGAGCCAGGGTGTGACTATGGCAGTGGGCTGTGTGGGACATGATTGAGTCCAGCGTCCAGACAAGAGGGGAGAACAAAGGCTGGCTAGCACTTCAGTCAATCGTCCCGTCTCCCAGGACGCAGACGCACAGCCAAAACCTCTCCATAAGCACTTGCAGACACCTGACCACACAGTCTATAGACAGCTTCTGGGCCTGGACGTCCCATCGTCCCTTGATAGTGAGTCAGCAATCGTCCCCCAGGCAGAGGACAAGCCCCTCTCCCCAAGGAGCTAGAGACCGAGCTGTCAGAAGTGAGAGGGCAGAGCAGGGCTGGGGGAGAAGGCCCAGGGCTGGGGAGGGGGGCAAGCCCAACGTCCTCATGGCATCGTGAGGGCAGAAACCTGAGAGGACTAGAGGCATCACAGTTCCTGCTGGGTTAACTCCATGCTCTTCCCTTAGATCAGTCTCGTTTCATGAACGAAAGACTCAGGTCTAGCTTGAATCTGGAAAAGGGGAAAACGGAGGCACTGGGGGAGAGGTCAAGATGCTGAGCGACTCTGACTCACCCCGTCAACCTCAGCATTTATTAGGAGGAGCACAAGGAAGTTAGAAGCCATCAGTGCACTTAAGCTTGCAATGCACACACCTGCACAATTCCATGAATGCGAGTGTATTTTCCTAATAGGTGGCTTTCAGGTTAAAACCAATTCCTAAAAATAGTGTCTCTGGAAAGCGTGCTTTGGGCATGCATGCATTTCTTGCTCCCGGTGACTTATCGGTGAATGTAAGTTCTTAAAATAGCAAATCTGGGGAAAGCATGTTTTTGCAAGCATTTCTTGCTCCTGGTGAAAGGTCATCATGAGCAGGGCTTCTCTCTGTGTGCACAGCAACAGGAGGTCACACGATCCTCAGCCTCGGGCTGCACGCTGCCAACAAGCCATATGCATGCTTTCTGGTCCATGCCCAGGAAGCATTGCTGGGCTGGATGAGAGCCAAGCTATTGGAGCCCAAGGCTGCCGGTACCAGCTCCCAGAGAGCCGCAGGAATGAAAGGCTCCTGTTCTATGCACCGTCCTGTTCTCAGCTCCTCCTACACCCACAGTGGGCTCCTGCTGGTGCCTGCGTCACGCGCAGGAGCATGCTGATGCCTGCGTCACGCGCAGGAGCATGCTGGTGCCTGCGTCACGCGCAGGAGCATGCTGGTGCCTGCGTCACGCGCAGGAGCATGCTGGTGCCTGCGTCACGCGCAGGAGCATGCTGATGCCTGCGTCATGCCCAAGACCACCCGGAGATACTGACCAGGTTGGTGTCTCCTGATCCTCACAGCTCACTAACCAGTGTCCCTTGACCCCTTGAGTGGCCAGGACAGAAAGGGGCGTCTAGGTTCCAGCCCAGCTGACCCTGTGGCCCAGGCCACCAAACTTAGGGAGTGACTTTGTGTAGTTCCTTGGAAGATCTGCATCGCTCTTCCTTCCTTAGCTGCGCATACAAAGGCCATCATCTGAGTCAAGTTCCATGTCCTGCCCTGGAGTGTCCACAGTGTGGCCACGGCTGCCAGGGTATTGGTGCCCATTGCTACCCGGTTGTGGCATTATTGATTCAGGGAGGCCAAAGTACGGACATACCCCAGATATATCCCAGTAGAGGAACCATACAGGCAACGGGATGAACCATACATACAATGGGAAGCAGCCATCTAACCTGCCTCTGTAATGGACACTTGGTAAACAGCTAAATGATTGGTGGCTGTCCCCCAGAGTGGAGGGATGGCAACACCTGATTGGACCCCGACCTTGTATAAGCCCAAACACTTCCTTAAATAGTCTGCTTGCTTCTCACCTGACTCCTGGAGCCTCGCCTCGAGCCTCAGAGCTCCTGCTGACTCCCCCCCTCCCTTTCCCTGGCTGGCCCCGGGGGGATTTGGCAACACCCATGTGGTTGCCTGGGTGTCTCTCAGCCCTCCTTCCTTCATCACGACCCTAAGTGTAAAAGAAGGACCTGCCCAGAGACCCCCTTGTGCCATGAGTCCAAGGTGAGAAGCTGGGTACTTGGGGTGGGTGCTGAGCTGGACAATCTAGCCCTGGGCACATAACCTGTCAGTTACACCTGTCCCTGGAGCAGGTGTAAGTCACCATAGCTGGCACAGAGGAGCATCTAGGGGTTTCACTAAAGGGCTGTGCACGTGTGTGTGTGTGTGTGTGTGTGTGTGTGTGTGTGTGTGCGTGAGCGCGTGTGCGTGCGTGTGTGTGTAAGTTGTCCTCTCACTGGCCAATGACTATGGGACATCCACCAGTGTGGTCAGGAAGCTGGGGCAGCAGGAAGCCATGGCACAGGTGGCTCATCAGGAGCATGTGTACCCCGAAAGTGCAGACCACAGGAGGAGCGCAGGTGCAGGAAGCTTCCTTATACAAGACAGAAAACTTGTAAGAGTTCATCGTAAGTGTGAGTTTGCTCCCCGTGGAGGCCACAGCCCCTGGAGATGCCGGGCTTGGGATTGTGCACACACACGCACGCCTGGGAATCGGGGCCAGTGGCTCTGGGGCTTAGGCCTGCCTGGGCCCTCAGCCACCCTTGGGGACACAGAGACCCTTTGCTTGCTGCCACAGGACAAGCAGGCCTGTCCCCCTCTGCCCTCTGTCCCAGCCCGCACATCCCCTGAGCAGATGCAGGTGGTCCTCTCCCACCAGGGAGGCAACGAGATGTCCCGACAGATGGCTCCTGACACTCAGCTCTCTGCTACAGTCCTAAAGCAACGCTCTCGGCTCCCTGATTTCCTCACAGCACACCAATGCCCCAGGCTCCTCAGATGCCAATCATGGGAGACCACCTGACCCTGCGGCTATGGCCGTCCCACAGCCAGCAGGAAAAGCCCCCACAGCCCTTGCATCCTGCCACAGTGCAGAAGCCCTGTCTGCAAATGAAGAGCTCCAAATGACACCAAGAACTTCTGCAGCGACCTAGATGTGACCTGCAGCGGATCCTGTGTCCAGACCCCACTGGTATGGCTCCCTTTCCCGCTCAAGTATCCTAGGTGGACTGGGGGCTGGGCTGAGCCTGAAGCAACCAGGCCCTGTTTCCCCTGACTGCTGCGAGAAAGTCAGAGACCAGAGCCCCAACATAGGTGGGCGGCCCTCCGCAGGGCACTGACTGGCGAACCTGTCCCACTTTCCATCCAGCCACTGGGCACAGGGAGAGGGAGGGGGTCTGGATTGCACAGCAGGTGGAGGTGTGGGGCTGAGCCCTCTGTTCTCTTGCCCTTAGCCCCCTCCATACCCTCTGGAATCCCAGAAGTGCACCCCTATTTCCAGCCCCCACCCTGGGCTCCATGGATGTGTCAGGAAGCCCGAGGCCTCCATCGGCAGTCCTGTCCTTCTGCCCTGGCCTCCTCTGCTCATGAAGAATTTTCTTCAAAGATGCCTCTGGTGGGACTGGGGAGGGGGCTGCTGCAGAAATGAGTGGGGGGATAAACATTCTCCTAGCTAGCACATATGTGCATGTGTGTGGATGCACATGTGTGTACAGGACTCGTAAGCACCACCTTTTCAGTGACATGAAAACGTGTCAATATTCTCCGTGCTTGAACCAACAGGAAATTTCTGTTCTTATAAGCACACAATACATGAATGTGAATACACTACACACATGCATGCACATACTACATGAATATACATATACATACACATGATGCACACAATACATAAATGTACATACGCCATAGACATGCACACACGCTACATGAATGTACATATACACACATGCATGCACACACTACATGAATGTGCATACACATGCACGCACACACTACATGAATGTACATACACACATGCATGCACACATGCATGCACACAATACATAAGTGTACATACACCACAGACATGCACACACTACATGAATGTACACGCACATACACACATGCACGCACACACTACATGAATGTACATACACATACACACGTGCACACAGCCTTCTGTCTCCTCTGGTGAGCACATCTCTGAGGACATTGAGGGCCACCCACCACCCAGGCTGGTTTCACAGCACCCCTTTAACCCATGAGGTCACATTCACATACACACCACAAGGTACACGCATGGGGACTTGGTCAGCCTGCCAACAGTGCTAGAGGCATCAAACAGGAAGTCAGTAGGGCTGTAGAAGGTTTATGTAAACAGACCAGCCACCCAGACCTGTGGGCACTGCAGACCTCTGTCCTGCAGCTGAGCACAGGCATGTGCCCTGGGGAGCTCTGGCATGCCCGCCTTGATGCCTGGTGTACTTCCAAGTGAACAAGCTGTTCTCTCTAACCCCCCCCCAAGTCCCTGACCCACAGGATGAGCGCAGCACATGTCAGAGGACTGACATACTGTTCTTTCTCATTGTGAATTCTCCCACCAAGTGAACACGCCACACTTTAAGATCAAACATTCACTACTTGATGATAGTGCGTGGAATGCATGCTGGTCCCTGGGCAGAGAAATGCACATCGCGCCCAAGGAGTCTGTCACCTTCAGGGACCAGCAGGGACATGAGACTATGCTCACAGGTGCCGGGTGCCTGAACACAGTATCACCTCTGAGAAGCTCCTGTATTTGCCACCCAGCAGGTCCATTCCTAATTATCTAATGAGAACAGGAAGTGCACAAATAAACCAAAGTGATACGGCTTTGCATCCTGAGGGGCTGTTGTGCTAACATTAATCAAAATGCCGAGCGGTCGTGAGGGCTCAGCCGACAAACACACTTGTCACACAAGCCTGACAGCCAAGTTTGGTACCTGGAACCTACATCAGGGTGGAAAGAGGGATTTGATTCCCACAGTTGTCCTCTGACCCCACATATGCACCATGGCACACAGGCATGCGCGTACATACCCCGGTGCACACGCGCGCACACACACACAGAATCAAATTCTTTTAAAAACTTTACAAAACATTAAAACCAGAAAGCAGTATGTGTAGGTGAGAATGGGGTTAAAAAGGAATCCACATGCACTGCTCATGGGCACGGAGAGATGGTGGCTGCACGTACCCTGAGGAACAAGAGATGTGGCAGCCTGTGGACAGTGGGGCAGCTGTTCCTCAAAATGAAGCACAAGGCTGGGGTGATGCCTCAAGGATTCAGACTCTGCCTGTGAAGCAGAAGGACGTGAGTTCAGATCCCAGATTCCCACGTAAAAATGCTATGTACGTTGGGGCCTGGATGGTGGAGCTGGGGAAATGCCAGTGCAAACCAATGAGGAGGTAGAGTGAGCCGGATGACTCCTGAAGCCATTCTTGGGCCTCTATAAGCACACAGTGCTCTCTGACACACACAGATACACACCCAGGAGAGAGCACCTCTGGGCCCAGGAAGCCATTTGTGCAGACAAGGACGGCAACCACGAATCAAAAGCAGCCCTTGAACGTACCTGTGCACCTGTGTCCACGGTAGCACTACCCACAAATGCTCAGTGTGAAAACCGCCAAGGTGGCAAGTGGGTAAGCAGAATGTCACACGCACGTGCACACACACGGACACGCACAGAGGAATGTCACACGCACGTGCACACACACGGACACGCACAGAAAAATGTTATCTGGCCTCAGGAAGGATCCACGTTCTGACACATGCCCCCAAGGGGATGAACCCCGAAGATGTCTCAGGCTGAGGGCACTCGCCACTCACAAAGACGAAATCCAGAAAAGAATATTTTTCATGGTGTGGGTGGACCTCACACACACACACACACACACACACACACACACTACTCCACAGCGAGCCATCCTCAAAAGAAGTTCACACTGCACAACGTTGTTTATAAAGATTTTAAAAATAGAGTATAGTGTTTAAGAATGCAACTTAGATGGTGAAATCATAGGGGAAAGCAGGAAATGCTCCCTGCAGCCCCCCTGCAGAGGGGTCTGAGGGGAGGAGAGCACGATCAC